>JAUTXW010003347.1:0-565694 GCA_030620095.1 Kuschelorhynchus macadamiae
TGTTCTGGTTTTAGAATCTAACTTTTGCAATAAAATGTTAAAAAGCAAGAAGTCCCAAGAATCCGTGTCAAAGTTCAAGTTTTTTAATGCCGCAAGGTTCTCTGAAAATATGTCCAGTAGATGGCGCAGATCGTTAAAGGAGGGCCTTTGCAAATGTTGAGCAGTGTATATTTCATTAAAATAAGTGGTCGCCAAAAACCGTTTATTTTGATATCTTCTAAGTAGAGTATCAAATGCAATTTGATAATTATTAGCTGTCATAGGAATTGATTTAACCAAATTAGAAGGTTCATTTTTTAGCGAAGTTATTAAATAATGAAATTTTTGTATATTTGACAAGTTTTGATTTTCATGAATAAGGTGTTTATATAAATCTAAAAAGGTTGGCCAAGATTTTAAGTTACCTTCAAAAATTGGCACATTAATTTTTGGAAGCTTTGCACTGGGCAAAAGCCATTATTTGATGTATTTCAATTACCACTTCCCATATTTGCACAAGTAAATTCCATTTTTTTACCTTTTATGTGATATAAATATTTATCAGCTAAAATTCTGAATTTATCTTGAACCTGAAAGTCAGTGTCCTCAGAAATTAATGAAATAATTTGATTGTGATGTCTCTGAAATTCTTCATATAACGTGTCTACATATTCAGCTCTTGCCAAAAAATTTTGTTTATAAAATGGATCAGCTGTAGAATTGTTACAGTAATCGTAAATTTCATTTAATCTATTTAAAGGAATTTTACGTTTAAACTCAAGTTTAGAGATTTGTTCTTGATCAGTCATTTTAAAATTATTTTGATTCAGGAACAAAAATATATGTATTTAATTTATAAGAGGAAGACACTGTGTAAATCACCAAATGATGCAATAAAATAAAGAAAATATTTATATCTAGTCGGCGTGATATTTATAGAAAGATTTGGATAATAAAGAACTGTAAATCCACCACTATTTATAAATATACCTGAGAATATACCCAATACCTGCAAATAATAAATAAGTGTATTTATCAAAATAAATGCAAAACTCGTTTTGTTTTGAAAGGAAAACGTCAACAAAACAAGCGTTGTTAAATAGGTAGCGCGAGGCGGTTGAATCAGCTGTTCCCTAAAAATTCAAAAAATGGCCGGGTTGGCTGTACAGCAAATCTGCGCCTACTCGATAGCAGTAAGAGCGAATGTTGGAATAGACGCACACTGTTTGAATAAAAAGAGATAGCTTTATAGAATGATTTTAGAATTGAAAAGAATAAAACTGTAACATCTGTCTTAGATTAAAAATACGATTTCTGATCGTTTAACTATGCGCTTAGAATATAGAGATAGATAGATATCGACCTTAAAATGTGTAAAAGAGATAGATATATTGGTACCACCAGATTTAAATGTTTAAATGATAACAATAAAATAAAAATGGCTAAGACGTATGAGATTTATTTTAGTGTTAAGCGAAGTAAAAATTTTTAAATTTTGTAAAAGTTGGTGCCTATCCGTGCTCGATCGGACCAAAAATGGAGCCGTAGGGCTGTTAATTGCCGAAGGACCATATGATTTCCATAGGAAAGTGAAAATTCATAAAAATTTGAGTGAAAATTACCAATTAATCGCAGACGTCGACGCACATAAAATGAAAAGCACTCACCAGTATTTCGACGTGAAATCGCTTCAAGAGAGCTCTCTATTCTATTGGTCTTCGGATCATCCTAGATTCGTGGCCTCTGGATGGTCTGGATTAATGTTCTAGGCTAAATATCACTTCACTCAAAATAAGTAAAAATGTGATGAAAGATTTGTGTAACTTTCACGTGTCTCGATACTATGTCGATTGCTTGACGTCTTAAAATCGAGTGTGCTCGACTTGTCCCGTATGCTCTTCGATGCATACCGGCCGGGAGTTTTTTGCCCTTCAAAAAATGTGCGTATTCGCGCGCGTATATTTAAATATTATATAAATAGTAACAAAATAATAATAAATCATATAGTCTGATTAGACGTTAACGAGTAATAATACCAAAAATAAAATTAAAATATATTTTGAACTATAAAACACTAGTGCGTTTCCAACAATAATATACTATATTATATTATATTGTATTATATTATATTATATTATATTATATTATATTATATTATTTTATAATATGTTATATTATATTATATTATCTTAAAATTTTACCGGTTGATGCCTGCATAATACTTCATTTTTGTGCAAAATTTAAGATGAATTGTACAGAGGTATTTAGTAACAACTTTTTAACATTTCACTAGGCGGCCATTTTGTTTTGCCATATTGGATTTTTACGAAAATGTTACCGGATTATCCCCACGCAACCCTTAATTTTTACCCAAAATCTGAAGTCAATCGCCTAAGTGGTTTTAAGCTATGCCGTGAACTGACTGATAGACAAACCGACAGAGTTGACAAAACATGTGATAAAACGTGAAGATATGTAAAACTTGAGGGAGCGATTTTTTTCACGATTTTAAATATTTTATTTAGCCGCCATCTTCCATTAGTATCATGACAGTTTTAATAGTTCATCTGTTTACCACAATTATTTATGGCACACAATTTAAAGTCAGACCCTTAAGTAATTTTTTAGGCTTAATTTTTAAATATTTTACAAAGCCACCATTTTGTTCCGCCATCTTGGATTCGTACCAAAATTATATCAGTTGATTCCCATATAATACTTAATTTTTGTGCAAAATTGGAGATAAATTTAAAAAGTAGTTTTATAGTATTAATTTTTTAACACTTCAGTAGCCATTTTGTTTTGCCATATTGGATTTTTACCAAAATGTTACCAGGTCATGCCCATGTGACCCTTAATTTTTGTTGAAAATTTGAAGCAATCGGGTAAGCAGTTTTTTAGCTATGCCGCGAACAGGCAGACCGACAGACAAACAGACAGACAGACAGACAAACAGAGAGACAGACCTACGGAATGGGCTCGTTCAGTATACGTTTTTTATTACAAATTTTAAAAGAAGGTATTGAATTTAGTATATATTCAAAATTTCTGAATCAGTTTTCATATTTAAATATAATATCAAACACCGAGCGCCTAGGAATGGTGTGACGTCATGGAGTCCGGGCAGCCGGTCTCGTCTTGCTGTTGCTATGCTATTCGCGTGGTTTCCTTTAAGTTCCACGTTGTATACGGGAAGATCATAGCTCTGGTTTTTTTGTGTTGAATCGAATATAGGTATACCTAATTGTTTTTTGGTATGTTTAAAGTAGAATTAGTATCGCCATGGAAGTTAAACAAAGTAAGAAGGATAATTATAAATACTGCATAGTTCCGAGATGTAAAAACACGACGGCTGATAAACTCTTTATTACATTGCCCAGAAATGTAAAGCAAGAAAGCTGTGGCAGCAAGCTATGCGGAGGAGAGAATTTGTAAGCGGTAAGTCATCAAAATAATGTATGAGGATGATTTCAATGTAAGTTTTCTTACACACTTTTAATATTTACTTGAATCTGTAAAGTCTTGAAAAGAATAATAATTAATCAGTTAGGAAAGATAGCTAATTGACTGAAATTTTCAGGGAATACGATATTATTTTTCAGTGACAATGCAATAAAAATCAAAAGGTACCATTAGCTTGTTTTTTTCTAGCATTATTTTTTTATTGTTGTTCTTATCTATACTAATATTCACTCACTCATTCATCACGATCAAACCTCTTAACGTAAAAAGCTGAATTTTGACATACAATTTGCTTTTAGGGTGTAGAGGTTGTAGTAGAGAAACTTTAATTCCAAGGGGGTGAAACCAGCCCATAAATATTACAATTTTATTTCAAAAAACGGTCAGTTTTTCGGAAAAACGCTTGAACATGGGTGTTCTATTTTATTTTTTTCACATATTTTAGGATTTTTAAAAATTTATACAGGGTGTTACAAAAATCTTAATAATTAAAAAAAAAGTTCTGATTCACTGACTCATTAACGCCCATCCTTAACCCCTAGACCT
Source organism: Kuschelorhynchus macadamiae (assembly GCA_030620095.1). Lineage (NCBI taxonomy): Eukaryota > Metazoa > Arthropoda > Insecta > Coleoptera > Curculionidae > Kuschelorhynchus > Kuschelorhynchus macadamiae. Next base: position 3,988 of record JAUTXW010003347.1, read on the forward strand.
CGAAAGCTGAAATTTTGCATTCCCTTTCTGATGTAGACAAGGAATAAGGCCGGATTTTTCAAAGTTTCCACGGGATAGAGAACAGTTTTTGGCTTTAAAGTTTGTAACGTGAGCGAAGCCGCGGGCAAAAGCTAGTTAATTAATAAATATATTTATATTGGATTGTTTCATTACTTACGTAGGTATATTTTATTTCAGCTTGAAGAAGATCTGGGTAATTACATGTACTATAAGGTGACGAAAAATTGAAGCCGGGAGTGATTCCATTCATTTTTGATTGCCAGAAACAGAGAAAACTTGCACACAGTAGAAGTTTTCGAAGTGTTTTTCTAAAGCGACAGTGACACCCAGATTTGGAAACTTCTATCAACAAAAAAAATCTCGAACGTCATCATCAGATAACGAATCAAGCTTGAATATACCAGAACAACTAGAGGTTCCTGGAGGTACTGGAATTCAGAGGATGGAAAAGTTTATTCAAGTTAGCACAAAGCCAAAAATAAAATCAAAATCTGTCGAGTACAAAATATTACGGGTAGCAAAGAAAGAAAAACAAGAAAATATACTATGAACCTCGAATAGTAGTACGAATTCTGATTTATTTTTAATGTTATTTTTGTATGAGCCATCTCTATTGACTCCAGTTTAGCAGAAGAGACTGAAGAAATATTTAATTAAAACGGAAATGTACAAGGACAAATCGGTTATAACACTGAATAAAATCCCAACATTTATATGGTATACCCACTCACTCCCTTTTTATTGTTTAGATGACACAAATTCTTTTAACTTTAAAGAAAATTAAGCTTAACCTTCCATTTCAAATATTAGGCATCTATTCAGTAGAAATCACTTTCAACTTCAAAAATACCAATACTCTTACGAATAAGGTTTAGAAATGTGCACAGCGTAATTTCCATTCAAAATTTAAAAATTTCTATATTGCAATCATTTTTTGGTCTTGGTTAGACCACTGTCTGTATTGGCTACACCCATCGAAATTTATTTTATGGCCGGTTCCTACATCATCAGGAAACCGGCCATAAAATAAATTTCGATGGGTGTAGGGAGATTGCCAATATAGAACATTATAAGACCAGAATAATCCGAGAAGCAATAGAAATTGAAAAGCAAGGTGATTTGAATAAAAGGGACGGATCATTAAAACTACCAACAGTATGGAAGACAATAATCGTCAAATCTAAAATCGCAAAAACTCAAGCGTAATTAGCGCAACAACAACAGCACCATCCGGAAAACATAAATAACGACCAACGCCTGCGCAGATATAACCTTGGGCCCCGAGTGGGGGTATAAAAGGAAGCGTCGCAGTCACCAACACTTCAGTTTCTATTCGGACGCGAGAAAAAAAGCTTCGAAAATGCCAAATGTGACGTCAGCAAAAATGTTCTTTTCAGAATACATTATATATATATATAAATATATATATATATATATATATATATATATATATATATATATATATATATATATATATATATATATATATATATATATATATATATATATATATATATATATATATATATATATATATATATATATATATATATATATATATATATATATATATATAATATATATATATATATGTATATTTGTATATATATATATATATATATATAAATATATATATATATATATATATATATATATATATATATATATATATATATATATATATATATATATATATATAAATATATATAAATGAATATATATATATATATATATATATATATATATATATATATATATATATATATATATATATATATATATATATATATATATATATATATATATATATATATATATATATATATATATATATATATATATATATATATATATATATATATATATATATATATATATATATATATATATATATATATATATATATATATATATATATATATATATATATATATATATATATATATATATATATATATATATATATATATATATATATATATATATATATATATAATATATATATAATATATATATATATATATATATTATTTTTATATTTTTTTTTTATATATATGCATATATATTAATTTTATATTGAAATTTGAAGAAATCGGATAAGTAGTTTTTTAGCTATTTTGCACTTCATCTGATGTAAGACCATCGTTCGCGTGTTTTTCGTAATATGATTTTACCCCAGCCCATATTAATTCTATTGCGTTAAACTGACAATGGTATGGCGGCAGTCGTAAAACCTCATGTTCATTTTCCCGTAATATTTGATCTACGGCATATATTGTTGGTTTTTCAGTTTCAGCATATTGGGAAAGGATTTTGTTTTTGTTTTTGTTTTATTAGCCAGTCATAAATATCACTCAGGATGAAGTAGGTTATTTAATTAAAATTCTTGAATGATAAGATGCATTGTACAGAATGATTAAAGATGGAGCATCTAAATTTGGAATCAGTTGTTCTTTTAACCACTTTTCAAACAGTTCACAGTTCATATTATCATGGTAGTTCATACTTTTGGATGTTGAAGAAAACAGTAAACTTGCACCTGGGAGAAATCCTGTTAAAGAACCTGCATGCAAAATGATGAACCGTTTTCCCGTCCCACATCTCTTTTTTCTCTTGGCACTTTTTACAGACTCGTCCTGCCAAGATTTCGAACCACTTTCATTAGAAAATATCCAAGTCTCGTCTAAAAATACAACTTTTCTAAATTTTGAATTAAAGTTTTCCGTGTATTTCTTTAAAAACTGAATTAGCTGAATTGCTATATGTGGCAACTCGCATAAAAATCTTCGATTACAGTCGTTTTTATATCAAAAACCCAACATTTTTATTAATTTTGACAACGATTTTAGTCCAGTTTCCAATATGCCTTGATTTTTTAAAGCTTCTTTTAAAACTTGAAGGGTTATATTAGTTTTTGATGTGTATAAATCGTAAATTGCATTACGAACATCCATTTTTACATTGCCATTTAAGTCTTCTGTCTTTGGCTTTTTTCGTGTACATTTCTTAATCTTCTTCGGTAGTAAATTATGCTTTTTTTTTCATGCACAATTTTTTGCACAGTCCTTATACCGATTCCCAGAGCTTTTGCTACTGTCTCCTGGATATTGGCCGGTGAATTTTCATTTTCGTAATATTTTATTAGATCTAATACCATTTTTTTCGCTTGTGGATGCAAAAATCCCGAAAATTAATTTCTTTTACTTTTTTTTAACGGACTTGTCAATCTGACTTTGAAATGACATCGCTCAAAGATTTTTGCAACTGCTAGTATTTATATATTTATCCACTTGTTTCATATGAAAATATCATAGGTCTATCTAATGATATTCCGGATTTTATGCGGAGGATATGATTACACGTAATAAAAGAAAAAAAAACTTAAAAAGTTTGTCGTTGATAAATCGTGTGACCCGCACGATAACACTGCTTTTGACTATACAATACTTACTGCTGCATTTTCACACCCCTCATTGCGGTACTAATAAAGTATCGAGTAGCATTAAAATACTCAAATACTCCATTACAATTACGGCATCTACTTCCAGCATATTAGAGAAATCGTCCTTAATAAAGTCTTAATCACACATTGTTTATAATTGCAACAACAGAAACACAAATTTATTATCCACTACACCAAGTTATTTAATACGCCTCTTAATAACCTTTCGGATGCAATGACGTTTATTAAATTTCCTCCGCTAAATATATTTTTAACTTTGAAGAAGCACAACTTTTTTAATATTTATTTGAATTAGGTGATTTTTTGATTTAGTTTATTGGTATGTTATACTTCATGAAACTGTGAGAAAATATGATTTTTGGAATTTTACTGAACGAGCCTATTGAGAAAACATCTTTTTTTTTGGTATCTACGGACCCTGAAACGTAAAGATCTGTCAAAATCTCAGAGGGTGATTTTTTTGCGATTACAATTACACCAATAATACGACAGAAAATAAAATTTAAGCTTGCATCAAATTGGTATTTTTAATTATTCCGAGTAATTGAAAATAATAATGATAACAGATGAAATTGCAGCCCATATTACATAGTTTACAAAATTTCAATTTACAAGTTAATTGAGAGAGTAATTTTGATGCATGGAGCTTATTGCGTTTTCATCAAATAGCGGTCCTCATATATTTCCACGTATGGTTGCTTCTGTTTCTAAATCCGATAAAATTATTGGAGGAGGAGCTTATATAATTTTTATAAATCATATGACCCGCACGATAACACTGCTTTATACGATACTATTATTATTTACTACTATATTATTTGGGTGGAGATATCGTTCCTATAGTATCAAACTGGAGAGTGCGTAATTGTATTGTAGAATTCAAAAATCCAATAAATACATATTAGAAGGGATCTTAGAGCGTCATTAAAAAGAAATAGGCATATTGTCATCTTTTTTTGCCTTAACGCCACCAAACAACTTCTGTTTTGTTGTTTTAACGTGTTTTTCTCGACACAAATCGATGTCGAACTTGAATGCACCTTGTATAACGATGATAGGAAAATGCTATTTTTAATTTCAAGGTAAAATTATTAATTACATATTAATTTAATTTATACTTTTTATATCTTAACTAAATTGTCTCGTTTGAGTAAATGATGAGGATAATTTAAAGATGTTCTAAGATACTGTTTGTCAAATGGAAAAAAAATTTTAAACGTCTTTTTTTGCATTCCCCCTGTATATTTGCAACTCTTTTTAGAACGTTTAGCGCGTAAAGACAGTCAGTTTTTATTTAAAGTTTTTATATTTTTTTTTAGCTAAGAGTACTCATTATTGAATACTTTATTCATATATTAAACAAAGTAAAAATAAGAGCTCATTTGAGCGCTTAAAAATGAAATAGTTTTCAAATGGTTACCGACACAAAGGTCTATTGTTGCTAAAATTGGTAGTAAAAGTTGTGAACTCTAATGTTCTTGGAATTAGTGTAACTTGTTTGTTGGTTAAAAATTAAAAGAAAAACAGTATTTAAATTTAAATAATTTATTATATTAACATTTTTAGAGGCGTTATCCTCGATTTTAAATCAGATCAAAACCAATTGTTTGAAAAATACAGAATGCGCAAATAAAAGAAATATTTTAAAATGTACATATTTTTGAAAAAACCTCGTATATCAAGAACGGAGAAAAAAATTATAGATCTCTAGAAATTCTTTTTTGGTATTTAGGCGTAGATTAACCCAGTTAGAAAAGATAATTAAAATTACCCTTTTTAGAAAAGTTCTGTTGATGAAGTTTTGCAAAAATGACACGGTATAACGTAACACCTTGTATACGACAGTTGTGATGTAGCTCTGAAGCTATCTATTTCTGAGAGCATTGCTTCAATTCCGAGCGATCTAATATCGAAAACCGCAACTCAATAAATTTGCTTGCATAAGTTCGTCTGAAAATTTAGTTTAGAATGTTATAAAACATCCGTCGTGTTTGTTTCAAGATATGTGATATTAGGGCAATTAAATCTTTGGACCAGGGGAGAATTGATGCCGCTTCGGGCTTGTGTTCCATGAGATACTTAATAAAAAAACGAAGTATCTATTTACGATTTTTAAAAAAATATATAACAAACACATCAAAATCACAAAAAATTAAAAGCAGTACAAGCAACATAACAAAAAATATAAAAACATATGAAATAACTGATCTAATTAATTTTTTTACCTGGCCTTGTTATTTGCAAAAACCGATATAATCGAAGACAGGTCTATTTTCCGCGTAATTTGGATATCAATTCGCAGAATTGACAACCCCGACAGTCTTTCTTTCTTGTCCCATTGTGTTCCTGAGAAATTTTGTTATTAATTTCAACTTGGTCTACTACTAAAGGAACAAAAAATGTTCAATTAAAATAAACTCCATTAAGTCTTTAATGGATTTGATCCTACCTAAATCGCCCTTAAAATAACTTCTAAAAGAAACTAGTTGTGTAGAAATTATATCGGAATATTTAACGTACAATTCCTGGCCCATCGCATGCATTTCATCATCAGAAACTGAATCATTATCTAAAACTTCAGCTGATATTTCCCGAAACGTTTTAATTGAGATATAATATCTAACGTTGTATTAAAAACGTTTATTTTAAACCATTCTTCGTTAGATTCGATTTGAAAATGATTGTTCTTTTCATTAAAAACCCGTTTGGGCCTAGTAATTCTTTTTTTGGAAAACTCCACTTTGATCTCCCATTCCGCAGCTAAACTACTTGATTCATTAATTAATAACTCAAAGTTATTTCTTTTCGTTTTGATATTTTCAAGCGTAGTAAGAAACATTTTTGATGCATGTTCAATGTTTTCTGGTTATTTTGCAGGAGTTTTGAAAGAACGTCAGTTAATTTTAAAATTTTTGATTGGAGAACTATTAAAAAGACAGTTTCAAATAATTCAAGTTTGTTTTTTTTTTATTAGCTTCTTCAACATTTTTTATTATTAAAGGTCAATATAATTTGCGATAAAACCTTTAAGACATTCACAAGTCTAAACCTAAGGTCGTCTAATGCATCGTGTCTTGATGATTTAACTTTTTTAGGGTCGTCTTATTTTTATTGACAGAGTTGTCAAAACATTTACTTAAAAGGGTCCATCTTTTTATGCTGTGTCCAAAAAAAAATGTAAACACTTTCAACCAAATCGTAAAAATTTCGGATTTCATTAACAGATATATATATATATATATATATATATATATATATATATATATATATATATATATAATGTTTTTTCATTCCGGGTGTACATCCGTTCACTACTGTCGTTCTGAAAAGAACAGTTTTGCTGACGTTTCGCCAAAATCACATTTGGCATTTTCGAAGCTTTCTTTTTCGCGTCCGAATAGAGACTGAAGTGTTGGTGACTGCGACGCTTTTTTTATACCCCCACTCGGGGCCGAAGGTTATATCTGCGCAGGCGTTGGTCGTTATTTATGTTTTCCGGATGGTGCTGTTGTTGTTGCGCTAATTGCGCTTGAGTTTTTGCGATTTTAGATTTGTCGATTATTGTGTTCCATACTGTTGGTAGTTTTAATGATTCGTCCCTTTTATTCAAATCACCTTGTTTTTCAATTTCTATGGCTTCTCGGATTATTCTGGTCTTATAATGTTCTATATTGGCAATCTCTCTACACCCATCGAAATTTATTTTATGGCCGGTTTCCTGATGATGTAGGAATAAAGCTGAGGTTGCTTGTTTATTTCTGATGCTGAGTTGCTCTTCCACTCTTGCTGATATTCGGCTGTTAGTTTGCCCTACGTACAACTTTTCACAGTCCTGGCAAGGAATACTGTACACTCCGTGGTTTTCCAGTTTGATTTTAACTTTTGGGTTTCCGAGTAGTTTACCTATAGTTGTTTGTGGCTTGTGTATTGTTTGTATGTTTTGTTTCCTCAGAATTCTTCCGATTCTGTCTGTTGTGCCTTTTACATATGGTAAGACTACTCGTTGCTTTCCCGGTTCATATTTTTTGTTGTTCGTTGTTCGGGAAACCTGTGCATTAATAGCTTTCTCTATGGTGCGATTTGTGTAGCCATTTTTCTTTAAAGCACTAGATATTACCTTAAGTTCGTTTTGTCTCGTCTGTGTTTCAGTTAGTCGCACGGATCTAGATATTAGAGTATTTGCCACAGCTTGAATTTGTGCTAGGTGATGATGTGATTTTGCATTTAAATATCTGTCTATATGTGTTGATTTTCTATACACGGTGTATTCGAAATGTCCGTTATGTAGTTTTGTGACCAAAACATCTAAAAATGGTAGTTTGTTGTTTTCCTCTAACTCTAGAGTAAATTGTATTCTGGGGTGGATTGAATTTACGTGAGTCAGAAATTTTTCGAGCTCTGCATGACCATGTTGCCATATAATAAATATGTCATCCACATAACGAATCCATAATTTGGGTTTTAAACTTGCTTTCTCAAGAACTTCTTTCTCGAAGTATATCATAAATAAATTCGCGACTACTGGTGATAGCGAGGACCCCATTGGAGCACCATCCATTTGTTTATACATTTGCCCGTTGAAAGAAAAATAAGTATTTTTGAGGCAATGCTCCGAGAGTTCTATTATATGTGCCTGGAAATCCTCGTTTATAGCAATCTTGTCCAATGCTTCGTCGATGGGAATACTGGGATATAACGATTTGACATCTAGGCTTGCTATGATGTCGTTTTTTTCAAGGACGATATCTCGTATAATTCGAGTGAAATGCTCCGAGTTTTTTACAAATGAATCAGCTTTTTCTACAGTTGGTTGCATAATTTCAGAAAGGTATTTCTCCAGTTTTTGTAGCGGCGAATTAACAGCACTAACAATAGGTCTGATAGGCGCGCCTGGTTTGTGTATTTTTGGTAAACCATAGAGTTTAGGACATCTGCTCGACTTTTCCCGTGGTATGATTTTTTGTTGAATTTTGGGGTTTATTGGTGAACTTTTTATTTTATTTTTAGTTGTTTTTTCTAGGTACGTTGTCGGGTCCCTTGGAACAGGCCTATAACAATTTTCTTGTAGGATATCCTGCATTTTTTGTACGTAATCTTGAGTATTCATAACCCCAGTTGCGTTTCTTTTATCTGCTGGAAGGATTGTGATGTTTTTATTTTTTCGGAGGTTTATTAGGGCCCTTTGTTCAGTGGCATTTAGGTTTTGTTTTGGTGTTTTGCTTGATCTTAAAATTCTTGCCACCTCTTGTCGAATCTCCTCTGCTTTTGTTTCTTCAGAGTAGTCAAGGACAGCTTCCACTCCAGCTATTATTTCTTCTTTAAGGATTTCCTTAGGAGATATCGCAAAATTAAAACCCTTACTCAGTACGGATTTTTCACTTTCTGAGAGACTGTAGGATGATATATTATGTACTAATTTATCGACGTCTACTGACGATCTTTGTGGCTGACTCGACTTTCTTAGAAGATTGTCATACTTTTTCGAAAGTTTATCTGTCTTAATATTCTTATTTGTTTCTGTTCGCCAAAAAGCCAAAGTTTCTATGCGATTCCACAATAAAGGGTGAATGATGTTACTTAGTTTAAGGTGTAACTTTAAAAGTTCTTTCTCTGTCTCGGCTAGTTGTTTTCTAGTTTGATGGATTTGTTCTTTTAATAACGCCTTACTAGCATTTTGAACTATGGTGTTAGTTTTTCTAGTTTTAGTATGATAAGACAACCGTGTAAAAGTAGGAAGTAAATCGCTGTCACGACACTTAATTTGAAAGGTTAGATCACATAAAAGATTAGTTTTCTTACCTCTCAGTCTCTCATACATCTTGATTGTCTTGAAAATCTCCTCCCTGTAGAGGTGTATAGTGTTGATTTTTACTCCTTCACGGATGGAAAAATACAATGTGTTTTCATTCCGGGTGTACATCCGTTCACTACTGTCGTTCTTCCGTGCCAGGACTGTGAAAAGTTGTACGTAGGGCAAACTAACAGGCGAATATCAGCAAGAGTGGAAGAGCATAAACTCAGCATCAGAAATAAACAAACAACCTCAGCTTTATTCCTACATCATCAGGAAACCGGCCATAAAATAAATTTCGAAGGGTGTAGGGAGATTGCCAATACAGAACATTATAAGACCAGAATAATCCGAGAAGCCATAGAAATTGAAAAGCAAGGTGATTTAAATAAAAGGGACGAATCATTAAAACTACCAACAGTATGGAAGACAATAATAGACAAATCTAAAATCGCAAAAACTCAAGCGCAAATAGCGCAACAACAACAGCACCATCCGGAAAACATAAATAACGACCAACGCCTGCGCAGATATAACCTTCGGCCCCGAGTGGGGGTATAAAAGGAAGCGTCGCAGTCACCAACACTTCAGTCTCTATTCGGACGCGAGAAAGAAAGCTTCGAAAATGCCAAATGTGATTTTGGCGAAACGTCAGCAAAACTGTTCTTTTCAGAACAACAGTACGATGTACACCCGGAATGAAAACACATTGTATTTTTCCATCCGTGAAGGAGTAAAAATCAACATATATATATATATATATATATCAATCGAATCTAACGAAGAATGGTTTAAAATAAACGTTTTTAATACAACGTTAGATATATATATATATATATATATATATATATATATATATGTATATATAATTATATATGTATATACAGGGTGTTCCTTAATGACATGCTAATATTTAAGGGGGTGATTCTTGGACCCATTTTAAGAAAAGATCTTCATATGAACTGATGTCCTAAACGTCTTAACTTTTGAGATACAGGGTGCTAAAGTTTTCAGAAAAAAAATTATTTTTTTTAATAACTGTGATACTACTGTAGATATCTTTATGAAATTTGGTACACGTGTTCTATGCATCAAGATGCATTTTCTAATGTACAAGCAATTTTATTCTTTTTACCAGTGGCGTCCGTACGCGTTTTGCTTAGAATATTTTTGGAGAAAAAAATGGTACGCCACTGCTTTATCTTAAAATAAAAATTATTTTTGGAATTCTCATTCATTTCTGAGCAAATTCGATCTTTTGATTTTCTTTCGTCCGACGCATAGTTTTCGCTTAAAAAAATAAAAATCGTTTTACTTCAGGGTCAAATCGTTAAAAATCTGATAGGGTGACTGTTGTGTGGAAATCGCTTATTTATCGGGTGAAAGAAAATTATGACATCGAATGTGTTCATAAACGAAAAAGTTTTCTCGTCTGATGGTCCGTTCTTGATTAAATAATTGAGTTAAAATTGCTTCATAATATCTCAATATCAACTAATAATAATTTTTAAACCCATAAATCTAGTAGTCCTGGAATAAATTACGTTTTTACAAACGTCGATGTCAAATGACTTAAAGTAAGCTGTTGGTGTTCAAAACCATCTCAGTGTGTCATCTCTTTGGCTTTTAGTGTTTCATTGAAGTTATTGAAGTTATTTTCGCCGTTTTTTCGAATAATATCATTAAATATGGTAAATTATACGAATGCGGAAATGGCGGCAATGCATTACACATATGGCCTCGCAGATGGTAATGCAACAGAAGCCAGACGCATTTATCAGGAAAGATATCCTAATCGTACCTTGCCAGATAGCCGAACCTTTTCGAATATTCATCGCCGACTTAGCGAAACAGGTAGTTTCAATAAAGGTACTTCGGAAGGCAGACTTCGAACCGTCAGAACACCTGAAGTTGAGGAAGCGGTGCTGCAAGAAATCGACGAACATCCTGAGACGAGTACGAGGAAGATCGCTAGAGCTTTGAATATTTGTCACCAAATTGTTTGGCGTATTTTAGTTGACTTTTTGTTATATTCATAACATATTCTAAGAGTACAGGCATTACTCCCCAGGGATTTCCCACAGCGTGTGAACTTCTCTCAGAAGTATCTTCAGAGTATTACACTAAATCCGCAGTTTGAGTCACAAATTTTGTTCACAGACGAAGCAACTTTTTCTAGGAATGCTATTCAAAATTTCCATAACAATCATGTGTGGGCGGAAGAAAACCCACATGCCATAACCGAAACCCATTTTCAAGAACAATTTTCGCTTAATGTTTGGGCAGGAATTATTAGTAATCATCTCATACGCCCATTTTTCCTACCAGGACGTCTTGATGGACGGTCTTATTTGCATTTTCTCGAAGAAGAACTACCTGCATGGTACATGCACGATGGAGCACCGGCTCATTTCAGCGTAATTGTCCGAAATCATTTAGATACAGTTTATCCTGATCGTTGGATAGGTCGCGGAGGACCTCAGCAATGGCCAGCAAGATCCCCGATCTCAATAGTTTGGATTTCTTTTTATGGGGGCACCTTAAAACTCTAGTGTACAAAACTCCCGTTAACACTGTAGAAGATTTAAGAGAGCGAATAGTTGCCTCGTGTGAAACTATACGGAATACGCCGGGAATATTTGAACGAGTGCGCAATTCCATGCGTAGACGGGCGGAAGCATGCATATTAAGTGAAGGTGGCCACTTCCAACAATTTTTATAATTAATGTTAGTATTGTTAATAATTAATAAAATTAAGCCGTTTCTGTAAACTTTGTTTTCTGCAAGCTGAAATCCCCGCTGTAATTTATTGGCACATGAAAGTTTTTTAAAAATTGTTTCCTAAAGTAATCAATCCTAAAGTAAAGTAAATCAATTACTTATTTCTAAATTAATTAATATTTATTATTAAATGAACTGAATAGCACGAAAAAAGAAAAAAAAACGCTTTCCACACAACAGTCACCACATCAGATTTTTAACGATTTGACCCTGAAGTAAAATGATTTTTATTTTTTTAAGCGAAAACTATGCGTCGGCCGAAAGAAAATCAAGAGATCGACTTTGCTCAGAAATGAATGAGAATTCCAAAAATAATTTTTATTTTAAGATAAAGCAGTGACGTACCATTTTTTTCTCCAAAAATATTCTAAGCAAAACGCGTACGGACGCCACTGGTAAAAAGAATAAAATTGCTTGTACATTAGAAAATGCATCTTGATGCATAGAACACGTGTACCAAATTTCATAAAGATATCTACAGTAGTATCACAGTTATTAAAAAAAATAATTTTTTTTCTGAAAACTTTAGCACCCTGTATCTCAAAAGTTAAGACGTTTAGGACATCAGTTCATATGAAGATCTTTTCTTAAAATGGGTCCAAGAATCACCCCCTTAAATATTAGCATGTCATTAAGGAACACCCTGTATATATATATATTATTATTATATATTATTAACTGATCAATTTTTGCAATATCTTCCGTGGTATCCGTTATAGTTGAATAAAACAATGATTTTTTTGTTTCATCAATTATTTCATTTTTTACAGTAGTACTTAATAGTCCAATTATTTCATTTGTTATTGTAGGACTTAAATATGTAACTGATTTTTTTTCTTATTCTCTAATAAAGTTTTTAAAACCAAATTCTCCATCGGTAATAAACTGCACAAGATTCGTTATGGCTTTGCTTCTGCTCCTGCCTAGTAATTGCCTGATTTAGGTGGAACCAATCATTAAATCCATTAGAAATAATATCTTTTTCTATAGAAAACAATCAACGAGGTTGGCAGTAGCATTGACTGAAAATAGGAGAAAAACATAACCAGAGACGTTTGGTTTTTATTCCAGATTTATTAATTTTAGTATAAAAAAAATGTAGAGAAACTTCTACCTTTCTCGTTTCGAATGAATGGTCCTAACGGTCATGATGGCTTATTGTCAATAATAATTATTTTTTGATCACTTGTTAATTCGCGTGTATAATATCCTTTATCAGTCTGGATTTCGTCTATTACATTAATAATAGCGCCTGCTTCACTTACCAGTGAGTCTAAAGAAGAGTCAATACTCTGATTAACATTAATATTTGTATCAGAACTAATCGAAGAAATGTGTTTGGATTGCTCAATGCATGGCTCTTGTCACTCTTGTGTATGAGTGTGCATTTCCAATGTCGTCGTCGCGCGTCGTTTCTAACTGATAAATTTCGGTTAAGTTGTCATTATTGTCAACTACAATAAAAATGTTAGGGCTTTTTTATTTAAACGAAAACTCTCCTTTTTTTGATGTTGAGGGACTAAAAAAGTTTATTACTATAGAGAATTTTTCTGTTTTTTTTTGTAATGCATCGCGTTCTTTAGAATAGGAAAAGAGCGTATTAAATAAAAAATAGTGACCTAATTTACATACGTACCTGTAGTAAAATTATTCACAGATTCCAGTAGTACAGTCTACCAGTTTCAGATAGAATTTATTTATTAATTAGAAATAGGATCTAATTTAAAAACACCAAATACGAAAACGAAACACGTATGCAATAAATTTACTCCAAAATTTTATTAAAACGTTGTTTATCAGCCTCGTGTTCAGGGATTCCCCGATAAGCAGACGAAATTTTCGAAACAAAGCGACATCTAGACTCTAGAGGGTGTACGAAAGAAAAAGCTCAATGCAGAGATCTTGAACAAGTATAATTGGCATACTATGGGGTGTTTCGGCCGTAAGCCCTACTAATGCATTTCTTTATTTTTTTTATACAATATAAAGGAAATCATTTAAAATCTATTTGGAAACGAATAAAGAATTTGAAAGAATAGTTTATTTTACTTACGAAGATGATTTTTACTTAATAGGTAATTTTTATACGTAGAACCGGGCTCTTTGAAGTAACTGGTGACTACGCTCCCGCTTTGGACAACTGTTTAGTGAGAAGTATCCTAGACTATAACAGCACCATTTGGTATCCTAATTATAACTGTGGTATACATCGACCAGAAAAACTCCAAAATCGGTTTGCAAAAATTGCTATTATATAAATTAAAATTTACCTATAAAGATATACCATATGACACACAAATACAGTTGGCTGGAATCGAAAACCTTTAGCAACATAGTACAACGTTTTGGCTTGTTTTTGTTTAAATTAGTGAATGGACATATTTACTGTAGCTGTCTTTTTCAAAAATATATTTTCGTAATCCACAAAAGGCAACTAAATCTAGACAACTCTTTCAAAATATATTTCGTCGTACTAATTGTGGTATGCACTGTTTTACTCAAAGGCTTGTAAGAAATTATAATGACAACTTCGGAACCATTGATTTATTTTGTCTTTCTTTACAAACATTCACTCGAGAGGCTCGTAACTATAAGTAGAATTTAGTTCTTTAGGCATTGTACAATTTGGAGTTTATATAAAATTCTGTATGTATTTAAATGAATAAATAAATAAAAATGCCAACATAGAACGGAAGCTTTCACGGCTTTGGTCAATTAAGAAATCATGGTTCTTGGGATTAGACCGTGTCAAATTGGAATTACTATCCGACGTTTCGCCTTCGATTGCACGAGGCATCTTCAGGGATCTTTACTCCACGAAATCTGAACACTGAATGAGCTCGAAGAGATTCAGGCGGGCTTTTACACCCGACTTGTGCTCGCCGAACCGTGACCCTGTGTTAAGATCGATTTCCACGTGTGATGTAGACCGTAACCCATATCTCTATTGAAATTTTTTATATGTTTAAATATTTCAATAGATTCTCTAACTTTTCGTTTATAAAAACCTGGAACCGATACTAGGACCTTGGTTTCCTTTACATTTATGAAATGGCCAGTGTCATGCTGGTGTTTAGCTACAGCAGATTGAACAATTTGTTTCTTTTTAATACATCGTTCATATTCCTTAAGTCTAGTTGATATTGAGCGTCCTGTTTCTCCCATATACACTTCTCCACAGGAGCAAGGAATTTTATTTACTCCTTCTGTTTGGAAAGGTACAAAATCTTTCGGGGATCGCAAGCATTGTCCAATCTTCTTATGTGTATTAAAGATTGTACGTATGTTGGACCGCCGAAGTAATCATCCTATTTTGTCTGTAGTGCCATGTATGTAGGGAAGAACAACACTACCTAATGGTGGCTCTTTATCATTCTCCTTTGGCGGAGTTGGTTTGCTATGTCTTTTAATTGAACGCGTAATATCTTCAGTGCAATAGCCATTCCCTCTGAGAGCTTCGGTCAGTTTCGATGTTTCCGATGTTAAAGAATCTTGATCAGATATCGAAATAGCTCTGAATACTAGTGAGTTAATAACCGATTTCTTTTGTGCTGGATGGTGAGGACAATTTGCGTTTAAGTATCTATTTGTATGCATCGGTTTTCTATACACAGAATGTTCTAATGTACCATTTTCCTTCCTTTGAACACATACATCTAGAAAGGGAATTGTTCCATTAGATTCAATTTCCATCGTGAATTTGATATTATGATGTTGCTGATTAAGGTGGTCCAGAAATATGTCCATGAGGCCAAACAACAAAAGTATCATTTACATATCTAAACCAGTGCTTCGGTTTTAGTGGAGCGGATGTTAGAGCAATATACTCAAAGGCTTCCATAAAGATATTCGCTACCACAGGTGATAGAGGAGATCCCATAGCTGCCCCTGAAGTTTGTTCGTAAAAAGTTCCTTGAAAAATGAAATAAGTAGATGTAAGACAAGCTTCCACTAGGTATATTAAGTTTTTATCAAGATTATTGTTATCCAGTATGTCTGATATAATAATAATAAACTGACCAAGATATCTTCGGGATCCAACTGGATTGTCTTGAGTTTTTCCACGAAATGTGCAGAGTTTTTAATAAAAAATCTGGTTTTCCAGTAAAAGGATTAAGCAAATTTGAAAGATATTTACCTAGTTTGTATCTGGGTAGTCTATTGCACTGACGATCGGTCGAAGTGGTACGTTGTCCTTGTGTATCTTCGGAAGACCTTAGAACCTGGGAGTCTTGGAACTGCTTCGTTTTAGTGATTTTTTTCTCCGCTGGTGGTAGATTGGATGTGTTGATCAAATTTGTAATGCGTCCTTCTATTCTACTTGTGGGGTCTGCCTGCATAACCTTATAGGTGTTGTTGTCCAAAAGTTGAGTAACCTTTTCCACATATTCTGTTCTGTCCATGACAACTGTGGCGTTGCCTTTATCTGCTGGAAGTACCAGAATGTTTGCGTCTTCGTTTAAGGTCTTCATTGCTGTTTTTTCGGCTGCGGAGAGGTTCGACTTCGGTGGTTTTGACTTCATCGGCTTGTTCCACTGGTAATCTTCTGATTGCTGCTTCAACAGAAGATACTATGTCTTCTACGGGAATGGTGCTCGGTGCTATTGCGAAGTTTTGGCCCTTGGAAAGGACGGAAAGTTCTGCTTCGGTTAACGGCCAAAAATGCTAAAAATGCCATAAATGCACCAAAATTATGTGGGGGTTTACTTGTAGTCAGTTTGCATTTACACAAAATACGTAGAAATAATGCCAATTCATATCTCCTATTTATTAATAAAATAACGTAAATAACATATTTAATATTACTGATTATCACCAGCAGGTTACTACAATTTTGCTGAATATTAAGCTTTTAGTTAAAGTGTTTCTGTGGTTTTATTTGTGACTAGCCGATAATTACATTTGCGGACTTTAACCGTAAACCGCAGCTTCAAAGTGAAACCGCTAGAGTAACTGACAATTATATAGTACTAGCCAAGCTCGTTGCATGTTCAGATGGACGTGGTGGAATGAAGAAAGATAATTAACAATAACACATAACTAAAATAAATGTCATGATAATAGATATCCGTCGATCAATTTCAATAATGAAAAGAATTTCCTTTAAATTCGATTTACTGTTGTCAAGGTATACTTTTATGGGCTTGCGGGCGTCTTGTCCAGCCTCTAAACAATAATTGTCAGATTCGGTCAAGAATTATTTTTTACAGAATATACCTTCTGCAAGGTTTACAAAGTACGGAATTTCAATTTTTTACCTACATATTGGCACTATTCACTAGATATGTGCTAGTCTTTACCTGTACCTATATCTTTTCTGGACGTCTTATTACTGTTTACCTGGGTAGAAAGTGATCACTTTTCACCCGGGTAAATGTTACTGGCCATCCAGCTAAATGTCGACATTTATGGAATAACACAGGCCAACACACATTTTGGTGCATGCGATTTTTTAACTGTTCCTGGGTAATTTTTGGATGCAGAATGTAAAAAAGTTCTCAGATTTTGTCTATCAGATCTAGTTTAAAAAAAAAATTGTGTATATATTTTACGTTACAACTGTTATAATATTAATATATAAGTATTTATTGCAAAAACTTAATTTACATAATTACATTGATGATAACGATCTTCCATAGTTTTAATATCCTGATGGAATCTTTCCCGCTGTTCTTCACAACAATCACATACGTTTTCTGGAAAACGATCTAAGTGGCTGTGGAGGTAGTGAACTTTTATACTCATGTTACAGCCGAGAATATTAAAAATTCAAAGCATAGTTTCCACTAATTCTAAGTAATTCTCCGCTTTATGATTGCCAAGAAAATTTTGTACTACTTGAACAAATGAACACCAAGCGTTAGATTCAGTTTCGTTCATTGATGTGGTGAATTGTGGATCTTTAACAAGTTGCCTTATTTGAGGACCATTAATTATACCAGCTTTTAGTTTTTCTTTGCTAATGCCAGGAAATTTACGTGACAAATACCCAAAACAATGTCCATCTCGATTTAAAGCCTTCACAAATTGCTTCATTAGGCCTAGCTTGATATGCAAGGGCGGAAGTAAGATTTTTCTCTCGAAACCAAAGGTTTTCCTTGAATCATGACATCTCTCGAAGGCCAATTTTTGTTAACCCAGTGCTCATTTTTAGCTCTGCTGTCCCAAAGGCACAAAAAACAAGGATATTTTGTATATCCGCTCTGCTGTCCAAGGAGGAAATTAACCATTTTTAAATCAACACAAATTGCCCACTAATGTTCATCGTATTTGATTTTTCTCAAAACTAATGCAATTGTTTCATATTCTTCCTTCATGGTAGTAGAATGACAAATAGGAATTGAGCCATATTTGTTACCGTTATGTAAAAGACACATTTTAAACTACGTTTTGAACTGTCAATAAAAAGGCGCCAATCATCTGGAGTGTATTCAGGCAAACCCATTTTTTCTAAGAGCCCTTTTATATTGTTACAGAATACCAAGTCATTTTCCTGAGCGGAAAAAGGCAGCAGATCCTTGTCTCTTTTACGATAAAACGTAATATTAGTACCTGGACAAAGTAGATTTTTTTTCTTTTAATCTGGATGCAAGTAATTCAGCGGATTCCTTTGAGAAATTCAGGTCTCTTATAAGATCGTTTAGTTCTTCTTGATTGAAACACTGGGGAATTGCTAAATCTGCTTCAAATTCGCTGTCGTTTTCTGATTGGATTCTTTGAACTTCGTCAGACTTTGGTGTTTCTGTATCATCTTCTGTCAGTACGGATAGACTGCTGAATGATGGAACGGGTATTTCTTCCGAATACGCTACAGGCCTTCTTGCAGATTCTTTAGATCAGGATGTGTCTATTGTTTCTATTTATGCCTTTAATATTAACGAGACAAAAATAGCAGTCGTCATGATGGTTTCGCGGTCTCTCTCCAAACCATTGGTACACCAAAATTTAGGCACTTCCTCTTTCCAGTTGTCCACTGTCACAAATGTTCAACACATGTTTTACATATGAAATGTGGGGCCTAAGATTTATCTTGATCTAAATGAACGCCAAAATAGGCAAGATAAGCTCTTTTCACATTGTTTCAGTTTAGTGTCTTGATACTACAAAACGACCAAAATTTACACAAAATGATAGCACAACTTTACTTGGGAAAACTCAGTAATATACTAAATCGAGTACAGCCAAGCAGGTATAGAAGAATCGGGTCATAGGCAATTACATGTATAAAAGTAATTAAGAGCAGTGTATTGAGTAGTTCCTAGTATAAGAACATTGGGTCAGGGACAATTCCAGGTATCCATTTTGGTTATTATTTATTTTTTAGTTATTATATTAAGTACATATTTTTCTCTTTATTTATTGTCCTTTGTCAGAAAAAAATATCAATTAACCTGTAACCTGTATCTCAAAAAGTAGAGCTGACAGAAAAAATCTAGTGGCATTTTTGGAATCAGCACATTAAAAAAAACATCTAAAATCAGATGTTAGATTTCCGGCACCAAATTTTTGTTTTCATTTTGTTACCCTGTGAAATGAATAAGCAAAATGTTTGTTTCAATTTTAGTCGATTAATTAAAACTTTCTTATTTACAGAGTGGTCCAATAATATAGGATGTCGGATGTAGTTGTTAGATGTTAAATACAAAACTTAAAGAAAAAAATATTTATAGGTAAATCGGCCAAGAGAAATCGCTGTAAATTACTTTCAAGGTCGAAAGTTGGCCGCTTGGGAGCGTAACAAAAACACAAAAATATAAATGCCAATTTTCTCTAATTCTCTAATTGAGGTATGTTGAAAATATAAGCATTATATTCCTTAACACAATTTAACAAATATTAACGACCGATAATTTTAATAACCAATTAGGAAGTTAATGACATAATTACTTAACAGCCTGACCACTTAGCAGCTTAATAAAAATACTAATGAAAACGAGAGTTAAATTAAAACTCACCCAATTGTTGTCAATTTACTTTATTCCATAAACTAATTCAAAGTATGAATAAAGATTTTCCACCCAGCAACAAAAGTATAATGAAAGTAAACTAAACAATCAGATAACCATGCAGTTGAAATTGATGCCATTCAGAAATAAAATCTAGCATCATGCATTACCGACTCTACATTTACATTGAAATTATAGGAAAGACTTTCCCGAGGGGTGTTTCACGACCTAAAAATATGTACACCGCTGCCGATTTCGGCAGTATTCACTGAAAAATGCTGTATATTTCCTATATTGCCTATATTTTCATTTTACTGCCTACACTGCCGCTTTACTGCTTTTACTTTACGCTATTATTTCCGGTTTACTGAAAAAATTGCCGTTTCTACGGTTACTACCTCGATACTGCTACACTGCCTTACAAGTTAATCAAAACTCCAAGTTTTTAAAAACGTAAACCACTTTTAGAACAGTCTTTAGGTTTCTGTTTTTTACGAGATGACTTCCGTGTGGTATACAGTGCTTAGCTGAGAGACGAAAACAAGCTCTGGTCTTGTTTGCCTTCAAGCTGCTCAGCGGCAATATCGACTGCCCAGCCTTTCAATATGTCAGGTGAGCTTTCTAGACCCAGCTCGGCGTACGCGACATACCTTTTTCTTCTTCGTTAGAAGACACCGCACCAATTAGGGCCAAATTAGGGCTCAAAACCGAGGTCATGACCATAATAAATTCTATAATGACTGCCGAATCTTTACCATAAGGCTTCCTGCCCTCAAAAGATTCTTGAAGTTCGGTGCAGCTTGATCTTTTTATTCGTTTATTTTAATTCACCCATTTTATTAATTTAATATTATTTCACTAATTTGCATTTTGTATTCCCCATGGTGTCACAATTAATGAATTGTACATTAATTATTTATAAGCCTTCGTTGTACCTCTGTAGCCCAGTCCTACCTTTAACCTTATGTTTAACTCTAGGTTCAACTTTTTTGTTTTTGTTTTCTTATTTTTAGTTTTAGTATTCTCTTCTAGTTTAGTCTAGTTTACTTTAGTTTTTTTTCATCGTTTTTTTAAATTTGTATATCATTTAGAATCTTGATTCTGTAATGTATTGCGAATAAATAAATAACTTGACGTGCAGACTTCGAGCAGATAGGAATTTACGTAGAAGAAAAGCTAGCTATA
This sequence comes from Kuschelorhynchus macadamiae, assembly GCA_030620095.1. Taxonomy (NCBI): domain Eukaryota; kingdom Metazoa; phylum Arthropoda; class Insecta; order Coleoptera; family Curculionidae; genus Kuschelorhynchus; species Kuschelorhynchus macadamiae. Next base: position 25,175 of record JAUTXW010003347.1, read on the forward strand.
AAGCATAAAATCTATTTTTTTAATAAATATCACAGTAACTACATAAGATATCTTAAGTTTCTCAACACCAAATAAATAAGCACTAATGAATGAGGATCATATATTTTTATTTAATACATAATTTAACTGATTTTTAATATTTGAGGATATCCGATATTTTTTATTTTTTAATTCTGGAAATTCCTCATTATTGAAAGTAACTAAAATCCAAAAATTTTTTGTTTTTGGTTCAATAATTAATAGCTAATAGACTGTAACAACTAAAAACATCGCAATATCATATTCTTATATAGTATAGATACGGTAAAGTCTCCAAGAGACGAAGTAATTGTGGTGATTTTTGTTTAAAAACTTTCCGACTTAAACAAAAATTTGTTAAAAAAATCAGTTTTTCTTAACATTTTCTTCTTTAATCGCTTCGATGGCTTGCTAATTAAAGAAGTTACGTGTTTTATAGAACAATATTTTTGTATTGATTTTGTTTGTATTTGAAAATAATGGACGATATAAAATTTTTAACTCTATGTGTATAATAAAAATAATACATATACATACGGACAAGACACAAAGTAGAATTTGGCTTAGGATTTTAAATAGATTAACGCCAGGTAGTTAATAGGGCCTTGTCATTAAAAAAAAGGAGTTAACTGTTAAAACATCTTATTTTAATTAAAAATACTAACAGGTTAAAGAGTAAATCTCTAAGTCTTCCCCTAAAAATTATCTTTTGCACGTATTATGTTTGATGACAAGTCATAGAATACAAGACAATACTCTTCTTTAATTAAGATTACGCTGTTTACAGTATTATTTGTATTATAGATTGTTGCCTTAACTCTTTTTCTGTCTCCTTATTTTGCTCATCAGGTGCTTGTTCATGTTTCATGCCACAAACCTATATAAGGCTGTCTGTGGAAAGGTGACCTTTATTTATAGTTTATATTATAGCCAGCATAGTGTTGAATATCTAACTAGTTTTGAGCGCCATTTTTCAGTTGAATATTTAGATACTGATCTTACATTCTACTTAAGGATGAATTGTAGTTATGTACATCTATTTCATCTTATTACAACAAGCCATTTAGATTTTCATTACTATCAGGGCTGTTGCTATCTTCCAGTTCTAGACATGCCCTATTTTGGACATACAGGGTGTTAACATTTTTAAAAAAATATCATTTTTTCAGTAATTCTATTACAGTAAGAACTGTTTGATTAAGATTGGACTCATAGGTATTTAAAATCTACATTGTGACATCATCAAACAGTTTTTTGTCAACCATGGGCGAAGGTATATGTAACCATCTTTGACTTTCCTAATAAAAAGTTTATAGCCACTGATTTTTAAAAAAAATATCAGGTTTGTCATTTAGAGCAATTAAAAATACACAGAAAAAGCCTTACAGTATTTTGTGATACGACAAGTGCTTTTCGAGAAAAAAGAACAAATTATATTTCGGTTTTGGTTACGAACAAATACTTATAGAAACGTTTTTTTCTTAAAACCATCCAAGGAATAGTAGTAGATAATGTAGAGTTATGAGCAATTCCAACTCCAAATTATAGCAAAATACTAGAAGGCTTTTTTTTGTATTTTTACTTGCACTAAATCACAAAGCTGATGAAATTTGAAAAATGAAATCAGTGGCGTACCGTGAGGTTGTGCCACATCTTAATCTAATGGCTCTTACTGTTATGGAATAACTAAAAAAAAAGGTTAAACACCCTGATCACGAAAATAAAGCATTTGAGGACATATATTTATATAAACTTTTTTTTATGATCCAAATGATTACCTCCTTTAATATTTACTCGACACTTAGGTGCACCCTGTATATATGTATTTATACAACCTTGTATCTTAATATCTAGGTGAAAAACCCTGTTTATTTTTAAATAGGAACTTTACATAAAGTATAGTTAAACTAACCTGAACCTTAACCTTAATGTAAAAAAAAATAAAAGTGTGAAAATAAAAAATTCTATGTATCTCTCTAATGGGAGGCAATAAAAACAAAAATAGAAATAAAAATATTAAAGATACATTGTTTTATTTATGCAAAGGTAAAGGTTGGCTAAAAAGCTTTATATGTAGACGACGGCGACTTTGAAAAAAAAGAAGAAAAATCTTTAAATTTTTATTTATCCTGTGTAATGTTCACGACAATTTTGCGAATAAATTAATTTACAAAAATTAAAAGTAGAAGCATAACCCTACTGGAATAAGTAAGTTTTTAACGATCGGATAACTCGTTCAAGTTCAAATACAGACATAAAATATCAATATCCCGTAATTATTTTCTTGAATTTATATCATCATAAAAAAATTAGTGCTAACGTTTAAAATTTTCTTTATAGCCATTAATTTTGAATCCTACTGTATACTTAGAGGTGTTTTTTTAGCTCTCTGATTTCGATACAGAAGAAAATAATAAACAAGATCTAAAAAAATCATTACTAATGTCTATAATTGTGAATTTTGTGTCTACTTTATAAATGGGTTATTTTTTATGATGTCATAAAACATCTTCTGAATTGCGTAGCGACCCGACGCACAATTCGGCAGAAACATTATCACAAGGCTAATAATTAAGCTTTCTAATTGGGCGCAAGATTATCACGTGTTATGAGGTGTGGTGGGAGTGACACTGCCTTCACTGACCACTGCTCAATTACTGCCTATTTTTATGAAAAATTGCCTATTACTGCTTAATACTGAAAATATTTTTTTTCCTCAATATTCCAGTTGAATGAGATATTATATCCAATTATGAACAACCAATCAGAGTAACATTAAACTGTAATGGGAAAATATTTTAAACAAGGAAGGTATTAATTTAGTTCTTAATTAATTATCTTTAGTAGTACTGTACGGTAGTAGTAAATTGCGGCACCTATGAGCTAGTGCGATCACTATTCCACTAATTTATTCATGAAACTCGAAATTCTGTCACGACGAAATTTATATGGTAAATCCTTACTAATTACTGTCTGCAAAAAAAAGAGAAATTAACATTCTAAAGGAAAAATTCAATGGCGCCATCTATAAATCTATGACGGATACTGAAATTTCAATTTGAAAAAAATAAGTCCTTCTACCTCTATTTAAAACTCCATAAAAAAATTGTTTTTTTGTCCCTCTGATCTATGAATGAGAATTTATCAGGTGAACTTCTTTGTCATCTGTCATAACAAGAACATGTCCAAAATTGAAAGACTTTGAACTAATGCATTAGTTATTTGAACGATCAATTTTGAACGGGTATTGACTCTCATATGTATAATCTATAAAATATTTTCATTTTATTATCCGCATTACAGTTCCCAACGCAATAATGCAGGTTTAATTACGCTGGCCTATTTTAATAGGTACATCAATAGTGTTCGGAAAATCGGCCGTAGACTGATTTAATTGGTTAAACCAAACTATGCTTGATTGGCTAAATGTGATGTTCGTGTTATGTAATACTGTTTAGCTATCAAATCGAATTCAATTTCGAAAAACAAGACGACAAAAATTCGCACTTGATATAAGCATTATTATTAATTATTAGTATTATTATCATTATTAAAAAAAGAGATTGGATATTATAAAGGACTAAACTTATTGTAACTGAGCTCCATCGCCTTCATCTTCATATCTGAGTCACGAACGACGTCGGTACACCTACTAGATTCAAAATAATCATAACCTCTGTAGTGTTTAGTTTCTCAATTCCATCCGGAAATCCAACTTTGGCTGTTCAGATTCAAATAAATCAACCTAAACCAACCATTAAATTTCTTCGTCTTCATTTTTTACTGCGAGTATATCTTGTCTCTTTTTTTTTTCAAGGAACTTCTTGTGACTTGGCCATCCAGTAGTCAGTCTGAGAGGTTCTTGTGTTTTTCAAGCATTGCCCAAAAATCTGAATATGACTGAACAGGGTCTTTTTTCAGCTATAATCTTACCTATTAAAACATTTAATTGTCATTGTGTTCAACTTTCTCTGCAAAATTTGAAAAAGCTATTAAAAAAAGCGGTAAATTTCCGTTACTCGGAACTTCCCTCGTTGTGATTTTCTCCATTTGTTAGAAATAATGAAGTGTGATCCAGTTTAGTTCAGTACATAGTTACAGTATATGTGTTATATATATTGTCCTTTCATTTTGATTGGGCGCCATTTTCTTTCTACCTATGCCATATTTGACTTTTGGGCATAATTTAAAATAAATTTAATAAGTAGTTTAGTTAATTCGTACCAGTTTAGCTCATTTTCACATTTAACTTTTATGCAGAACTTAACGTCAATTGAATTTTGCTTCGCTATCTCAAATTGAAACCCTTATTTCCAAACCCCAAATAATCCACCACTCTAACATAACATGATCGTTAACGAAAACCATATAGAAACTTAATATCTGGGAAATATCTCAGAACGGACGGAGTAGGCAAAGGGTAATAATATGGGTTTCATGCAGGATATAAAATCTATACAGAGTGTCCCACGACGAAAAACGGCGATCGATTTCTCAGAAAGTAGGCTTTAAAAAAATTTGAAAAATATTTCAAAATAATTTCAAGATTTATTATTATAACAACTTTATTATTTTAAATGGAACACCCTGTATATAATCGAATTTTTGGATTCCTCGAAAAATTCTAGGTATATTTCATGAATAATATCCTACACCTAGGTTGCACTGTTTTTGAGATATTTTGAATTTTATGACGTTTGCAGGTTTAGACATATATATATCTGCTTATCGAAGTCTCTATTATTTATTTGCGGGTGGCTTCCTTGTCCAAAAGAATCTACTTTAGTGGCCCCTGCTGATATTATTTTTATAATAAATAAATATAGAGTGATCAAAAAGTGACATTATAAATATACTTTAAAAAATCGTTAAAAGTTACTTTTTTACTTTTATTTAACACTTAAAATAAGGGTGACTTTGTATAAAGTTGTCTATTCCAAAAATTTGTAGTTTTTGAGTTATTGAGGATTTAACATTTTTTTATTCTAATAATGCCAGACGGCTTCTAAGTTTTCTTGTTAGTTGGCCATGATAGGGAGGCCTGGCGAGAACAAAACCAATTGGTTACTATAGAAACGTAATGTTTATTGTCGTTTGACAATTACCTACTCAAATATAGTAATTATAATAATTATTAAACTAATAATCATGCCGGGGCGATTAAATTACACACACGAGGATTATTTGAATTTGTTTATTATCTATGGGGAATCTAACAGAGTTTTAACAAGAACATGCCAGATATTTGCTGACAGATATCCAGATAAACAGAAACCGTCACCGAACAGCGTTAAACAAAAGTTGGAAAACTATAAAAATTTTGGAAACGTCAAGGCAAAAATTAATTTGTTGATAATGAAAATGTCGAGATTGCAATTCTGGGATATTTTGCAGCATATCCAATGACATCCCTAAGAAACGTGGCAAGACAATCAGGAATCACAAGGAACTCAATCCATAGGATTCTGTTAAAACATAACTTCCAACCTTATTTAATACCATTGGTTCAACATCTAAAAGACACTGATTTGCCAAAAAGAGTACAGTTTTGCGTGTTTATTTTAACAATGGTACAAGATAATCCTAGATTTTTGGACGTTATAATTTGGACCGATGAAACAAAATTTACTAAAAATGAACTTTTCAACAGACACAATTCCCATTTTTGGAGTGATTCGAATCCTTATGCAGTAAGATCGCGGAACTTTTAAGAATCCTGGTTTAGGTAATATTACAAAAATTTTTTTATCAATTTAGCGTCAATCCAAAATTAGATAAATCATTTGGTAAATATTATTACATAAATAAATTAAATTAAATTATTTATACAGGTCACACTATACTAGTTCATACTAATACTGGTCCACATACCATAATACATCATATCTAAAAAATATATCGTCCCAAGTTTTATAGGAAAGTTATCTTTAGTTAGATATTTACAAGCTATTTATACAGGGTCCTTAGAAACTAATAAAATACTAAACCCTTTTTTTTATTGAGCACTCTTCAGATTAAATTAATTGAATTTTGAAGTATTTTGTTTCTTCTTAAATCAATAAATCGATATGTATTATATATGACAAACTTTTGTAGGAGAAAGATATCTGAATATTCTTGAAGAGTTGGACAACGAATAATTAAGTAATTTGCCTTTGGCAGAACAAATTTTCTACCAACACGATGGCGCCCCACCACACAGAACCGTTGCAGTTACTAACTTCTTACAAGCTACATTTTACGACAAGTGGATTGCCAACAATGGACCTTTCCTGTGGCCTCCTCGTTCCACCGATCTGACAGTCTTAGACTATTTTATATGGGGAACGATAAAAGGAATCGTTTATTTTAATCCAGTAACAACGAAAGAGGACTGTATGGCAAGGGTAAGGGACGCGTTCGAATGTTTATCTCCAGCTTCAATTAGAGCGGCCAACCACGAGGGATTTAGTCGGAGATGCGAAAAATGTTTGGAAGTACACGGTGGACATTTTCAACATGTATTGAAAAAATAAGTTGGCCTCTTGTGTAGACAAGACTATAATGGGAATAGGCTTTCTTTAATTAATTTTTGTCTTCACGGTTTCAACATTTTTATAGTTTTCCAACATTTGCTTAACGCTGTTCAGTGACGGTTTCTGTTTATCTGGATATCTATTAGCAAATATCTGGCATGTTCTTGTTAAAACTCTATTAGATTCCCAATAAATAACAAACACATTCAAATAATCCTCGTGTGTGTAATTTAATCGCCCGGACATGATTATTAGTTTAATAATTATTATAATTACTATAATAAATAAATAATATTTTAGTAGGTAATTGTCAAACGACAACAAATATTACGTTTCTATAGTAACCAATTGGTTTTGTTCTCGCCAGGCCTCCCCGTCATGGCCAACTAATAAGAAAGCTTAGAAGTCGTCTGGTATTATTAGCATAAAAAATGTTAAATCGTCAATAACTCAAAAACTACAAATTTTTGGAATAGACAACTTTATACAAAGTCACCCTTATTTTAAGTATTAAATAAGATAAAATTATAAAAATTGTGGGTTTCCGTTTGAAAAAAGTAATATTATAGTATATTTATTTATTATAAAAATATCAGCACAGGCCACTAAGGTGTACTATTTTGGACAAGGAAGCCAACTGCAAATAAATAATAGAGACTTCGATAAGCAGATATTTATAGTTATGAGGATGCAACAAAGTGCGATACGTCAGCATTGTAAAAAAAATCTTTTGTTTTTTTACTGGATCGTAATCCCAAATAATAAACCACTTTAACATAACAAGAGAATCGTTGACGAAAACCATTTAGAACCTTAATATCTGGGAAATATCTGCGGACCAACGGTGTAGTAAAGACTGATAATATGGGTTTCATGCAGGACAATGAATCTATATGTGTCATGAGGATGCAACAATAAAGTTGCGAACCGTCGATTATTTAAAAATAGAGTTTTGTTTTTTTTTACTGAATTTAACCCCAAATAATACACCATTTTAACATAAAAACAAGAGGATCGTTAACGAAAACCATTTAGAAACTTAATATCTGGGAAATATCTGCGGACCAATGTAGTAGATAAAGACTGTTAATACGGCTTTCATGCAGGATATAGGATCTATATGTGTCCTGAGGATACAACAATTAAGTTGCGAAACGTCGACAATTTAAAAAAGACTTGTTTTTTTTTTATGGATCTTAACTCCAAATATTACACCATTCTAACACATCTTCCCCATATGACCCCTAATTTTTGGTCAAAATTTGAAATCAATCGGGTAAGAAGTGTTTAAGCTATGTCGCGAACTGACAGACAGACCGATAAATGGACAGACGGAAATGACAAAATATGTTTTTTGGCGTCTAGGGACGCTAAAACGTGAAGATATGTAAAACCTCAGGTTTTACATATCTGAGGTGATTTTTTCACGATTACAAAAATTTTATTTGGCCGCACTTTTGTTCAGCCATCTTGAATTAGTAACACAGTTTTACTAGTTGAGCCCTCTACTACAATTAGCTACATTACATTAAATAATTTTTTCAGGCTGAATCTTTCAATTATTTTATTATACCGCCATTTTATTCCCCCATCTTGGATTCGTACCAAAACTTTACCAACTAATACTTGATGTTTATGCAAAATTTGAAATAAATTGGATAAGTAGTTTTTTTATAATAATTTTTTTAACATTTCACTAGGCCGCCATTTTGTTTTGCCATACTGGATTTTTACCAAAAGATTACCATATCATTCCCATATGACTCTTAATTTTTGGTCAACAATTGATATCAATCGGGATAGTTTTTAAGCTATGCCGCGAACTGACAGACAGGAATTGATAAAATATATTTTTTTGGCTTCAAGGGACGTTAAAACGTGTTGATATGTAAAACCTGATAGGGTGATTTTTTTACAATTACAAACATTTTGTTTGGCCGCCATTTTGTGCGGCCATCTTAAATTAGTATCACAATTTTACTAGTTGACGCCTTACGATAATTAGCTATGACACACAGTTTGAAATCAATCTATTAAGTAGTTTTCCAGGCTGAATTTTTGAATATTTTATTAGGCCGCCATTTTATTCCGCCATCCAGGATTCGCACCAAAATGTTACCAGTTGTTTTCAACATAATACTAGATGATTTTGCAAAATTTGAGATAAATTGGATGAGTATTTTTTTAATAATAATTTTTTTAACATTACACTAGGCCGCTATTTTTCACTAAAATTTGAAGTCAATCAGGTAAGTAGTTTTTTGGTTACGCCGCGAACAGGCAGACAGACCGACGGAATTAAGAAAACATGTTTCTCGTTATCTAGGGACCTTGGAACGTGAAGATCTGAAAAAATCTCGGAGAGTGATTTTTTCACCATTACGATACCTACTTCCTTTTTACGAGGGAAGTAAAAAAATAAAAATAATTTAATTTTTGGAATCCTCGCATTTTTTTTACGTCTGCTGCGAAATGAACCTGTTTAATTTTTCACGTTTGAACCAAAGAAATATATTTAAAACAATTACTTCATTTCCACATGCGAGAAAATTAAAGCACGTGTTACACACTCATTCCTTGAACTGTTTACTGGTAGGCATTTATAGACAGACGTCAAGGTTTTCTTTAAGGATTCAAGGTTTTCTTTAAGGATTCAAATGTATTACTTATTTAAAATACATGGAAGGTATTTAAAAACGCGCAAAATGGTCATTAAAACACAAGAAATAAAATTCTGATGCTTCTTTCCAGTTTAAAAATAAAAACCTTTAATTAACGTGCATTTTTGAATTTTTTAAAGAAGATTCGCAAATAAAATCAAATGAGCTGTTTACGGGCGAGCTAATATTGATTTTATTCAATAAAAACTACCCGCAACCAGAGATAGCTTCTTGTCTTTTACAGAGAGCTATAACGCTCCGACAGGACGTTTTCTATAGGGGGTTCGGATTGTTGCTTTTAGCTAGATTAGCTTCTAATTTAAGCCTGTGAAGTTTTGTTGTACTTGCGAGTCTTGAAATGAAAGATAATTGGATAAAATGTGAATCAAAAATATATTGTTACAAAATGTAAAAATATGCGCTATAAAATAGACAGAATACAGAAAATCATATCTACATAAAGTCAAAATTTACCATGAAATACAAAAATATGGGTATATATATCAAACGCAATGCAAATCTAACACTCACAAGACAAAATACGATTCACAAATTAAACACGCAGGAAATAAAATGCAAATGTATGCTCAACCTTGCAAATCCAAAACAATTTACACCAAATTCAATATATACAGGCGTCAAAATCAAATTCAGATCAAATACTTAACCTAGTGTCCCAGTGTACTTAAATTTATGTTAGAGAATTTTACAGTTTAAAAAGGAGAGTAATAAATTTGTGTGACGTTAAAAGTAACTAAATTAGAGTTTTTAAGTATTAATTAAATTCACTTTTCTTAGCACGACACTGGTTAAAAGTCAAATTCGGATTGAAGGAAATTGGATAGGTGAAAATACACTTAAGATATAGCAAAGTCCCTGTCGCGAATAAGCGAGGCTAAATTTTAATTATAAATAGTACTTACAACTGTTCCTCAACTACACTAACTTATAGAGATTCAAAATACCATAAATTAATAGCGTCATAACAATGGCTCTGCAACCCATAAAACTTCTCATCACTCCCTCGTACTTCTAATAAAGCAGCTAGCAAACAAAGCTACAGCTAATTCTTCAGAATAGTAACTCTCAGTCAACTTCTAATAAAAACAACGTAGTGAAAGTAAAGCAAATTATTGCAAATTTGCTCCAGTGGCTTGTCTAATTAAACTACAACAAGCGGGAGACCTTGTTATGAAGATCGGTAGATTAAAAACTGTGTTTAAGTAACTGTAGAATCGTGAAATAACAATAACTCCAAACTATATAACTCGTCACGATTCTTAATTAGTGAAAGTAAAAAGGGCAAATCAATTATTTAACCCAGAGTCGATTACTTAATATACAGGGTGATTCTCGTTGAGTGTCCTATTAAAAGTTCTGGAGAACTATAAAAGGGATTTTTTTCAAATTCGGCATACGGACATAATAGGTAATAATCTATATTTTGAAAATATTTTCGCAAGTGCAGCGTTGCCACATCTCTCCGAAACCCATAGCAACATTGAAATTTCAAATAGAACACCCTATATTTTATTGCAGTTTCTGATTCTATGCACGATTTTAAGTAACTTTTGTTAACATCTTCCTATACTTATTTCCTACCATTTTCTCTAAAAAAATTAATTTATGATTTTTTTTTAGAAAATCACCACGTTAATAAAATTCCATATTTACCTGCATAAGCGAGATAATTACTAGAGTTTTTTTCTGGGTTAGAGAGTGCATATATTTAAAGTAACTATATGTTAGAATAGCGATATATCATACAGGGTGTCGTATAAAAAGGGCATTTTTATCGAAATTTAGTAATGGTGAAAACTCATTTATTTTAAATACAACACCCTGTATTTTATGGTATCTTCGAATAAACCAATACCTTACCTACAATATTTCCATATATATTCCTATACCCATCTCCCACCATTTTTTAGATACGAGCCAACTTTGAATATTTTCCTGTATTCAAAGACCATCCACAACAAAAGCACCCCCCTCGGCACCTGCTTAGCGAATCACTTAACTAATTAGGCCATGTAAGGTTTTATTTACCTCGTACTGACAAATATTTGAAATAAACAGACAGTTTTAAATACGGTGAATAATCCAAAATGTATTTTCTTAAATACAATTTGTAACCTAAAGGTGTTAGATATTATAAGTGATAATTAAACAAACAAATAATACATAATCGTTAATTTTTAGCAAAAGAAAGATAACTAATTGTTAAATTGCTTAAAATGGCCACCATTCGCATTAAGGCATTTGTTGCTCTTCGTATTTCCTCAGGATTTAATTCGTCAAAAGCTCGTACTCGATTTTCCAGACCCTGGAGATTTTGTATTGGATTTCCTACATACACTCGCTCTTTGATGGTTCCCCAAAGGTAAGAATCTAGGGGAGTTAGTTTCGGAGACCGAGGTGGCCAATCCCATGGTCCCAAACGTCTGAACCACCTATCTTCGAACATTCCATATAATTCTTGACTCACTTCATTGCAGCAATGTGCAGGAGCCCCATTCAATTGGTGCCAGCAAGAAATCAATAATTGTAGTGGTAACTCATCCAAAAACTCATTAAGTGTAGTTCTTAAAATATCCAGATATTTATTCGAAGTTAAATTTTCATCGTAGATACAATAAGCAAATTTATTGTCCATCAGTAAGCAAGAAACATTAAACCGAATTGAAACTGAAATCTTCGTTCTATAACCAATTTTGGGTTTTCAGCCGCCAAAAGATGACTATTTCGTCTATTAAATATTCCTTCCCTCGTAAATTTCGACTCGTCAGTCCAGATAATTTTTTTCAAAAATAGTGGGTCTTCCTCAATTTTAGTTAGAACTATTTCGCAAAATTCAGTACGTCTCTGAAAATCTTCTGGTAAAAGGCCTTACTGGGTGATAAATTTAAATGGTTGAATGTTATGTTTGCTTAGAATACGTTGAACTGTTGAATATGACAGTCCTAGATCTATTTCAGCACTTCTAATTGATGCTTGAGGGTAAACGTTAAAATATCCAAGTAAATTTATTTTATTGCCTTCATTATCAGTTTGTAGTTTTGTGTATGATCTATGTTTTATAATTTTGCCGTGATTTTTAAAATTTGCTTCATATCTGAAATATGAAGGCAAAATAAATAGAAAGCCAAAAATGCTGTGTACACGTACGAAAGAATTGTACCAAAAGAGAGGATGTCAGTATTAATGTGTATAATTAGAGTCCAAGGACCATCATCAAAATATTATGTTATGCACGTTAATACTGACAACCTCCTGTTGTTTCAGCAACATAAATTAATTTTTAAGGAAATAAACACTATTATTGCATTTAGTACCTTCTAAATTTTTTCCTGTGCATAGGAGGTAAATGAGGATACATTTCGTTAAATTTTCTGCAGGTTCTTGAAATAACTTTGTTACACTCTCCATGAATGTAAAATAAATTTAAAATATCAATATTGGAATATTCAATTGCGTTTTCCATTTTTACGGAGCATCAATTGAAAACTATCTGTTAATGTCAAAAAGATGTCAGGAAGAAGTAAACAAAACCTTCCATGGCCTACCAAGCTAAGTTATTCGTTAAGCGGGTGGTTTTGTTATGGTAATCTTTGAAAACAGGAAAATATTCAAAGTTGGCTCATATCTAAAAAATGGTGGGAGATGGGTATAAGAACATATATGGAAATATTGTAGGTAAGGTATTGGTTTATTCGAAGATACCATAAAATACAGAGTGTTGTATTTAAAATAAATGAGTTTTCACCATTACTAAATTTCGATAAAAATGCCCTTTTCATATGACACCCTGTATGATATATCGCTATTCTAACATATAGTTATTTTAAATATATGCATTCTCTAACCCGGAAAAAAAATCTAGTAATTATCTCGCTTACGCAGGCAAATATGGAATTTTATTAACGTGGTGATTTTCTAAAAAAAATCATAAATTAATTTTTTTAGGGAAAATGGTAGGAGATAAGTATAGGAAGATGTTAACAAAAGTTACTTAAAATCATGCGTAGAATCAGAAACTGCAATAAAATATAGGGTGTATGCCGAATTTGAAAAAAATCCCCTTTATAGTTCTCCAGAACTTTTAATAGGACCCTCAACGTGAATCACCCTGTATATCGCGCGACTAAACAGCGGCGACGCACATCAAACGTTGACAGGCTAAGTGCAGCTGCGTAAAAAGTGGGAGTCCGAACGGCGCGTGCGTGTACTTGTGCTGAAAGTTTCGTCGAACTGACTAGTTGAGAGGAGACAAAGCGGCTTCTTAGAGTGAAGGCATGCCGCGGGGAAAGCGGTGAGCCGCCATTTTGTTCTGCTATCTTGGATTCGCACTAAATTATTAATTGATTTTTTAGTAATATTTTTTTAACATTTCACTAGGCCGGCCGCCATTTTGTTTTGTGGTATTGAATTTCTACCAAAATGTTACCAGTCATGTTTTCACCAAAATTTGAGGTCAATCGGGTAAATCGTTTTTTGGCTATGCAGCGAACAGACAAACCGACAACGGAATTGAGAAAACATGCTTTTCGGCATCTAGGGAGCCTGAAAGGTAAAGATAAAGGTGATTTTTTGACGATTAAAATACTTTTACCCTTTTACATAAAAAATTAAAAATCGGTAAGCAAATATTTATATATTTTCCACAATTATTTTTTGGATGTTTTTGTTTATAAAATTACATTTTTTAGATAAACTTAAACAACTTGCTGTAATTTTTTGAAGCGTATTATCATATATGATTTTTATACTATTTTCCTGGCATTTGGTTACTTTACATGCAAATATTTTAAACATGTGCTCGAAGTGATGATGCCGTCTCTTTCGACGTCGACATTTCGGTTCGAAAATTCATGAAAATATATCAGAGTCTTCCTTTCACATAGGATGATTTATGTCATATAAATTCCAGTATTATATGGAACACGTTTCTTATAAGCCCACTATGAACGTGGAAGTTTATTTGGAAATTATTTCCAGGCATTTGTGTCAACAATTTTGTGTTTTGGTAAGCCTGGAAACAACGAGTACTAATTAATTTAACTGGCTAGTTACGCAGTGAAATAGAAACTTTATCTACCCAGACGTTTTACGAGTAACGAACAAGACATGAACTGATAATGTTAAACAGTGATAATCTTTTTTACTATGGAATTCGGTTTGAATTTGAAATTTTATATTTATTGTGAAAAGGAACAAAATATTCCTACAATCGAATGATTCTAGTACCCAATCGTATAAGTCATATATAGGCAACACCTGGCCCCCGGGCCGGATCCGGCCCTCTACCAGCTCCAATTCAGCTAGCGTGAGATTTAGAAATTTCAAATAATGCGCAAAAAAAATTAGAGATTTAGCACACTAAAACTGTATTCTGAACGTCACAGAGATACAGTCAGAAGTAGTCGTTAGAAAGAGACAAACAGATACACATTCGGGAAGCCGCCCGATGAGCTTGAAGCGCTCCGAGTGATGCGTTATGGATAAGAGTCGGCTCTGAGCGCTCGTATCGCATATTCGCATACGATCGAGAGTATTCTAGTTGCTTATTGCGGGTAATATATAAACCGCTCAGCGCGCGTGTCAACTCATTACTTTTTAACAACTGAAAGGAAAAGACGCAGGAAATATCCAAGCAAATTCAGCTCAGAAGAAAAAAATCTATCAAGATGTCTGGTTTAAAAAAGCGGAAAGTGGACACAGAATGTCGTCAATTCCAAAACAAATGGAGTGAGGAATACTTTTTATCATGTACAGTGGTAAACCTATGTGTTTGTTGTGCAATGACACAATTTCTGTTTTAAAAGACCAAATATTTGTAAACAAAATTCGTTTGGCTTAATTTAGTGAAGCTAAACATAATTTACAAAATGTAATCCAATGAATTATGAATAAAACATATTTAGGTATGTTAGATTCAATCTACATAAAAGTCTTGATATTTTAAAGGTTATATTTTAATAATGAAAATAAAATAATAAAAAACAATGAGCAAAATGTCCGTTTAACATTCCATATAAAGCAAACATAAAGGAAAGCAGCATTGTTAAATGATAAACCAAGAGCTATGTAAGCTGAAACTTTCTACTAGTTCAAATGTTCTGAAAGTGTTAAATTGATATTTTACAAGAAAGAAGAGAGTAAGAAGTTTATCATAATTCATGAGAGTAAAATAGACACAAAGAAGAAACCATAAAAAAATTGTATTGGAAATGAAAAAATTGTTATTTTCATCAATAAGGAAGACCATATACATTAAAAATATGTCACTTTCAATAGTATCCCTCTATTAATATATCACTTTCAATAGTATCACCCTATTAATATACTCTTTTAACTTGTTTTATGAAGTGTATAATATGTCATACAGAAAAATACAACTCGTAGAGTTATTCGCCAGGATGTTGATGGAACAGCCTGGGAAAATCAGTAACTAATCTGCTGAACAATTGCTTTCGAGCCAGGAAAATTTCGCCTAACTTTCAAGCTCGATATTTTTGGAACCAGACCAAATATCGCCCTACGATTTTCACGGACCGATATATTGATTTTTTTGTGAAAAAAGTTGCTATTTTAAAAAAATTTTAACTGTCAATTTTTTTGAATACAGGGTGTTAAAAAAGTCCATGATTTTTATCTCAAATTTGAATGTATGTAACTTCCCGAGACATTTTTTTAAGTTTTATCGGTACACGCTGTTTTAATCAATAATCTTGTGCAAAAAAAGTAATTTCTTAACATTTTTATACCTGTCTTAGTTTTAACAATATCGATTTTCTTCCATAACATTCAATTTTTTTCAACTTTTAAGCACCTAAACGATCCTGTACGTACATCTTGCATCTTTTGCTGCTGTTTGATATACCCTACGTTATCCTGGTTTATTTTCAATAAAAAAGTACTAAAGTAATGTGGTGTCCAGTGGCGTACTAATTATCGCCTATTTTCGGAATAATTTATTATTAGCTCACCGATATTCACGTTCAAAGGTGCATAAATTAAAAAATAATCTATTAAAGTTTCGTTTGTTTACTTCACTTTAATCATTGACATATTGTTAAGAAACCAATTTCTCAAAATTTTGATATTTGCCTTTGTTTTAAAAAATATCCTTTATTTTACATAACCATAATAATTTTTTCAACTTTTTCGTTCTAAACCATCCTGAATTGTTCTTCTTTAAATTTTATTAGCAATTGTCATATCTTTCAGAAAGTGGCTGGCGATAATGCGAGACCACACAGAGCGAGAATTGTTCAGGAGTTTTTGGGGGAACATAACATGCAACAGTTAAACCTGCCCCCAAAATCTCCTGATCTTAATATAATTGAGCATAAGTTACTGGTACGATCACGTGAAAATTCTCCCCAAACGCTGGACGAGCTGCCCTTGTCATAGAAGAAGAGTGGCAAAACATCTTTCAGGCGTTCGTTAACCTCTTGGTTGACACCATGCCACGGCGATGCCAAGAGGTTGTGAATGTGAGGGGAGGGCCTACCCGCTATTAATTAAATAACTTTAATTGTCAGTCGTTTTTTAATATTTTTTTTAGTTTTACCTTCCTTTTAGTTTACTTTGTTGTTGTTGTTTAATTTTAGGTTGTTAAGTTTTTTAGGACGGTCCTTAAACTAAAGGTTCATAGTTTTAAGCAAGCGGAAAAGTAACATTTGTTTACGTAAATAAATTTTATGTTATTTTATTTGTTTTAATAGTTTGCGTCTTCACCTATAAAGTATGCCAGCTAAGTAAATTTCGCACTGGCCTACTTGTAATTGGGATGTGCCTAGAGTCTCCATGCACTTGCCGCTAGAAGGTTCTAGCTATTTTCAGTGGCGCCTATACATTTCCAGAATTTGTTTTCATTTCTATATAAATGCGTTGCGTTAAATTTGAACTATTATTTCGAAGTAAAGATGACGAGCAAAAGAGGAAAAACTATTCGAAGCGGTGCACGTGAAGTTATTGCGAGCGTTATACACGCGCTGCATTTTACACTGGTGTTTCGTAAAATAGTGTAAGAAAAATTCAGAGAGAACATAATGATCGCTCACTTCATGTTCTACTTCACCTTTAAAATCTCCTAGTAAAAAAAGACCCCGATTATCATACAAAGATAAAATTGGCGATGATGATTTTCAAGTAATTCGACGGACAATAGAGGATTTTTATATAAACTTGAAGAAGGTTCCACCCTGCAAACCGCTACTTCGTCCTGTAAAGAACAAAATAGATTTTCCGTACGGGTATAAAACCTTAAATCGGCTTTTACGACCAAATGGTTTTGTTTGGCGCAAGTGCCAAAATAAACGAAAATTGCTCATTGAGAGACCAAATATTTTTCACTGGCGGGTGAAATTTCTATCAACTGTAAGGCAATATAGGCAAGAAGGACGCAATATTGTGTTTCTAGACGAAACCTGGGTAGATAATGATATGACAGTGAACAAATGCTGGCAAAGTGAAAGTGTTATAGGTGTTGTTCAGGGAATCCGCTCTAGTAGTTGCTTTATTATAGTTCATGCTGGTTCAGAAGCTGGATTTGTTCCAGGTGCTGCTTTAGTTTTTCGCTCGGGACTAACAACTGGAGACTATCATGGACTGATGAATAGAGATAATTTTGAAAAGTGGTTGCTCGAGAAGCTTCTACCTAACATTCCTCCCAAATCAGTCGTGGTAATGATTAATGCGTCTTATCATTCTCACGTAGAAGATAAAGTGCCAACTAAATACTCTACAAAAGCTCATATGATCTCATGGCTTAAACTGAACAATCTTGTATGTGATCCAACATGGAGAAAATATTAATTATATGAAGTAATATCAGCAACAAGAAAAAAAAAATAGAATTGACGGTCTTTTACGTAACCTCGGTCATACACCCTTAAGGCTACCTCCATACATGTGCGGCCTCAACACTATTGAACTTGCATGGGCAGAAGTCAAAAAATATATTCGCAACACCGGTGAACTTTCAATTAAAGATTTAAATAAAATAAGATTAGAAGCGATTGACTCAATATCGGCTGAAAATTGGAAATCGTATGTTAAACATGTTCGTTCGATTGAAGATAAATACTGCGAAGTAGATGGCAAAATTGAAACGGTTATTGATGATTTAGTTATCACACAGGGATCTTCAAGTAGTGACGACAAAACCTCAGCATTTTCAGAGGAAGACAACGATTTAGAAGGAATCGAACCAATAGAATCACAGCCGTCAACCTCAAAAATGGTTTAGTTTTTTTTTGTATATTTTGTAAAATTGTTTATAAACTAGCTGTCAATAAACTGCTTCCAAATAATTAATTTTCTGTTCAATACCGAGTGTCAAAAAATTCTAATATTACAATTAATATTTGAAAAACTACAGAACTCATATTTTTCCAAAATTAACACATCAATGTAGTTATAGTAGGGTAGACAGCACTGATTCCAGTGAACAAGATTTATCAAAATTTTGACCTATGCAGTGCGACTTTGCGCTATTCGGGTATGCCAAAAGTGACCGTTTGTCTCCGTCTGTCATATTACTTTGTACAGGGAGCGTCATTGTGAAGTACTATGCAGGGCGTTTCCTAATTGCGTGCTAATGTTAAAGAGGGGTGATTCTTGGACCTTTTTAAGAAAAAAGTTTAATATGAACCTAAAAGTCTTAACTTTGGAGATACAGGGTTTTAAAAAAAACATTTTTTTAAAATCCTAATTCTGATGCTATTATAGACAAATAACTGTGTGAAATTTGATACACGTCTTTTATGCATAAAAGGGCATTTTTTATTAACAATCAATTTTTAAAATTTCTACCAGTGGTGTGCATATGTAATTAACCTGGGTACATCCGTATGTTCCTTAATGCATAGAAGACGTATATCAAATTTCATGTAGTTATCTACAATAGCATCAGAATTGGGATGAAAACAAATATTTTCTTTTTAAATTTTTACCATCCTGTATTTCAAAAGTTAAGACTTTTAGGACATAAAAACACCCTCTTTAACATCAGCACGCAATAGTACGCCCTGTATAGTACTTCACAATGACGGCACCTGTATATAGTAATATGACAAACGGAGACAGACGGCCTTTTGGCATACTCGAGTAGCCCAAAGTCGAACTGAATAAATGAAAATTTTGATAAATCTCGTTGTCTGGATCTGATGCTGGCTGCCCTTGTAAAATCTGGACTTGTAAATCGTGTATCAATATACTGGGTAGTCCGATAATAGTGGACGTAGGCAGTAGCCCGGGAACCGTTAATGAGAGAACTCAAGAAAAAATATATTTATAAATCGATCAAGAAAAATCAAAATTAAATCATTTTAAAATTCGAAAGTTCGCCGTTTTTGCAGCACAAAAGAGATATAGAAGTGCGGTATACGAAAGAAAACAGACAAATATAGACAAAGGTTCATTAAGCATAGTTACATTTTTTAATTATCTGAAGTGCGTATAGTCAAAAAGGAGTGCCATATTATTTAAAGAACGACGGGACACCACTGGTTTAAAGAGCCGACCTTCCTAAACCAATTGACTCTGCCCGGTTTTCTTTCGTGTCCCGCACTACTTTATCTACCTAATTTTTGTTTGTTTATTTAATTTAATAAAAAATTAATATTTAGAAAAACTTTTTATGTTTTGTCGTGTGTGTTTTAAGTTAACTTAAAAAAGGTTTTATTTTTTCATATAATTTTTTATTTGGCAGAGAATGTAATTTACCATCATTAACTTTATTTCTTGATACTGTTGCCATAATGGAAGAATTTTTAATTGAAATACCTTTAAAAATAAAGCTACAAAGAAAATTAGCAGGGGATAAAAAAATCGGTTTTTATCTGACCACACCGGAAACGGCTCGGAATATTTTAAGTTTCTCAGTGGCATTCATTATTTTAAGTTATATTGCTAATAAAATTTACCGGTAAAAACAGTTTGTTTAGAGCGAAAAAGTTGAAAAAATTATTATGGGTATTTAAAAAAGAAAGGTAAATATCAAAAAATTGTGAAATTGGCTTCTTAACAACATGTCAATGATTAAAGTGAAGTAAACAAATGAAACTTTAATAGATTATTTTTAAAATTATGTACTTTTGAACGTGAAGATCGGTGAGCTATTAAAATCGATATTTTTAATACAAAGGCAAATATCAAAAATTTTGAGAAATCGGTTCCTTAACAATATGTCAACGATTAAAGTGAAGTAAACAAATGAAACTTTAAAAGATTATTTTTAAAATTATGTACCTTTGAACGTGAAGATCGGTGAGCGAATAATAAATTATTTCGAAAATAGGCGATAATTAGTACACCACTGGACACAACATTACTTTGGTGTTTTTAAAAATATCGAGCTTGAAAGTTAGACGAAATTATCCTTGCTCGAAAGCAATTGTCCAGCAGTTTATACAACTAGCCAAATCTTATAATTGCCTCAGTGTTACTATAAACTAAATAATTATACAGTATAACATTAATCTTTGATAATGGAAATGCAATTTCATAAACGAATTTTCCAAGTTAGAAACATGAGTCGTTATAATTTAGGACTATGAAAAGGAATAAAATTTTTTAAGAAAATAAAAATGTTGTAATTACCTGTACAACAATCTCTCTTGGCGATCCGCTTCAACATATATCCTGTAATACATCATGATCATCACCATTCCCGGGACCCAAAAACTGACACTTGAAGATATAACTGAATATGTTCTGTTTACTACAAACATGCAAACTGCCGGATTTTTTCTCCTGAAATCAAGGTGCGCGCTTGTGGTATACCATCCCATAAAAATCGGTAAAAATGACAGTAATGCCGGGCTGCACCAAACAACTGCCAACATCATTATTAGTTTGGCATTTGTCATTATTAACGGATAGTCTAGTGGTTGGACAATGGCGTAGTACCGATCAACACTTATGCAGCAAAGATGTAGTATTGAAGCTGTCGAAAAATACACGTCTAAAGAGTTCCACACGTCACACATGAAATAACCGAAGATCCACCGTCCTCCGGTAACTTCTACACTAAAATTGAAACACATAGCCCAAATTGCTACTAACATGTCTGCTAACGCTAAACTCACTACGAAATAGTTCGTGATTACACGTAATTTCCGATGACGCATCACCGATACGATCACTAAAAGATTGCCTAGAAGTGCTGCGATGATTATCAAAGCCATTACCGTAATTTTCAGAGCAACCAGAAAAGTCCATGGATGGAGCCATGTCTTCTCAACACTCATGCCTTTAAAAGAGTTGTTAAGCGAAATTTCAAATTCAAAAGTCCCATTCGAGGAAAAATTTTTGTATTCTAGTTCTGTAGACACTTCCGTTGTAGATATTAACCAGAACTTGTTCATCCTCTGGTGCTATTGGTTCAACTTATACACAACCAAATATATTATGTTTAGTATCCTTAATTTCTTCATCCTGATGTAGTGATCTTTCCCTGGTGACACTGAAATAAAAAAAATTGTTTTAATGCGTGGTAAAAAATTACTAAGTGATTCTTAACTTCCAGTTATGTTTTATTTACCTCGGGGTAAATAAAACGAAAGGAACTCTGCTTTTGATGTTGGATATTAGTATGCAATATCAAGAGCAGAGTGACCCATTTACCTCAGAACCCTTATAAGATGCTAAAAATGCTAAACATTTTGAAAGTATCTCTACATACAATTTATTTTACTACTATGTATATATTTAACAATTAAAAACATTTTTAATTTTTTCTAGCTATGAACAGATCACGGAAGGCGAAAGTCTAAGTACTATAGTATTATGGTTGCTTGATGTGCAGGGAGGGAAATATTTAAAAACTTGCAGATTATGAGAAGAAGGAAAAGCCTTTGGTAGTAACATATTCCCTAATCATGATACACTGTGGATAAAGGAGCGAATAAAGTTGGAGTTCCTTGGTCTTTGCAAGTGAACGGTGAAGTGATTCATACGGGTCGTTTCTTGTGTCTCCCTAGCTGTAATAAATAAGGAAGGCATAATAAATGCTAATTTATCAGAGCAGAGTTCGTGGTAGTCTCAGTCGTCACTTATATACAAATCATGTTCTTTCCATTTCAAGCTCTGATCTATGATTACACCTAAATGTTTTATTTTATCAGGTCGAGTTATTTTTTATTATCACTCTGAGTAATGGTTATTGTGTTATAGTACGGTAGATGTTTGTTATATATATCAAACAAAAAATTTAGTTTTTGAGCTATTTAGTGACAATAAATTATAATCAGGTTATTTTTTAATAGAAAATATGTCGTTTTCCATGAAACTATCAACTTCCTGCCAGGTGTCTCCAGTAAACACTATGGCAGTACCATCCGCATAGGATATTATTTTTCCAGGGATCTGCAGTAAAGTTAAGTCGTTAATGTATATTAAAAACAGTAATGGAGCTAAAACAGTTCCCTGTAAAACACCAGTGATTACCACCTCTGTCTCACTTAAAGTTCATTAATTCTGACATGTTGTTCTTTGTCACTGAAGTAGCTAACATTGACGTCTAACACCGTTCCCGTTCCATGTATGCCATATGCCTCTAGCTTATTAATAAGTTTTCCATGAGGTGTCAAACGCCTTTGTTATGCCCAAAAACACACATCTTGTTTTGTTTTTATTGAATTTGGGGTCAATAAGTATATTGCATCTACTGTTGAGAGGGATTGTCTAAAGTCAAACTTATTATCTGAAATTAGTAACTTTTTATTCCTTTTTTTTTTCACTTTTCAAACATGTATGTAAAATTATTTATTAGAAAAAATATGGTTGTAATTACTAGAATCAGATTTGATTCCAGTTTTGTCTATTGGTGTTACACTAAGGGTATTGAAATGTTTGGGTGCATTGCCCGTCTCAAATACAGTATTAACAATATGTGTCCAGAGTAATTCAAGAAATCCAATCCTAGTTTCATGATTTTGGAGGATATCCCATCAATCCCAGTGGCACAATCCTTTCTTAACTCTTTTATATAAGATGAAATTTTCGATGAATCCACAGAAGTTAAATACATACTCTGATTCGTTTGTAGGTAAACAGAAGGATTTTCTAAAGGTTTATCAATTTTCTCAGAGAGTTTTCTTTCCCCTTGTGCAAAAAAAAACTAATAAAGATATTGGCCTTTGTTATGATATCTGTAACAATAGTACCATTAGGATTTCTTATATAGCCTTTACAAAAGGACGGAATGATCTAGAAAATTCTAGAATAATTTAAATACTTAATAGAACGTTCGAGAATGATTTTTGACACTACCATAGTCGTTACATGGATAAAAAAAGGTACGACTACTTCATTAAAATAACAAATAACAAATAAATTCGCCTAAAACTTACCAAATCTACAACTAGGGTGAAATTCGCAAGAATATATTTCAAAACTGAAAAATTTAAGAATACAGCTGGGTGCTATTTTGAAAAATAAATTAATTTGGAAATTGAGAACAAGGCGAGTATCATATATTTATCTACGTTCATTCATTCCCAACATAAGAGTACATAGGTACAATTGTCCGTTTAAAATGGCGACTAATTTTAAATATGACAGAATCTTAATATAAGTATAAAGAGAAAAAATTCTATAAAAGCTTCCAAAACTTAAGTATCTTTTTGCACAAGAAGCAATTTAATCTTTATGAAGGTCTTCAGGATAATGATACAACATTCTCATAAAATTACATTAAGTATATTTTTTAAATAAGTCTAAAGCCAAATGCTCTTAATAACTCTAGCCTTAAGGCATTCGTAAAATGTACTTAAATATATTTATTATTTCTTTAATTCACTCTTAACACAAGAGTTACCTAGCTGAACTCAAAAGGATGATTTATGAATTCAAATATTGCGAAGAGCTAATTTCATAAACAAAAGGAAAATGGTAGACAAGACATTTTAATATAAAAATGCTCTTAGTGACATGTTATCTGAATATCCGCGAATTATAATAGTTGCGTAAAAGATCATTTGTATTAAAATTTTGTTCTGAACATCGAAATTTATTGTAAATATCTATATTTTAGGAATATAGAAAAAAAAATTTTTTCCAAAAAATTGGAAAATAAATTCAAATGTTGAAAGTTTTGGTTTTACCACAACCAATTTTTTTTTATCAATGTGAGTGTCTACTTTAGCCAGGAGAAATTAAATAGTCATTTGTGAAATTTTCTTAACAATATTTACAGGCGCTTTCCCATTTTTACTAAAATTCTTAATTTAATAATTCATAGTGGAACCTTACAGAAATCTTTTTTGGTACAAATACAATGTCGCTATTATTTTGAAGACCATTTGGTCCCAACTTCTGCTATCATAAGACTGTTGCTCATCGAGTATAAATGGACTTGATCTATCCCACAATAAACTCATCTTAAAACGTATTACTCTCATTTGAGAGGTACAATTTTGCCGACAAAACACAACATTTTACTTTGCCAAGCCGATGTAAGATGTCGCAGTTGGTGAGTGTGATGTACAGTGACTTTATACAGAGACAGTGGCGACAATAGGGTAACCAATTTTTGATTGGTTCTCCGCGTCACGTGGTCCTGGCGGCCATATTGCTGCAAAAATCGATTTGTTTACTTTTTGACTAAATGGGTTTCTTATGAGGTTTTTTGTTTTAGGGTATTATTTTATTAGTTTTTGTGATTATTAAAACGAATATCGATAGAAACAATAAGTTCTAAGCCATTGGCCATATGAATAAATGTGTTTAAGCCTGGTTCACCTGCTTTTCGCTTGTAATCAGTATTTGTGATAAATTTGTAAATGAAAGATTGCAAATTTTAGTATTGTCTAGAACAGTATTTGAAAAAAGTGTTTTCGGAACCCATATTTAAGGTATGTTCAATTTAAACATAGATTTAGTTATGCCAAGATAAGAGATTTTCCTTAAGCTGAAGAAATAGGGAACAAAAATCATAACCTAATTTAATAGTTTACTCTAAGAAAAGTAAAATTCTGCACATTATGACATTATTATGTTTTGGTTTTAGTTTACTGTAAAAGCCAATTTTTTGTATGTCTAGTATGTTTTATTTCAGTCAGCACCCCAATTTGAGGTAGAAGCATTCAAAGATAACTTAAAACATACAGATACTTGGTCTTTTTTAATAAAAAAAAAGTGTTTGATTTAATAAAAATGACATACTTTTATTTCTTTTTTTTTATGTAGGCAGAATTTTTTTATATCCAAGGACATCGTGTGTTTTCTACCCAAAACCTAAGTTAAAATTAAAGTTGTTTTAGAAGTATATTATAATTCCTCATATGTATTTTCCCAAAAGCAGCATAGTTATACCTACTGTTTGTTTTTTAGAGTTAACTAACACATTAAAAATGCCTGGTTGTGCAGCAGTAAACTGCAGTAATTCTGCAAAAAAAGGATTTTTAATGAAACGCTTTCCAAGAGACCAAGCGAGAAGGAAAGAATGGACCATTAGAATGAGAAGAGACAAATGGACACCAACGGATTATTCATATCTATGTGAGGTGTGTTTTTTCACATAGTTATGTAAATGGGAATTTTTTATTTTGATTCTTCCTTGACCAATTTAATTTGTTTTAAGGTTCACTTCGCTCCTGATATGTGGGAGAAGCCACGTGTAGATGGTAAAAGAATTTTGAAGGCCAATGCTGTACCTACAGTTTTTTCATTTACAACACCAAAAGGCAAAAGAAAAGCTCCATTTCAAAGGAATGTTGTTTCCCCCAAGAAGTGCAAACTTGAAGAGAAGCTTTTGTATAGTAAGTACTCATGCCTTATTTATATTTTTTGATTTATTTTCTACATTATAAATTATTCCACATTCTAATAACTCTTAACATATTTTAGACAAAAAAGTTAATCTTAAATCACTAGTTGGTTGGTTTTTAATATGCAATAAGTTTACTCCAACAATAATAATAAAAATAACAATAATAAATAAAGAAATTGAATGATTAAGAATATAGGGGAATTGTTTCAAAAATAATAATAATAATCATCAAATACATTGGGAATTAAATAAGATGGGCAATTTTTTGGAAATGCACTATGTAGTTTTGTAACATTAAAGATATTTTCTCCTTTTAGGTGAAGTGGCAGATTTGGACGAGGACCTCCCAAAGTCAGTTGTAGATTTTGGAGATCTCCCAGCAAGTCAGCAGTCATTGTCTTCAAACACTACTGTAAGTGAAGTGGAGGCTGGAATTTCACCACCTTTGCCTCTAGAAATACCTAATAAACAGATGCTAGAGTTGCAGATGAAACTAAAACGATACGAAAAGCTGTATGTGAAGGAGAAACGTAAGTCAGTGCATTACAAGAAAGTACTAAGGAATACAAGAAAAAAGCTGAAGAAAGTAGAAACAGAATCGAATGTCCCTCATTGTGAATTGCTAGATGAGCTCTTTAACAAAGACCAAATATGTGCTTTAAAAAAGAAGAGACTAATGAAAAGTACTAAATTTATGAAGTGGAGAAAAAATACTGTTACAAAGTGTTTGAGATTAAAATTTAGTTGTGGTAGTAATGGTTACATTGAGTTATTAAGACAAGGATATCCTTTACCTTCGATAAGAACACTGCAGAGAAGACTTCAAACTTTAAAGTTTGATTCAGGTGTTCTGCATGAAGTTTTTTTATTTTTAAAATTAAAAGTAGATTCTTTTTCACCATATGAGAAAGATTGTGCCTTAGTTTTAGATGAAATGGTCATTACTCCAGGGAAAACCTATGATACATCCTTAAATAAATACTTCGGAGAAGTTACACTTCCTGAGCATTCAGGTCTAGCTACACATGTTTTAATATTTATGCTGGCTGGTATTAATAGCCGGTGGAAACAAGTTGTAGCATATTACTTTACCAGTGACTCTGTAAATGGAGCTGTATTTAAGAGTATAATAATTAATTTATTTGAAAAAGCTGACGAACTTGAACTAAATATTTTAAGTATTACTTCAGACATGGGTCCTTGTAACCAAGCTTTATGGCGAGAATGGGACATTAGAGCAGGTAAATATTCCACAATTAAATGTCATATTGAACATCCATTAAATCCATATAAGAATGTATATGTTTTCGCAGATGTGCCTCATTTATTCAAAAATATTAAATCAATGCTGATAACCAATAAAATTATAGAGATACCTAATAATATTGTAGAAAAATATGGATTACCTACCAACAAAATTATGTCCAGCCACATCTTAGAGGTAATAGAACATCAAAAAGATCATTTTTTTAAACTCGCTCCAAAATTGTCAGAAGAAGATTTGGTACCATCACATTTCTCAAAAATGAAAGTGTCGACTTCAACAAATGTTGTAAGCCACTGTGTAAGCAGCGCTCTTAAGTTTCTCGCTGAAGAGCTTAACAGGCCAGAATATTTGACCACAGCATGGTTTTTGGATCAAGTGGAAAAATGGTTTTATTTGATGACTTCGAGACATCCATCTTGTGCACTGAGCAAATTAAACAAACAAGTCTATGATACAAGTATTCAATTTTTGCAAGAATTCATTAACATATTTACAAATATCGAAGTAGGTGATAAAAAAAGTTGGAAACCATGTCAAACCGGTGTTCTTATTTCTACCCAATCCATGTTACAACTCCAGTCTGATTTATTAGAAAAAAAAGGATATCAGTTCATTTTAACAAGCCGATTTTCTCAAGATTGCCTTGAAAATTTATTTTGTGTAATGCGAAGCAAGCAGTTAATACCTAATGCAGTACAAGTTAAAAATAACTTAAAACTAATCTGTGTATCACAGTACTTAAAGGACACTAGTTCCAGCAGCTATAATAAAGATGATCGCGAATTTATATCAGGATTTTTAGATTGTTTGGAGGGTCAAACAACAGTATATGATGAAGTCATTCTTCCCGATAAAATTGAAACTCCAGTATTTAATTTAAATTTTAGTGAGTTAAATTCTCTGTATAATATATCTGGTTATATTTTGAAAAGTATTGTTAAAACCAAAAACATGTGCAAATTGTGTAAGTGCCGCAGGATCAAAAAACCCTATATACAAAAAATTTACCAAATTTAGTTTAATTAAGAGATTTAAGGAACAATCTTTATTTTTTACAACAGAACTAGTTTTTTATTTTTTTCTAGAGATGGAATGTCTTTTTAGAAAATATTTTGATGTTATTTCGCAACAAAATATTAATTTAAAAAATTTTTATTGCACAAAATTAATGGATTTAGATTTAGATTTACCAAATTGTCACAATCTTAAAAGTAAGATTATAAAAAGATTTATTGTATTTAGACTAAAGATTAATTCAAAGAAATATAAAAAATCCTCAAAAAAACATAGCAGTAAGTCGGTGGCTGGTGACTTATTGTAATATGCATAAACTATTTTTTTACAATGTTAGATTTAACTGATATATTTTTTGAATGTTAACGATAAATATTAATACAATCATTTTTATTATAAAAATTTGTCAACTTTCGATTTAGATTTACCAGGTCGTCACATACTTAAACCTAGTCATCAGACCCATAACATCAAGACAAGGTTTAAAAATCATTTTCATAGTCCTCTGATTAAAATGACAGGTGCTTCTATGTGATGAGTGAAAATCATTACAGTGGATTGCCAGACAATGTGAAATACATAAATTCTAAAAGGTTTAAATAAGTCATAGGTTCTTTTTAATAAATCTATAAATTTTTAAAGTTGTATTAAGGCATTCTTCCGTTCCCTGTTATTTTGCTAGTAATCTGTAGTTTGGATTATCAATGTATAGTGCTTTGATATGTTAAAACTATATAATGTATAAAATTAGCTCTGAGCACATAAGACTAGTATTAATACCTGTTAATGTTAATTAGTATTAGTGGATCATCTGTATAAAATTTTGTATATTTTTTATTTAATAAATATCTTTAAAAAGGTATAGTATTAAAATAAATATTTAGAATAATCACTATGGCTTTTATTGATCTTTAATATTTTCTAATTTTATTATATTTACCTACATAATCAGTATTAAGGTCATTATTGAGTGCTGCTACTTGTGAGTAACTGATGCTTTTGTTACCTGCTTTGTTACTTGCAGCTTACAGTCTAGTACTACATTCAGAAGTGTATCCAAATTGTGACCTAGGTGACAAGGTGGATACGGTAGTACGGTACTTCTTATTAACTAAAACATCTATGTAGCTATCGACTTTTATTTATTACTCAAACTCAACATATTTATTTAGTTACTTTAACAGAAACAGACTATATACCTAAAACTATCTTAAGAGTCTAACAAATTTCTGACATAAGTAGGTATGATACAGCTTCTTGAAGCACCGTGAACTTGGTAAAGTCATTAGTATTGCTAATTATAAACCTATACATCCTGCATACTCTCTCTTAGCGGTATCATCAGCTTGAAAATTAAATGTCAATTCAGGGTCAACGATTACACCTAGATATTTATCTTAATACTCTGTTTTTCCAAAAATATAATTGGATTTGATTTTCCAGCTTACAAGAGACAACACATTTTACACAACACAATTTAAATGGCTCCTTTAAAACTTTTTTAAATCTAATTACTACACAACACCACCACATTTAAACACTCAGTGTGGAAACTGGAAAGTGACTGATAACTAATATTTTGAAAGTGGTTTTATTTATTAAACTGAATTTATGCCACCAAAAACTTTTGCTTCCTTGCTCTGCCAAGTTGAAACTGAACTTAACTCAAGCTCTTTTTAAATTTAAGAACATGTGGCAATTTAACAATAACATAATTTGACGGTAGGGTAGCAAACTAGCAAAACTTTTCATAAACAAGCATTTTGCAATTCACACAGTATTTTCAATATTTGCAATAAAAATTGATACAATAATAACAATAACATGACACATAACCTCACATTTACAGGTGGCCCTGACAGAATTTGTCAGTGTAACGGCGGGAAATTTAAATTTCGATTTTTTTTTGTGGGCCATATATCTCTTTCTAAACTAAAATTGATTAAAAATTTAATAATTAACCACTTAGCTGATCCAATTTTTTCATATTAATGTGTTAAACTTGATTAATTCAGTCATATTTTGCGAAAAACTATCGATAATATGTGTGCGCCCATTTAAACCTTCAGAAATTTAGCAGCAATATGGCGGATGGGCTCTATTGTCGCCACTGTCTCTGTAAAAAGTCACTGTAGTGTGATGTAATATTTCTAAAATTGACGGGACAGATTCAGGTAAATTATGTGGAGAAATATGTGTATTATTTAAAGTGTTTATGTAAGTACGTTTTACTTTTCTTTTAAAATTGTTTACTTTTAAATATCAATTAAGAAAATTCATTTTACAAGAAAAATTCGTGGCGTGCCTGAAACCTAGAACGCGTCATAAAACTATGAAACTAAAATAATGAATTACACGGCTAACACATTTTGTGAATAAGATTCTGAACGTTTATACCGGCAAACCTATTATTGGTAACATATTTATGAAGAGTGTTTACAGGGTGTTTATTTTCTAAAAGGAATGTTTACCTAGACGTCTTAAAACCCATAGCAACAATAAACTTATGAAGTGGGTTTGTAAGGCGAATATTTCTTAAGATGTATTTTTATCAAGAAGTCTTAAAACTAATTGATAATAAATGTATGAAGTTTATTTACAAAGCATTTATATCCTAAAACTTGACCTATTTATGAGAATATTTATGAATTTTCCCGAATATACGCATAAATACAAGATAAAACCTAATTGTCTCGGTTTATGAATAAAAGTACTTATGAATTAAGTAGTTTTATGATAAATGTCTTATACATATCTTGAAGACAATTTTCTAAGGAAATATTGATTTGAAGTAAATTTTTTCATCTCTAGGATATTGAGAAAACCATTAAGTTTACTAAAAACCAAACTACTTTTTAGTAAACTTAAATCCAATTGATTTTATCATATTTCTTGGGTATTCATTAACTGAAATGTTCACAGATTAATTTATTGGCTATCGTTTGTTGCTGCAAAATGCAAGGTACTGTAAAATAAACGAATTTATATTTTTTGATTTGTAATTTTACATTTTAACTTTACAAATTAGGGTTAAAACGTGAACAAGGTCAGCCATTATGGAAAACGTTGTGACTAAAATTATACATAATATTAAAAAAGATAAATATTTTTACATGAACCCACCGTTAATATCTTTCATAACTTAATAAGTTTAATGTCTTTAGTAGAAATAGAAATACTAGAAGGGATAAGTTTACAAAACAATTATATAAATTTCATTTTTAAGCCCCAAAAACAACATACTTGGGGCTCAAACTAGCTCAGACCGACGCTGAATCTAATTTCGCTTATATTATACATAAAAATAAAGAAATAGATAAATAAGTTTGCATGAACCCTCCTTTAACACCCTTCACCTAAATTTAATATCTACTGGCTTGAACTTTATTTTTGCTTTATGATTTTTTCGATTTTGGCATATTAATAGGAATACTAAAAGTAAATATACAAATAATTATATGTTTCATTTTTGGGTCTTAAAATTACAAACTTTAGACCAAACTGGCCCAGACCCACACTGGAACTAACTTCGCTTATCATTCACAAAAAGATTATACAAAGCTTTTCAGTAGCTCACTAACATTAGTAAAATACATATTTAAATATGAAACTTTATATTTCCGTTTTGTCCTGATTTCCATTGTATAAAATTTAAATACATTTTGCATAATGAAATAAATATATGCTACACCTTAAACTTTTATACTGGAAAAAAGTAGTTGTATAAACAAAAACTAATATTGTTAAACTTTAGGTCGAATGTAAAAAGAATATTTAAAAAAAAGGTGTGGGATTTATCAAAACAAAACAGCCCTTGAGATAAAAGGTATTTTTAAAAAGAAAGACTATTTAATATTTGAAAAACATAAAAGGTTTTTGTATAATACCAGTTTTTAATAATTTTTCGAACCTTCTTTTGTCTATGTTAACTAATAGACGGCGAGCTACCTAAATAAAATCTTCATGTATCTAATACATGAACGATTTATACCTTAAAAGGTTCCCTTGGTGTGACCAAGTCGAAGGGTAGGTATTAAGAGGTGAAACCCGGCAACATCAAACAATTTTTGCCTTGGCTCCCGTTGACCTTGAACCTTTAACTTGGAGTTGCATTGTTGCCTGTTGTTAAGCCATTTTAAGCAAAAACTATGTTACTACTTCTAAATTATTGTATTTTACTAAGAAAAATAATATATTTTTAATATTTAGTGGATTAGATGATCAAAAAAAACTATTTGGTAAAAAATCAAGTTTACTATAGTCAAAAGCAGTGTTATCGTGCGGGTCATACGATTCATCAACGACAAACTTTTTAAGTTTGTTTTTCTTTTATTACGTGTATTCATATCCTCCGCATACAATCCGGAAGCTGAATTAGATAGACCTATGATATTTTCATATGAAAAAAGAGGATAAACATATAAATACCAGCAGTTGCAAAAATCTTTGAACGATGTCACTTCAAAGTCAGATTAACAAGTCAGGGACAAAATGAGTAATAGAAAACAATTTTCGGGTTTTTTGCATCCGCAAGCGAAAAAAATGGTATTAAATCTAATAAAATATTCCGAAAATGAAAATTCACCGGCCAATTTCCAGGAGACAGTAGCAAAAGCTCTGGGAATCGATATAAGGACTGTGCAGAAAGTTGTGCATGAAAAAAAGCATAATTTACTACCGAAGAAGATTAAGAAATGTACACGAAAAAAGCCAAAGACAGAAGACTTAAGTGACAATGTAAAAACGGATGTTCGTAATGCAATTTACGATTTATAAACATCAAAAACTAATACAACCCCTTCAAGTTTTAAAAGAAATGTCAAAATTAACTAAAATGTTGGGTTTTCGATATAGAAAGGACTGGAATCGAAGATTTTTATGCGAGTTGCTACATATAGCAAGTCTGCGTATCCAGCTTTTAAAGAGATACACGGAAAATGTTAATTCAAAATTTAGAAAAGTGGTAGTTTTAGACGAGACTTGGATATTTTCTAATGAAAGTGATTCGAAATCTTGACAGGACGAGTCTGTGAAAAGTTTCAAGAGAAAAAAGGGATATGGGACGGGAAAATGGTTCATAATTTTGCATGCAGGTTCTTTAACAGGATTTCTCTCAGGTGCAAGTTTACTGTTTTCTTCAACATCCAAAAGTATGGACTACCATAATAATATGAACTGTGAGCTGTTCATACTACCATTCTGGACAATGCATCTTATCATTCAAGAATCTTAAATAAACAACCTACTTCATCTTGGAAGAAAAGTGATATTTATGACAGGCTAATAAAAAAAAAAACAAAATCCTTTACCCAATATGCTGAAACTAGAACTTCTTTTAATAGCAAAATCTATTAACAAACCAACAATATATGCCGTAGATGAAATATTACGGAAAAATGGACATGAGGTTTTACGACTGCCGCCATATCATTGCCAGTTTAACGCAATAGAGTTAATATGGGCTGGGGCAAAATCATATTACGAAAAACACGTGAACGATGGTCTTACATCAGATGAAGTGCCAATTGTTTGGCAAGATTCATTAATTATATTACGCCAGAGTACTGGAAGAAATCTGTGGAACATACGGAGAAATTAATATGAGATTGGTGGAATCGAGAACGAGTTCTAGATGTCGAAATAGCACCAATGATCATTGCGCTATTTGAGGACGACTCAGAAGATGAGGACTTTTTAAGTGATGATGATATTTTTTTTAGTCTTTAATATTAAAAAGTTTCTGAAGGATTATATTAGTCTTTGACGTGTATAAGTCATAAATTGCATTATAAATGAATATACATTTTTGCATTGTAACTTAAGTCTTTTGCCTTTGGATTTTTTCGTGTACATTTCTTAATCTTCGGATGTAAATTATATTTTTTTTTCTGTACATTCCTTATACCAATTTTCAGAGCTTTTGCCACTGGCTCCTGGATATTAGCCAGTGAATTTTAATCTAAATTTTTTTTTATTAGAATTAACGCGAGAAAGAAAGCTTCGAAAATGCTAAATGTGATTTTGGCGAAACGTCAGCAAAACTATCCTTTTCAGAACGACAGTGGTGAACGGATGTACACCCGGAATGAAAACACATTGTCTTTTTCCATCCGTAAAGAACTAAAAATCAACATCAACTTGTGTTTTTAACAAAAGTGTATAATATTTTTGCAAAATAATTTTTTTTGTTATCACAATACAAAAAAGAAAGTTTTCTTTGCACAGGGGTGGGGTTAGATTTTTAGGTCAAGCGAGGCTCATAATTTTTGGTGATTGATAAAAAAATGTCACTTTCATTAAGTGGCTGTATAAACAGAACATATCCTGATTGTTCCACTGATTCGAACCGCCTTCCGACTTTATTAAGGCGCTTGCCATTTTGTGTATTTTTGTTTTTGCCAATCAAAAAATTTTAACCAAATACATATTTAGCGAATTTTCTTATTTAGTCCCTCGGTATTTAATATATAAAATAATATTAAGTGGCTATCTTCATATTATTGAGTAAAGTAATAAAAAAAACTATTTTCTTTCTCCCTGTATATTTGTAAATAGCTCATCGAGATTTAATAGCTCGATAAAAGAATCACACAACATTTTGGCATTCATTGTGTTTTCTGATTTGATTCATAATGTTGGTGACCTTTGGACCCGCTCGATAAGACCGTATTCGATTATATGCGAATTTATAACAAGTTATCACACACAACTTTGTCATTTCTTAATAAGTTTAAGAACATTAGACGCACTAAAACACATAAATATTGTATCAAGATATAAAGAAACTCTATTTGCAATAATAAATACTAGATATAATACGAATCAAACGCAATACTTCGAATTCTTAGCTGCCGAGTATGCTATGATATAACACTATAATACGAAAAATTTACCTTTTAAGTTTTGAAATGCAAGCTGTCATTTTGATAAACATCAGTTGTAATTCAAAGTAAGCCATACAGAAGCAATGGCGTAGCTTAGCAATCAGTGGTTCGATATAAAAATGAAGCAGGACCAATTTATTTGATAAATAAGTACAATGGTAAAAGTTCGAATGTAATAATTTTGTTTTTTAATATAATACATTTTTAACTGAGCAATTTGTACCATTCATTTTGGGAATCGAATTCAAATTTTGGAGAAAATTAATTAAGTGGCAAAAAATGGCCGCCGAGTGAAATGTTAAGAATATTGTTAATAAAAACTAATTCTCCAGTTTACCTCAAATTTTGCACAGAAGTCAAATGTTACGTAGGAATAAACTGGCAACATTGGTTCCAAAATGGTTTTTAAATACTTTTTTGATTTAAAATATTTTCAATTATTTTGGCATCACATCCACTCTTGACTGCTATTTATTTAATTAAGTTTAATTATTTTTGGAAATTATCTTTGTTTAAAGGTATATTAATTAATCTGTGTATCATGCTATAAAATCCTTCTAATTTGTGTGCTAATGGGTGCATTGATTTGTTACTGATGGTCGTGTCCGTATGTGAAAAATTTGTTTTCATTTTCAACCTTTGTTGTAATTTACCAATTATTAGTTCCTTTTTCGACAGTAATTAGTATATTTTTTTCGTGTATGATATTAAAATTTTTTAAAATAATGCTTATTTGTCTCATCGTGTCAGTAAAACAGACCAATACATTTTTTAAACAAAGGGTTCATTTTAATTTTTTCTTCCAAGTTATATAAATATTTCACCCAACAGTGGACTTAAGGGGGAACTGCTAGCAGTAATATGGATTGCAAGCCTTCCGCCGCTGCAATATTATGTTAAAACTATAAGAGATATGTATTAGCTTAAATGTGATTTTAATAGGGAAATATGTATAGTTGGGCGCTAAAGGTGAATTTTTAGGAAAAATTCAAATCTAGAGTTATAAAATAAAAGTAGATTTGTCCATTTTCGACCATTTTTTGACCACTTTTTGACGCACATGCTTTCGCATATAATTTTTTTTCCACAAAATGGCTCTTTACCGCCTTACGTTGATCCTTTGTCTACGTAAGTGCAAAATTTGAAATGGTAAATCGTACTCATGTCTTTGTATTTCTGCAGCGCGTGAACCCTTTTGAACCCATTTTTAACCGAAATGTAATTTAAATTACCTATACCTAACACATTTTTTTGAGGTTGGACGTGCAGGAAGTTTTTTTTAATGCTTAGGTACCTTTTCATCTTACTTTCAACTCGACTAGACCTTGTCGCTGGTTTTTCACTTTTTGCGTGCCGTTCCCCCTTAGGGTTGCCCATAATAAGCTTTCCTTTGACTGAAAAAAATTCCTCATTAAACTGGAAGTAATTTTGGTTCATGCATACTTTTAAGGCATCTATATAAAATGAACGTTTTGTTTCCAAAATGTCTCTATTGTTATAAATACGTAGACGATATATTGGTCTGTTTTACGGGCATTACGAGATAGCAACATATTTTAAAAGATTTAACTACCACAAAAATATACAGTTTACTGTCGAAATTAGAAACTAATAACTCTATACACTTTTTAGATTTGAACATTATAAAGATAGCAAATAAACAGGAATTTTCCGTTTTTGACAAACCTATAGGTACAGGGTGGTGCACTTAAGATGCTCCTATACTTTATCTCAATAAATAAGACACTTAGAAAAAAAAGTTAAATACAAAAAGTATTTGACCCTAGGTATATTTTTTATTTATATTGTTTTTATGTATACAGGGTATTCCATTGTGCCAGGACAGTAACCAACTTTTTTCTTTTTAATGAAATGGTATGATTATTTTTAGAAAAGCTAATTCTACGCTTGATTTTGAGTATTTTTTGTCATCATAGCGTACGAAATTTTGAGTAGTTTTTGAGAAAAATTAACTTTCCTAATTTTTTTCGGAAAAACAGGTTTTTGGAAAAATGTGATTTTTTCACACTTGAAAACTAAAATTGTGAATTTTGGTTATGGATCCATGCGAGTGGCTAATATTTAATACTCTGCCCTATCAAGAGCGAAAATCTGTTTTACAGGGTGATCACAAATGGCCATCAAAAAAAATGTTTTGTAACTAAAGAAACTTAGTTTTTTTAAATGGAACGCCCTGTATCTAGCACTTTTATTGTGTTTAGGGTTTAATTCTGCATCATTCCATATATATATATATATATATATATATATATATATATATATATATATATATATATATATATATATATATATATATATATATAGTTTATATATATATATATAGTTTATATTCCAAAAATTAGTAGTTTAGAAGTTATGACCAATTTTTTATAATAATTCGGGTATTTTTGTTAAAAATCTAACTAAGCCTAAATAATATCCTATTCTAAGTTTTTTTTTAGCATTATAATTAAATTGACATTAAATCAACAAGTAATGCAAGAAAGAAAGTAACTAATTATTTATCACAAACCTCGTTTTTTAGGTTGCTATATAAAAAAAATCCATGGGTGTTAAGTCGGGGCTCCTCGCTGGCTAATCTATGGTCCCGTACCGACCAATCCAAAATGGAAACCGTTGATTCAAACAATTTCTAACAGGCAATACGGTGTGATATGGAGCACTATCTTGTTGATAAACAAGCCCTTCTTCAATATCGTTCGGCAGAATGTCAATTAACGGAAATATTTCGTTCTCCAACAAATTTAAATACCTCTCACCATTCAGAACAAAGTCATAAAATACTGGACTCATTATTCGATCACGGAACCACACCCCACATAAACACTTCTCCGACCCTGTTTTTTCATTTCTTTTACACGATGTACGTTTGAGTTACACCAGTAATGAGTATTTTTTCGGTTGAACATGCCGGCCGTATTGAAAATTGCCTCATCGGTAAATAAAATATTTTTAAAAATGTCAGTTTTGAAATGGTGGTCGGTCATAAGAGAACAATAAAAAAGCCTTGTTTGAAAGTCCTGTTGGGATAATTCCTGAACTGGTAAAAATTTGAACGGATGGTAGTTATTATCAGTTAAAGTCCTTTGAACATTAGTCTTACTAATTCCCGGTAGATCTCGGGATACATCTCTTTGCGAATTTTCGCTGTTTTCTTCAAAATACAGGAGAATTTCTAATTGCTTTTTCTCTGTTAGGATAATTTTTGGGCGCCGTTTTCGTTTGTTGATTACCACTACACGTTCAAGATCACGAACAATTCGTGAAAAAATATGTTTCGTGGGTACCGGTCATGCAGGATACAACAACCGATACTCCCGCAGGGCTAATGCTGGACTCTTATTATTTCTTATGTAACATTCATGAAGATTTAAACGCTCTTGGACACTGTATAAAGCCATTTTTCCTTTAAAAAGAGTGAGAGACAACTAAATGTCAAATAAAAATTGTGTATTTATTGGTGTCCGGGCAACAATTCTACTAGTTTTGCTTTTCCATGGATATCTTGTAAAATTAAGACGCGATTAGAAATGCTTTTATTGCGAAAATTAAAACCGTAACCGTAATATTATACTACTTGTATTGCCAAAGACGGGGGTTATGTCGAAAATGTTTTGTAATAAGTAATTAGTTACTCTCTTTCTTGCATTACTTGTTGATTTAATGTTCAATTTAATTATAATGTAAAAAAAAACTTAGAATATGATATTATTTAGGTTTAGCCTGAATTATTACAGAAAATTGGTCATAACTTCTAAACTACTAATTTTTGGAATATAAACTATATATATGCAATGATGCAGAATTAAATCCTAAACACAATAAAAGTGCTAAATACAGGGTGTTCCGTTTAAAAAAATTAAGTTTTTTTAGTTACAAAAACATTTTTTTTTGATGGTCATTTGTGACCACCCTGTATGATGGATTTTCGCTCTTGATAGGTCAGAGTATTAAATATTAGCCACTCGCATGGATCCATAACCAAAATTAAAAATTTTAGTCTTCAAGTGTGAAAAAATCACATTTTTTCAAAAACCTGTTTTTCCGAAAAAAATTAGAAAAGTTAATTTTTCTCAAAACTACTCAAAATTTCGTATGCTATAATGACAAAAAATACTCAAAATCAAGCGTAGAATTAGAATTTCTAAAAATATTCATACCATTTCCATTAAAAAGAAAAAAGTTGGTTATTGTCCTGGCACAATGGAACACCCTGTATACATAAAAATATTATAAATAAAAAATTTACTTAGGGTCAAATGCTTTTTTTATTTAACTTTTTTTGCTCAGTGTCTTATTTATTGAGATAAAGTATAGGAGCATCTTAAATAGACCATCCTGTACATACGAATACAACCATTAATAACAAATCAGTGCACCCATTAGCACACAAACTAGAAGGATTTCATCACATGATACATAGATTAATTAATATACCTTTAAACAAAGATAGTTTTCAAAAAGAATTAAACCAAACAGCAGGCAGCAATGGATATGATGCCAATATAGCTGACAATATTTTAAATAAAAAGACTATTAAAGAAAACATTTTCAATAATTTACTCTGTGTCACCCAAAAAAATAAGTTACTTACTTATATCAGTAACCCCACAGAACAGGTGGCCTCTACACTGCGTAGAAAAAAACATAAAAAAATAGTAAATACGGAGTGTTTAAATTAAACTGTGGATCAAGCCCAAAAGTGTAAATAGGCCAGACTGGGAGAACTTTTAAACAGAGATTAGCAGCGCATAAAAGAAGCTTTATTAAAAATAAAACCGAATCAACATAAACCGAACATTTGTTAAATAATAACCATGCTTTCGATGAAGCGTTTGAAATATTACGAACAGTAAACAAAAGTAAAAAATTGTCACTTTTAGAATCTATGGAAATTAATAAACGTAAAAACACCCAATATACCTTAAACGGCCATTTGGATATGAATAATTCACCTCTTTTAAACCTATTTTGTTAGAAATCTCCGTCCAGATGTTATCCTACTCTCGTAGGCCATAAAAGTCTTTACCTAGAAATATATTTTAAAAAGTCAAGCTCATTAAATTATAAGATTGGATTCCGTTTGTCTCACGAAGCTACAGTGTTAGCGAAATATATGCCATAAGTTGTGAATAAAAGTGAAAATCTAAAACAGTTGTAAATAATGTTTAATTTACATTGTTGATAATGGATTTTCATCAAGAAACGACGCAGTCAATCAAGTTTTTATTATTTTGTTAGTTAGTTTCAAGATTTTTAGTTTAGGGTTTTATATTGTATTATAATTATTATCTAAAAATGTAAGCAGCATTTTCTAATGTTAAGCCGAATTATCTGATTTTAAATGTATGATCACAAAAGACATGTTTAAAAGTTTTTTTGAGATGCACCTCATTACAAATTATATGAAATTCAAAGCTTTTATCATTTACTGATTCCAGTTAATAATTTTTTCACCTTCGATCAACGTTTCGCTCATTACGTTGAACTTTATCAAGATTTTATTTCAAGTTTCCTGATTCTTAAAAAGTTTGTTTTCCATTAAAAACACAGTAAAAACAAACATTTGCATAGACGTAAATATCATTATATACGTAAAATACATACAGCTATAGATATCTTAGATATTCGGGTTTTAAATTTGTGTCTGTGAATGTTTTTGTGGAATCTAGACATTTTATCTATCAAACTTAGTTTTATGTTATTAGATTATCACCAAAGGTGTTTTTTAAAAAGTATGTATTAAATTTATTATAAAAAGTGTAATTTTAGTAATTTTAAACCATATGTTTCAATATATATAATGATGTTTACCTCTATGTATATGTTT
The DNA here is from genome assembly GCA_030620095.1 of Kuschelorhynchus macadamiae. Classification (NCBI taxonomy): domain Eukaryota; kingdom Metazoa; phylum Arthropoda; class Insecta; order Coleoptera; family Curculionidae; genus Kuschelorhynchus; species Kuschelorhynchus macadamiae. The sequence continues at coordinate 66,167 of JAUTXW010003347.1, forward strand.
TCAGTGTGTTTTTTAAAACAAAAAAAAAGTATGTATTAAATCACACACACACACACACACACACACACACACACATATATATATATATATATATATATATATATATATATATATATATATATATATATATATATATATATATATGTATATATATATATATATATATATATATATATATATATATATATATATATATATATATATATATATATATATATATATATATATATATATATACATATATACATATATTTGTTGATTCTTAGTGCTTCATGGATGGAAAAATACAATGTGTTTTCATTCCGGGTGTACATCCGTTCACTCCTATCGTTCTGAAAAGGACAGTTTTGCTGACGTTTCGCCAAAATCACATTTGGCATTTTCGAAGCTTTCCTTCTCGCGTCCGAATAAAGACTAAAGTGTTAGTGACTGCAACGCTTCCTTTATACTCCCGAAGGTTATGACTGAGCGGTCGTGGGTCGTTATTTATGTTTTCCGGATGTTGCTGTTGTTGTTGCGCTAATTGCGCTTGATTTTTCGTGATTTTTGGATTTGTACATTATTGTCTTTCATACTACTGGTAGTTTTATTGATTCGTCCCTTTTATTTAAATCGCCTTGTTTATGTTCTTCTATTCTTGATGATATTTGCCTGTTAGTTTGCTCCGCGTACATCTTTTCACAGTCCTGGCACGGAATGCTGTATACTCCGTGGTTTTCCAATTTGGTTTTGTCTTTTTATTGTTTGTTCCTTGTGTATTATTTGTTATGTTGTGTTTTCTAAGAGTTCTGCCGATCCTGTCCTGTCTGTTGTGTCTTTACATATAGTAAGATTAATTGTTGCCTTCCCGGTTCGTAATTTTTGTTGTTCGTTGTTCGTGAACCCTGTGCATTAATAGCTTTCACTATGGTTCGATTTGTGTAGCCACTTTTCTTTAAAGCACCAGATATTATATTAAGTTCGTTTTGTCTCGTCTGTGTTTCTGGATGCTGATGCGATCTTGCATTTAGATATCTGTAGGCATGTATTGGTTTTCTATACACGGTGTATTCAAAATGTTATGCAATTTTGAGACCAAAACATTTAAAAATGGAAGTTTGTTGTTTTTCTCTAACTCTAGAGTAAATTGTATTCTCAGATGCATTGAATTTGGGTGAGTCAGAAAATTTTCGAGCTCTGTATAGCAATATTGCCATATAATAATTATGTCATCCTCATAAATAATCCATAATTTAGGCTTCAAACTTGCTTTCTCAAGAGCTTCTTTCATGAAGAACATCATAGATAAATTCGCGAATAATGGTGATAGCGAGGATTCCATTGGGGCACCATCTATTTGTTTATACATTTGTCCGTTAAATGAGGAATAAGTATTTTTAAGGTATTTTTAAGGCCTGGAAATCCTCGTTCATAGCAATCCTGTCCAGTGCATCGATGGGAATACTTTCATAAAACTACCTGACATCTAGGCTTGCTATGATATCGTCTTTTTCAAGAACGATGTCTCGTATAATTCGAGTGAAATGCTCCGAGTTTTTTACAAATGAATCAGTTATTTTGACAGCTGGTTGCATAATTTCAGCAAGATATTTTTCCTGTGTTTGTAGCGGTAAATTAGCAGCACTAACAATAGGTCTGATGGGCGCCCCTGGTTTTTGTATTTTTGGTAAATTATAGAGTTTAGGACATCTGCTCCACTTTTCCCGTGGTATTATGTTTTGTTGTATTTCGGGGTTTATTGGTGAAGTTTTTATTTTATTTTTAGTTGTTTTTTTCTAGGTACGAAGTGGGGTCTCTCGGAACAGGCTTATAACAATTGTCTTATAAGATATCCTGCATTTTTTGTATAAAGTCTTGGGTATTCATAACTACGGTTGCTTTTCCTTTAGCCGCTGGAAGGATTGTGATGTTTTTTAAGTTTGTTAGGGCTCTTTGTGTGTCTTGTAACGTAACGTAACGTATTCTCGTAATAATAACAAAATATAGAGCGTCCTACTAACAAAAAAGAAAGTTCATATGAGCCCAGGAAAAGTGGTTAACTACTGTTGCTTTTCCTTTAGCCGCTGGAAGGATTGTGATGTTTTTATCCTTTCGAAAGTTTGTTAGGGCTCTTTGTGTGTCTTGTAACGTATTCTCGGAATAATAACAAAATATAGAGCGTCCTACTAACAAAAAAGAAAGTTCATATGAGCCCAGGAAAAGTGCAACAGCCTCTATAAATGAGAAGAAAATAAATTAAAGCTTCTAGAGAAACAAGGGAAAATTTGTCTTGTTCCTCTATTTTTTTTATAGTTCTCCAAATAAGGGCCGTCTTATTTTAAACGCAATAGCCGGAGGTGACACAAAATTTTAAACTACCTTAACATATTTACTTATTAACTTTTGTCTCATAAAAGAAAAGGTAAAAAGTTCCATGCATGTACCTTATCATCTTGATTATTATTTTATACTAAACAGCTGAGCGCAGCGAGTGCACGCTATCGGTGTTTGAGTCGCAATAAACACTCTTTAAAACCTTCTGCCTTGATTTCACCCCACAGTCTCAGTCTGCCTTTTAAACCTTCTGATTTTTTCCCAAAAATTTCCACTTTGCCGGCACTTTCTCCCCAAGCAATTCGCCTGTCAGTTATAAGCATTCTATAATAACATATTTTAAATATTTCCGAGAGTTTAATGCTTATACCTCATTATTAATTAATATGATACTTTTATAAAAGTTTATAAAGTCAACTTTTATGAAAGTTTACAGTATTAAGCAAGGCTGTGAATCATGAAAAGCAATGGTCCATCCTTAGATAAATAAAATTTTATATTTAATGTTTATGATGTCATTTAAGAGGTTATTATAGTTAAATGTATTTTAAACTATCTTATCCCTAATTAACCTCAGGAGAAAAAATGCAATTAGCAAAAAAGTATCAATTAAACAAGAAAGTCTGTTGGTATAACATGTATAATTTCCAAATATAATCATCATAAAAAGGCGCTTTCAACTAAATAGTCGTCCTAGGTACCACTCGTCAGGAATAGGCAGAAAAAAAGATGTGACGTCACCGGCTTAATGGTCCGATAAGTGGTCCGGGGATATGGTCCCGATGGCGATTCCAGTATATGGCGGTTTGTTTACAAATTGGAAACAACGAAACTATTTATTTTTATCATTAAATATATTATTTTTTAATCTTCTAGTGTTGTCTCTGGTTCTGTGTTTGATATTATTTGGGTTTTTGCATGCTTATAACAGGCACAATATTGCTATCAAAAATAAACTTTTGCACATAAATTGCTAATTGTGATTCCGTATTTGTTACTATTTTTTGCAAAATCAATATACAATTAATCATTTACTTTAGCTTTCAACATGGCTGTCACTTGAAATCAGTAACAAAACGGATTCATCATGTTCTACACATGACGCAGTCAAAGCGTCATTATATGACAGACCAGTGCTAGACATTTGAAACCAGCGGTTAGTGGACCGAAGCGTGATTAAAACACTTATTTGTTTGGAAATCAATTTAGTTTAAAACTGTGCAGGGTGGCCAAATAAGCGTGCAAGGTGCTGTATCTCGGAAACAACTTTACTCATTGTATAGATTTTCTAAATGCTGAAATGACTGCCCATCACGTTCTATGCATTGCTGGAACCTCTAGTTGTAAGTTGAATTTGAAATACGATGTCCTTTAAAAATGTCTCCATAAATATAAATCCAAACAGGTTAAGTCTGGGGATCTGGGTGGCCATGGAAATAGCCTTCAAAATATTTTGAACAGTAGTACGGCGATGTTCTAGTACTAACAAGTGGTTTAAATTCAATATATGCCAAAACGTTAACGATATTTTTCTCGGTTTTTCCATTTTTATGTCTTTGGAACGTAGGTCGAAAGCTACCAGTGATAGGTAAACGCTGCACTATTTGAGCTATTGTCTCATTTTGAAGATATTCGAAACAAACAGTAATCATGTCAGAAGCTTCATCACTTGTAAAAGGCATTTTAGAAGCTTAACGTGTGCACCTGACATAAATTATAATGCATCTAAAGAGAATTAGACCTTTTTTTTCAATATTGTTATTAGGCATTTATTTTATCTTTAATGGCCTGATACTTAGTATATACCTACTCGTACCTATATAGTTAATATGCGCCTAAGCATGAATTATGCCTTTTTTATTAAAAGTTACCATAAATATCAACATATAACATTTTTATCTAAAATTTTGGAGAAAAAATTTATCAAAATCCAATGTATTTTCTTCTTTAATCTTCTTTCACCGATATTTTAGGTTAGGAACAAGATATCAAGGCGCAGTTTTCACTAGCTTGTTTGAACATAATTATTGTGCTATTTGTTCATGAAAAAAAAGTAAAACCAATAGATTTAATTTATTCAGAAATTTTGCAATTTCTGTCGTAATATCGAAAAGTGCCCTCTAGTGGCGACATACCAAATTACATTCACCACAGATAAGGTAGGTTATGTTGCCCAAGAAAAGATCTTTCAACGGCACCAAGTTTGCTGAAATCCGTTCAGTCGTTTTGGAGTTACAGATGTTTACAAACATTTGAACCCTCCCTCCACCACTTTATTTTTAGAAATAGGGCAAACAGTAAGAGCTATTTCATTAAGATTTAACACAACCTCATATGTATTTAATGATAATATTGGCAATTGACAATATTTAACAGTTTTTATTTCAACCATGAGCGTAGACTTGGTAACATTTTTTAAGAAGTTAGAGACTAAAGAAAAAAAACTACCAACTTTATCATTTAGGGCTAGTAAAAATACGCAAAAAATGTAGTATTTTGTGATACAAGTCGTTTGCGTTAAAAAGAACAAATTGTATTTCGATGTACGCCTCTGGCACCTCTGTTCCAGTTTTAGTTGGAGTCAAAATTACTCAAGAATGCTGATTCCTTAGATCATTTTAAGAAAAAAAGTTTTAATAAATAATGATCGCAAATGCCCTATTTTTTAAATACAGAGTATTAAAGTTAAACAAAATAATATTTTTTTAAAATTTAATACCCTGTATTTCAAAAACAGGGCATTTGAGGACATCATTCAATAAAACTTTTTTTATATGATCTAAGAAATCATTTTTGTAGAGTTTTGAGCTATTCTGATTCTAACTAAAAATGGATCAGAGGTGCTAAAAGCGTGCATCGAAATACAATTTGTTTGTTTTTCTAGAAAACGATTTATTGTAACACAAAATAGTAAAAGGTTTTTTGTTTAGTTTTACTAACCCTAAATCAGCCATGTCAAACTTAAAGTCACTGGTGGGTCAAAAGCATGAAGACCATCGACTAGGTGGGCCGCAAAACTTTTTCTTAAAGAAGACAAACTACTGAAAATCTTGAGAAAAAGCATTATTATAGGACAAGTCTGTTTATTAAATTTCCAATAAAAAGGACATTATAAAAAACTACAAACATTAAATTCTTTTGCCAGATATTTGACATCTTTTGTCTTTAATTAAGTTGTCTATTTGTGGCGCGAATTTATCGGCGGAAATAACTTTTAAAACTGCGCCCAAGTGCGGGTCCGTCATTCGCGATCTTGCGGGAGATTTGTTTCCTTTCATCAAAGAAAATAGTTGTTCACACTTATAGGTACTTCCAAACATTGACAGGATTTTACAGGCCAATTTTCTCATTTCTTGGTATTGAACAGGCAAGTACTTATAAAATTCGAATGTATCAACACTATCAAATTTTTGTTTTAACTGGGTCTGACACTGAATCTCAATTACTTCCATTTGCAAATAAGGGGGAACTTTATCAATATCGATAGTGAAAAGACCAGTAAATAGAGAGAAATTGTTTTCCTGGGTCTTAAAATCCTGAAAACGCTTCTCAAATTCTGCCAGAAGGCTTTTCATTTTCTCGGAATATATTTTATATGATATTAGAACACTTGTGCTTTCCTGATATGCCTTACAAGTCAGAAAATGTGACAGAATATCCTCTGCTAAATGTTTTTCCCACAACATCATCTTACACTTGAAAGCTTTCACATGATCATGCATATCTATAATAATTTGACGTGGTCCTTGCAATTTCGTATTTAAGTTCGACAAATGTTTTATGATATCTACCTTAAATGAAAGATGTTGTAAAAAAGGTACATCGCATAATAAGCTGACATATTTTTCTTTTGTTTCCATGAAAACGCGTATTTCTTCTTTGAGTTTCCAAAACCGGTCGAGTACCATAGAACACGAAAGCCATCGCACCTCTGCATAATATGGTAAATCAGTGTACTCACTTTCTAAATCACCTAAAAATGCAGAAAACTGTCGCTGATTAAGGTTTCGTGACCTTATGAAGTTTATAATTTTTTTCACTGACTTTAAAACACTTTCCAACTTGATCACTTTTGAGCATAAAACTTCTTGGTGGATTATACAATGAATATGATGAAAATCTGGTTTGTCACTGCCCGTTTCTCTGATCTTTGTCAGTAATATTTTAACGAAGCCATTTTTTACTCCAGGCATTGAAGGAGCTCCGTCTGTTGCAACGGAACACAGTTTTGACAAATCTAAATTGCACTTTTGCAGAAGTCCATAAACAGCATCGAAAATATCCTTCCCAGTTGTTGTATCAAACAATGGTTCTAATTCCAGTAATTCTTTATACATATTGATATCTGTATCATCCGCACGAAGAAAAACAGCGAATTGCGCCACACCACACACATCCGTACTTTCGTCACAGGCAATAGAAAATGCAATGAAAGAGTCTGATTTTGTTTTTATCTGATCACCTTTATTGCCAGCCAACTCAGTAACTCTTTCAGCGACAGTATTCCGGGACAAGGATATATTTTGAAATGCCTTCACGCTCCCGGGACTTTTTACTTTTTACAAATTCACCTTCAACAAATGGTTTTTGCTTTGGACGTGTACACATAAGCTGCTGATCTTTCAACCGTGATTTTAACTTATTTAACTCTTCGTTTCTGACCATGCCTATATACTTGTCAAACATAGTTTAAGAATATCATAGTGACGTTTTATATTATATAATTTTGGAACACTGACTGTACTATTACAAATCAAACAAATACATTTTTCTTTCACTTTACAGCAAAAAAACTCTAGTTACCACTTTTCTTGAAAGATACGATGCTCATCTACAAGTTTCCTCTTACTTCCACTTGATTTGAAAGAGACATGCTAAAAACTATATCCGAAATAAATTATAATAAGTACTGTTAAGTATTGTAACAATAAGTGCGCAACTCAACTCGAACTCTATCGCAACTGACTCATAACTGACTAAATACTGAACGACTGAACTCTGAACGCTATCTGAACAGAATGTTCAGATAGCGTCATCTGTGTTTTTGCGCGATAGAATTTCATGGAACAAGCCAGATAACGTTTGTCTTTAGGTTTTAGGTTGAGTATGTGTAATTCATCTTCCTAAACATAGATGGCACTACGTACAATTGTATATTTTATTATACCAATCGTTGTTGCAGCGGCGCGCGCTTTCAAAAACGGTTTTCATATTGTTCGCGGGCCGCATTATTTGGCTGTTTTCAAAATTTATTTGGGCCGCAGAAAAATGCTCACTGGGTCGCATGTTTGACATGGCTGCCCTAAATGATGAGGCTAGTAATTTTTTTAAAAATCGGTGGCGTACTATTTTTTATTAAAAAAGTCAGGCTGGTTACCCATACCTACGCCCATGGTTGAAACAAAAATTGTTGAATACTATCAAAATATAGCTTTTAAATACTCCGTCTTATTTTCTTTCAAAGAATCTTTCTTTAAACGTTGGCGTATGCTTTTTTTACACCCTGAATATAGACCTATATATATTTTTGAAATTTAAAAATTAGATGTACAAAACTAATTGCAAATATACAGGGTATCCCATAAAAAAAAACAATATACTGTTTTATCTAAAAAATGGTAGCTCGCATCGATAATCTGGCTACGCCACTGAATTCAGCCCAAAAAAAACTGTATAAGAGCCGGATTTAACCTTTTCTATAACTTAAGGTCATTCATATTAAATTAACTATAAGTTCCACTCTAAAGTCGGCTATGTAAAATTTGCTACGTACCTACGGTTTTTATTTTTTTCTGATTTTCGACTAAACGTAGATTAACTACATATTTTTTAATCAGGTTTTTTTCTTCTCTAAAAATAGACAGAGTATTTGAAATTTGTATATTTTTTAGTAAATCCTGGTGGTTCCAAAAAACGTTTTATACCTATGTAATAAAGCTGAAAGAACCCATTCAAAAACCCAAATTCAAAACCGCGTATGCAATGTTGACATATCCGACATTTTAAAAGTTTAAAAGAAACATATTTATGATCACTTTCCACCCGGGTAAACGTCGCTTTCCATTCAGGTAAATGTCGATATTAATAACGAAAGTATTTCAATTTTATTCGATTATTAAATTTTTTCCAAACTCGCCGCGGAGAGTTGAATTGAGGATGAGTAAAATGATTCCTTTTGAAGGGTACATTGTGTCCGAAAATACTGTTTTGATGGCAATCTATCAAAAATGCAACTAATTTAAGTTTGTATTCTTGGCTTGTTTAGTACCATAGTAATCATTGTCAAAATGTCAGGTTAATTTTTTATTTGTTGATGGTGGCGAAGCTTGTAGTTATAGACATGTTGGGAAGCAAACAAGGTGTGCTCGCCAGCCAGCGTATCTATGTCAGATGTGAGGTAGCTTTCGAATAAAATGTAGTAGGCTCTGGAAATAAACGTCAATAAAAATTGTAGGTTAGGTTACTAGTTTGACTACAATTGTTATTTTTTGCGTGCAAAATAAATTTTAATTTGGCAAGAAAATAATTGTTAGATTTATTTGGGTATTAAGAATCAAGAACAATATGTCTTGTGCGGTTATTGGTTGCTTCAGCCACAATAAAACGAAGAACAAATGTAATATAAGGTCTCATAGATTTCCTAAAAACCCTGATTTCTACAGTACAGAGGTTTCATACTTGCCACAACAGTCTGCAGCAATAACAGACTTGGAAAGGGTATGTCCATTATCATTTGGTAGGTAGGTAAGTAATTCTTAAGTTGACATAATTTTCACTTTTAATAAAATATTTTCGACACCAAGTTATATACTTCTTAGATATACTTTTGTACAGTGTAGTGTAACACAAATTAGAAATTTGATGTGTAACAAAAATACATTGTTATATGCAATCTTTTCTTGATATTTTGTAAAATTAAAATAAATTTAACATACCTATTTTCATTTATTTTTAACATTTAATAAGGTAATTGCCACAGTTCCTATAAAACTAGTAAAAATAATAAATTTGGGTTTGTCTAATAAAAAATGTTTTAGTCTTAACTCTAAAAGGTTAGGAAAACTAATCATTATAACAGTACATCCTTTTAATCACTAAAATGCAACACAGATACTCCGTTGCAGTGCTTTTCGGCTATGCATCTATAACATCTCGCTTTAACACAGCAGAAGTAAACAAGCGTTTGGGTATATTATGCCCTTATTGAATCAAGGCTTAGTTAGATATGGGATTTGTTTCTGGGGAGTAGCTAGCAGCTATTTAATTAATATGCTGTTCGTCATCACCAGTAAGATGTTATATACATCTTACTGGTCTTTTTCAAAAAACCGTAATTCATGTAAACTGCTTTTTATAAACCAAAAAATATTAACCATTGTTAGTTTATACATTTTAACTGTCAGTATAGTATACGCTAACACACATAAATTTACAATCCCAAATCCTTGATATGTAACTCGCCACCATCTCAATCTACATTTACCAATTCCTATGTCAAGCTTAGCGAAAAAATCTATCATTAAATTTATGAGGGTATTAAGATATATAATTCTCTTACCAATAATGTTAAGAAACAACCCTCTCTAAACCTATTTAAAAAGCACGTTCGGACAATTCTGGTTGACAGGGCCTATTATAGTCTGACAGAATTTTATAGTGACATAATGTGATACTGTTGGTATAGTTGGCGCATTACCTTTCTGGAATGACGTCATTTTTGGTTATTTTTGTTTGATTTATGTTAACTGACAGTGACAAAAACATTTTGAAAAAACTCATTGTCGTTTCTTTACAACAGTCAATGCCGGTTTTGGTTATGTGTCTTTCAGAATATATTCGTCAAAATTGACATTGATTTGTTGTGATTCTTTTTAAACTTTTGCAAGATGCCGCGAAGATATAATCAGCAATCACAGCTAATAGTTTTGAATATCGTGGCTTTTTTTCAATTGGAAAAAGAGCAAGCTAAAAATGGAATCCTTCCGCAAACTGATAATATAATTGAACGAGCTTCAAATGCAACAAAACTTAGCCATACAACAATCATAAATATTAAGAAAAGAGGAATAACGAGCGATGAATCCTTTACCTCCAGAATGTCTCAAAAGCAAAAAGAGGTAAAAACAAAAATTACAGATTACTTAAAGAACAAAATAAGAGATACGATCTACTGCATGTATGCGAAAAATGAATATGTTACAATGCAGACTTTGCTTAAAAAACACAAGAGAATCAATTTCTTGAGGAAATATGTCAAAAATCAAAATCTAGGACAAGATGCTTATACCACCGTATTTATTGATGAGACTTGGATTTTTAGTAAAGGTTCGTTTAGAAACAGCTGGCAGGATAACACTATGTCTACAAGTTCTAAAAAAGCTAGTGAAGGTCATCGATATATTGTAGTTCACGCTGGATCAAAGGAAGGATTTATTAAGGGGGCCAGTTTAATATTTAAAAGTGGACTAAAAAGAGATTATCATGACAATATGAACAAGCAAAATTTTGAAAATTGGTTTAAAAATCAGCTGGTACCAAATCTTCCTCCAAAAAGTTTGATAGTGATGGACAACGCAAGCTATCATTCCGGCCTTTTAGAGGATATTCCAAGAAAATCATGGACAAAGCAGAGATTGATTGGATGGTTAAAAGAAAAGAACATTGACTTCCCAGAGAGGGCCATGAAGGATGAAATATGGAGCATTGTAGAAAAAAATTGTAACATTGAAAAAACATTCTACCTTGACGAATATGTGAAACCTTTGGGCCACAAAATACTAAGACTTCCTCCATACCATTGTCAATTTAATGCTATTGAAATGGTATGGTCTGAGTGTAAGAGGAAATACGACCAATACATTGCTAGTCTGAAGGGGACACCATCGGAAGTTTTGGCCATGTGGGAAAAAGCGATAAATGAAGTATCTTCAGAGCATTGGAAAAATTATTTCAGCCACACAGAAAGGGTGTTAGTTATACATTAATTTCTCTCTTTTGGTTTTTAAAGCAAAGTCTGCATTGTAACATATTCATTTTTAGCATACACGCAATAGATCATATCTCTTATTTTGTTCTTTAAGTAATCTGTGATTTTTGTTTTTACCTCTTTTTGTTTTTGAAACATTCTGGAGGTAAAGGATTCATCTTTCGTTATTCCCCTTTTCTTAATATTTTTTCAGTATTGTCTGTAATTGAGAATTAAAATAATTTTGATGAAAATGGGTAACTGGCGTCAATTTATTACATTGCAAACAAAGAATAAGACTAAGATGAAAGAATTTATATTAGTAAAGTCTTATTTGCAAAATAATTTTAGTTTTTGAAGTTATAATAGTTATTTTTGTATTAAGTGTGCAAAATGAGGGTTTTTTTATGGCAATGAGAGTGTTAATTTTTTGCCAGCCATTTTCGACAAGTTGCAGCGCTTTCTGTACAGAAAATGCCAATTTTAAATTCGCTTTAGCCAGTGCTGAACGCACCCCTCCTATCTACATCACTGCATACGTTTAGGTTAGGAATCATCGCTGAAATATAAATAATATAAGAAATACGTTATTTGAAACCAGCGTGACGTCATTCCAGAAAGGTAATGCGCCAACTATATTGGCATGTGTGCTGTGTTTTATTTATTTTTATTTCATTTGATGACCTTGGATTTTTAAAAAGTTGCTGTTGTTGTTTTTTTTTTAATTTGAATTTTCTAATCTATTTCTAATACTTCTTATTTTTTGTTGAATGTTTGTTTATAATAGCCATTGTTGCGTTTGCTTCTAGTTTTAAATTCCCATTATCCCACCCTAATTGTATATACTTACTTACAATCAATCTGTTTTTTAATTTTTAGTTATATTTTTAAATTATATCTTGTCCTGAGTGAATTCTCAGTTTTTTGAATTTTAATATATGTATTTTTATGTATTTTTACTTTAATCCATGATTTATATACTGAATTGTTCATCTCAAATATTATATACGTTGTATTTGTTTTTTAGCCAATAGTTTTGATATATTGTGTTTTTACAAGATACAATTGTTTTTACAGATAAACTAGTCTATGTTTTATAGTTTTTTATATTTTTTATGTTTTATTTTTATTTTTAACTTATATATAACTCATGCTTTGTCGATAAAATTTTCTGTAGTTTTTGATAATAAAGCTTATTTTGAAGTTGAATTTGAATCTTCCTTGTTCATACATTCATCCAGTTATCTGTTTTAATAAGGACTATACTATTTCATGTTACTCCAGTAACATTAAATGACTTTAGACGAACTGTTTAATTTTTCATTATTTGAAGTTTGAAATAGATGTCCAATTGCATTAAAAATTAATAACCGTAACGAGTTCGAGCAGAAAGTTAGAACTAAAGTTCAATTTAAAACGAATAAGACTATTACTGAGCTGCAAAGCTTTATTTAGTATTTCTGTAAATGACAAACGAAATTTGCCGAGTTGCTTGATAGCGCTGTTGAACCGACTAATTAAATTTTCCGCTTCCAGTGCATCTGGAGAAAAATATAATATCATAATACTTTACCTACCTTAAGCTAAAAAATGAACGGAAGTTTGAAATGGATGTCTAGTCACGAGGCGAATATTATAATGTCCTTTCTACATAAACAGAAGATATACAGGAAAACGTTTGAAAAGTTGATAATTGAAAACTAAATTTTAATTGGTTATATTTATTGATTTTTATTTTGCTCTCTTATATTCATACCAAAATGTTACCAGGTCATTCTTATGAAACTCTTGATTTTTTTACAAAATTTGAGGTAAATTGAATAATTAGTTTTTGAAGTAATACTTTTTTAACGTTTTACTAGGCCACCACCTTGTTCCGGCATATTGGATTTTAAACAAAATATTATCAGGTCATCCCCATATGAAGCTTAATTTTTGTCCAAAACTTGAAATCAATCTGATGAGTAGCTATGCCGCGACTGATAGACATTCAGACAAACCGACAGACAGACCTACAGAATTTATAAAACATATTTTTTGGCATCTAGGGACGCTAAAACGCGAAGATATGTAAAACCTGAGAGGGTTTTTTCAGATAACAAAAATTTTATTTGGCCGCCATTTTGTTGCGACATCTTTAATTAATACCACACTTTTATTAGTTCATCTCCATGCTACAATTAGTTATGGCACACAATTAACAATAAACTAAGGTGTATTTATATCAAGACAATATAAAATTAAAGGTGAGTATGAATTATTCTAAACTATAATAAATGCTCGACGTGATGACCGTTAGTTTGAAGGCATAATGTAATTCTTTTTTTTTAGAGAACGTCTGATACGTCTATAAATTTGCTGCATTTGTCTGAACTCGTTGCAGGCATTTTGAAAACTAGATTCATTAGAGAATAAAATACGAGAATAAAAAGTTGGATCTTCAATTTTCTTATTTCTCATACAATCGAAAAATACTACACGCGCAGGGAAATCACCCTCCATCATAGCATGCACCTTTCTAAAATGAAACGGGTATAAGTTCTCCTTGTGTATAATATTATTTACAGATGATTTGCAAATTCCTGGATGCATCCCTAACAATCTTCGACAACTTAATTCTGGGCTATCTTCTAGATCCATTAGAATAACTGCGAATTCCTCAACTACAACGGGATGCCTACCCGTTTAATTTGTTTTTGGAGACACTGATCCGGTTTCTCTCAACCTCTGGTGAAGTGTTAAAATTTTGATATATTTTTTGACTTCCGATACTGAACAGAAAATTAATTATTTTTATTGACAGCTACTTTATAAACAATTTTACAAAATATATGAAAAAAAACTAAGCCATTTTTGAGGTTGACGGCTGTGATTCTAACCATTTCTAAATCGCTGTCTTCCTCTGAAAATGATGAGGTTTCGTCGTCACTACTTGAAGATCCCAGTGTGATAACTAAATCATCAATAAACGTTACAATTTTGCCATCTACTTCCCAGTATTTATCTTCAATAGAACAAACATGTTTAACCTACGATAGGGTTGAGGTCGCACATGTGTGGAGGCAGCCTTAAAGGTTACGTAAAAGACCGTCAATTTTATACTTTTTTCTCTAGGCTTGTTGGCTGATATTACTTCATATAATTAATATTTTCTCCATGTTGGACCACATACAAGATTGTTTGATTTAAGCCACAATATCATATGAGATTTTATAGAGTATTTAGTTGGCACTTTATCTTCTACGTGAGAATGATAAGACGCATTATCCATTACCACGACTGATTTGGGAGGAATGTTAGGTAGAAGCTTCTCGAGCAACCACTTTTCAAAATTATCTCTGTTTATCTGTCCATGATAGTCTCCAGTTGTTAGTCCCGAACGAAAAACTAAAGCAGCACCTGGAACAAATCCGGCTTCTGAACCAGCATGAACTATAATAAAGCGACTACTAGAGCGGATTCCCTGAACAACACCTGAAACACTTTCACTTTGCCAGCATTTGTTCACTGTCATATCATTATCTACCCAGGTTTCGTCTAGATACAAAATATTGCGTCCTTCTTGCCTATATTGCCTTACAGTTGATAGATATTTCACCCGCCAGTGAAAAATATTTGGTCTCTCAATGAGCACTTTTCGTTTATTTTGGCACTTGCGCCAAACAAAACCATTTGATCGTAAAAGCCGATATAAGGTTTTATACCCGTACAGAAAATCTATTTTGTTCTCTACAGCACGAAGTAGGGGTTTGCAGGTCGGAATCTTCTTCAAGTTTATATAAAAATCCTCTATTGTTCGTCGAATTACTTGAAAATCACCATCGTCAATTTTACCTTTGTATAATAATTGGAGTCTTTTTTTACCAGGGGATTTTAAAGGTGAAGTAGAATATGAGCGATCATTATGTTCTCTTTAGATTTTTCTTACACCACTTTCCGAAACACCAGTGTAAAATTCAGCTCGTTCTGTTCGATTTTGAATTGGAATAGTCAAACTATTATTTTCAGCTTCTCTAGTACAGGCCTCTATAACGTTCGCAATAAATTCACCTGCACTGCTTCGAATTGTTTTTCCTCTTTTGCTCGCCATCGTTACTTCGAAATAATAATTCAAATTCAATGCAACGCATTTATATAGAAATGAAAACAAATGCTCGAAATGTATAGGCGCCACTGGAAATAGGTAGAACCTTCTAGCGGCAAGTGCATGGAGACTCTAGACACATCCAAATTACAAGTGGACCAGTGCGAAATTTACTAAATCCTCGATTAATTTTTTGTACCGCTTGCTGGCGCACTTTATAGGTGAAGCGGCAATTTATTAGAACAAATAAAATAACATAAAATGTATTTGCGTACACAAATTTTACTTTTCCTCTTGCTTAAGACTATGAATCTTTATTTTAAGGACCGCCCGGTTTTCTTTCGTGTCCCGCCCTTTACTTCTGGAACCCTGTATACTCTGGTATTAATATGGCGAAAAATGTAAATATTTACGGGCATTGCCTAATCGTAAACAAAATTTCAGCTTTAGTTTGTTCTAGAGAATGGAAATATTAAGGCTTTTTGAAAGCCCTGTTTCCGCTAAAAAAAAAATAAATTAATTTATATCTCAAGAACATCTACAGATAGCTAAAGGAAGATATTTACCAAAATTAGTCAGAAATGAACGTAGATTCTGAAAATTGAAAAATATACAGGGTGTTTCATTTAAAATAACGACTAATAGGCCACTTACCGCGAATATATATATATATATATATATATATATATATATATGTGGAATAGCAGAAATATGTAATATCTGCAGGTGCAAAACGGCCTACAAGAAGAATTGCTTTCGATTATGTCACAGGGTACCCTCCTGCGATCATGATTTCTGGGCCTTTACCCTCATCAGGCAGACTTGTACCCAGGGAGATCTGAAATAACAGATTGCTATATATATATATATATATATATATATATATATATATATATATATATATATATATATATATATATATATATATATATATATATATATATATATATATATATATATATATATATATATATATATATATATATATATATATATATATATATATATATATATATATATATATATATATATATATATATATATATATATATATATATATATATATATATATATATATATATATATATATATATATATATATATATATATATATATATATATATATATATATATATATATATATATATATATATATATATATATATATATATATATATATATATATATATATATATATATATATAGATAGATACTAACGAAAATTATGACGTAAATTTTAAAAATTGTCAGGCACGAAAGTACACCATTACAATCCATTAACAAAAATGCCTGAATTTTCATCTAGTAACTATAATAAGTGTCACTCCTCTTGAAACTTGCAGTAAATATAAACGACGATTTGTGCTCATTATGGGACTCATTAATTTTAGAATGAAACTTAACTGCGAATTAATTTCATTTCATGCTTGTTGCAAAGGTATTTAATTTTAATTTTGATACCGACCTACCTAGCCGTTCTGTAAACGAATATAGAAATTAGTGTCATAATAATATGCATTCTTAACTGTAAATACGAAATGAATATAAATAGAGTAGCTGGAATGAAATAGAAAATATTTTTAGGTAATATAAACTCATTATACGAAAATTGCACTGACATTTGAATATACCTTTTTAATAATGTGTTAAAAAAATATGTTTAAAGAAACTAATTTATTTAACGAATTTAGATATAACTTAATTACCGTGAATTGGGGTGAAATTGATAATTTTAAAAACATTTTTGAATTTTTTTTCAAAACAGAGAAAATAATTATAATATAATAAATAGCTCGGTATGCCTGAAACTTAAACAAATAAACTATGTCACATTAAAAAAATAATAACTTTATATTTTTTTAAAGAAAAAATATTTTGTGGCCTATCAACTATAATATTTTGAATAGGGCGACCTTGATAGCCCCCGTCAAATTGCGTTAAGTAATACGTTTTTAGGCAGAAGGTCTCAATTCCGTCCCGTTTTAAATTCTGTTCAGCAGTTTTAAAATTATATGCCATTAAAATTTAGGGGCGACTTTGATAGTATTTTAAAATAAAGCAATGTTGATTTAAATGATGTTTCATTAAAAACTATAAAAATCGAACAAATGTAACAAACAAAACCTAAATATACTGTTAAAAGAACAAAATATAATAAAACTTTCTTACATTTTGAAAACTGCTTAAATTTCTAAAACATCAACTCTTTTATTAAATTCAAATTCTATTGTCTCACCATTTTCTTTTGGAAGTGGCAATACTGCTATGATGTTTGAATATGGTATGGTGCTTAAATTTTTTTCGACCAATTTAAACACTGTTTTTTCACTATTTACTGATTTGAGCCCAACTACAGTAAACTCGATTTCTAAATATGTTTCCTTTATCCTGCAAACATATTTAAAAGCCGTAGCCTTTCAATTTCCTGACAAAAATTTTGCCAAAATATGTGTTCCAGGTGTCATAAGATACATTTATGGAGTTAGATATTCTATTTCCTCTGTAGCTGTCGGGTCTTCTAGGTCAGCTGTACTATCGCCTGACAGTGTTGGTGAATTTCTTTCAGCTATTTTATCGTCTGAAACATCTGAGTTGTTACTCGTAGCAACGCTTTTTCCAGGAACAACATTAAGCTTGGTTCTTTTCTGGCATTGAGTGTCCGCATTATTTCCAAACCGTTTCTCTTTTAGCAGGGTAGTTAGGCTGTTGTTCATTTCGTTAGTCGGGTCATGTTCCGTTTATAATATTTCTTTTAATCGCTGATAATATTTGACCTCCTGGTTTATTCTTGGATTGTGACTCAACACTATCCACATCTTCCAATGCATTTTTAAGTAGCGATGGAAATCGATCCTTTGGAACCTGACTTTAAAAGGCTTAAAGAACGTAACATCGAGTGGCTGGCATATGTGCGTTGAATGCGGTACTAAGCAGACAAATTCTATATCGTCTTCGTAGCATAGAGCGATCACTCGGTCATTAAAGTGAGAAGCCAGATTATCTCCGATAAGGACCTTTTTTCCTTCTAAACCCGGGGCATGGGGTAGAAACAGGGACACAAACCAATCCTCAAATTTTCAATTTTTCAATTTCAATTTCAAATATGCTTTATTGTACAAAGAACAGTGTTCTCATTTACAAAGCTAGGGGAAAAATTCTATAGTACAAAATATAATAGCAAACAATAATTACAATTAAAAACAAGATAGTTTAAATAATTGAATTTAAGAACCGTCAATAAATACAGGTACTAAAAAATAAAACAAAACAACGTCAATATTAAAATTAAGAACTAGTCAATATAAAATTATCACCATGAAATTCAATATAAAAAATGTATATTATTAATTTTTTAATGACAAATCAATAATATGCATAAAGGTACTAAAAAAACAATCAAACAGAAAAAATAACAGTGTCAATATTAAAATTAAGAGCTACACCTAGTTACTAAAATTATACAACCGGCAGTACAATAAAAACATAAATAAAAATATAAATAAAATAAAAGGGATAAAATAGTAATGCCGAATTAACCCCGGTTAAAGATCCTAAAATTTTGTGTTCAAAAAATTCTTGCACACCATAATAGGCCTTCGCAATAGAATACTCTTCAATTCGTATTTAAACTTTTTTTCCTCTTCAATCCGCCTTATGGAATTGGGCAGATGGTTAAAGAGCTTTTTGCTGTTATATACTAAAGAGTTTTTCGTAAGTCCTGATGTGGGAATTGGGAGTGCAATAGTATGGGTGCGGCGAGAGGAGTATCCCCCCGGTCTTGCAGACAAGATATCACTCTTTCGCTTCCTGTGCATTAGACACACAACTCGAGAATAAATAAGCTAGGAAGAGTTAGTATTTTTTTATAATTCTCTACGGCCAAATTTGCAAACTATTCTAAGAGCTCTTTTTTGCATTACAAACACTGACTGAAATAAAGTGTCACTACATGATCCCCAAAAAGATATCCCATACCGCAAATGCGACTCTATGAGAGCAAAATATAAGTCCTGGTCATTGTTTCATCCAGCTCCCCAGCAATCACTCTCAATGCATAGCAACTGGCAGATAATTTTTTATTCAATGCTAAAATGTGCTGTTCAAACTTTAACCTTCCGTCTATTTGAAGCCCCAAAAACCTGCTCACCGTGGGGTTGCTGATAATCACATCGTTTAGTGCCACTCCTTCAAGTCTACATTTGAAAGTAATTAAATTTGTCTTAGAGGCATTGAAGGACAAATGATTTGCATCGCACCAATCTTTTATTTTACTTAGGTCACCATTGATAGTATTTTTTAAAATAGAGGGGTCACTACCATGCCAAAAAATTGTTGTGTCGTCTGCAAAAATAGTAAAAGAGCCAGATATATTTAATTTTGGTAAATCGTTCACATAAATCAAGAACAATAAAGGACCCAAAACAGAACCCTGCGGTACTCCCGATGTGATCTCTCTACTGTCTGACTGTTCTCCATTAAACATCACCTTCTGATGACGATTGGACAAATATGACTCAAACCAAAGCAACGCTGTGCTCCTAAAGCCGTAGATCTCAAGTTTGCGAAGCAGTGTTCTGTGATCTACACAGTCAAATGCCTTGGATAGATCACAGAACACCGCGGCCGCCCCATCACCTTCGTTAAGCCTTAGATAGACCATATCAAGCAATGAGAACACTGCATCGTTTGTGCTCCTACCACTCTGGAATCCAAACTGCACATCACTGAGAAGTCTATGCCCATTCAAAAATGACAAGACTCGCTGCTTGACCAGTCTTTCCACTATTTTTGATAATGTCGGCAGAAGAGATATGAGAAGAGAATGTTACACTATCCATCCAACCACGAGATGTTCGATTAAATCTGCAACCTTGAACGTATCATGGTCTAGTACAACATAGGGCTCCTTCAATATCACCTTCTTTCCATGTGTTATATAAATGGTCACTCTTGTATATGACATATGATGACAGTAAGGTTCCATCTGCCGCACCATACATCATAATAGTGGTACAAATTTTAGAATAATTTACAACATTTTCGGGGTATTTTGTACCTCTGCGGTAGATCAGTCGACGAGTTCCTGGGTCATCCCCTACATTCGTCTCATCATAATTAAAAATATTAGCGGGTGGCACCCCATCCAAAGTTGTTGTCATATTATCATATTGTACCTGCTTAAAAGACCTAGCACCCAGTCTTTTCCCAGTAGGTTGTTTGAAAACTTTTGAACTACGCGACCTCATTGATCCAAATACTTTTTGGCAAATCCCCAATCTGAACACTGAATTGCAAAGTTGAAAATAGCTTCTTCCTCCAACTTCGTAGAAACAGATTGTCCTCCAGCTTTATTTCCATGCTTTTCATGGAACCTATTTATTGTATAAGGCGCCAAAAGGTATTTTATATTATTTATTGGCCGCTAATATAGAAATATTTCCATCAGCTATTTGTTCAATTACGATAGGATCGTGTTCCAGGCCTTTTTTTATACTTTCTTACCTTCTGAAACAAAAGAAAAAATAGTTAAAACCAAAACTATAATATAAAGGGCGACTTTGATATGTATCAAAGTAGCCCCATACACGTATCAATGTCACCCAACTAACTATATCAGGCTGACCCCACGTTAAAAATTATACAAAATTCAGCGTCATGATAAAATTGACCTTGAAACATATACGTAAATATTTGCAAAAAAGCTGTATCTATTAAACTACGATGCAAAAAAAAGAAAATTACAGCTTACCTTTGGACAAACAAAGTTACTTCAAGTACAATTTGATAACAAAAATAATTACAAATCAAAACGATCTAAAATGGCCGAATTTCAGAGGCGCTCTCTGTTTTCGATGTACATGCAGTCGGCTTAACATGTGTACTAAACAAATAATTTAATGACGCGCAAATATAAGACGAAGGCGGTATGTATAAATTTAAAATAGTGGGGGCAGAAGTTAGTTTGAAAGTCGCCTCTTGATATCAAAATCACCCCTTTTTACGGTACTTTAATTATTTAATAAATGAGCTGAAAGTATAATTAATATTACTAAAAATAAAAAGTGTGAGGCGCGTAGCATATGATGAAGTTGAAAATAAGACCAGTAACTTCAAATTGGAACATGTTCTCAAGAAAATTCAGCAAAGACTTTCGTATAAAAAAATTCAGTATTTTACGTAGTTAGGAATATTACATATTATTTACAAAATTCACAACAGCTTGCTTGGACGAAAGTTTGTTTTATTTTAAATCAATTGCCGACATTTCGGCACTCTCCATGTCATCATCAGGGCGAAAAAACACATCAGCTGTTATACACGATTATAAATGACAAATTCTCGAAAAAAAAACAATAGTTGGTATCGAAATATATAAAATAAAAAATCGGTAAATTCATTTACCCGGTTATGAATTATTACTTTTATTGGGAATAGTAAAGTGTGATCCAAGTTAGTTCAGTACATAGTCACAGTATATATGTGTTACATAATATAATGTCTCTTCATTTTATGAGGCGCCATTTTGTTCCATCATATTGGATTCCTGCCAATATGTTTACCATTTCCTTTCTACCTATGCCACACTTGACTTTTGGGCATAATTTAAAATAAATTCAATAAGTATCCCATATTCACATTTAATTTTTCTGGAAAATTTAAAATCAGTTGAACCAGATTTTTTTACTTCGATTTTTTAAAAAATTTACTTAAGGCCCTTTTTTAAATTGCTGACGTTTCGCCAATTTACTGTTGCATCCTCAGGACACATAGATTTTATATCCTATATGAAACCCATATTAGTCTTTACCTACTCCATTGGTCCGTCTCTCTAACATAAAAACAAGAGGATCGTTAACAAAAACCATTTAGAAACCTAATATCTGGAAAATATCGGCGAACCAACGTAGTAGGTAAAGCCTGATAATATGGGTTTCATGAAGGATATACAATCTATATATATATACAATCTATATATATATATATATATATATATATATATATATATATATATATCCTGAGAATGCAACAATAAAAGTTCGAAACATTTTAAAAAGTCTTTTGTTTTTTTACTGGATGCTAACCCCAAATAATACACCACTTTAACAAAAAAACAAGAGGATCATTAACGAAAACCATTTAGAAACTTAATATCTAGGAAATATTTGCGGACAAACGGAATATGTAAAGACTGGTAATATGCGTTTCATGCTGGATATAGAATCTACATATGTGTCCTGAAGATGCAACAATACCTTTGCGGAACGTCAACAATTTAAAAACAGTCTTTTGTTTTTTTTTACTGGATCCTAACTCCAAATAATACACCACTCTAACATAACAACAACAGGATTGTTAATGAAGACCATTTAGAAACTTAATATCTGGGTAATATATGCAGAACAACGAAGTAAGAGTACTCATAATAAATATTGCCATTATCTCGCTATTTTGTTCCGCCATCTTAGATTCGTACCAAGATTTTACCAGTTGATTCTAACACAACACTTGATGTTTATGCAAAATTTGAAATAAATTGGATAAGCAGTTTTTTCATAATAATTCCCCATCATTTTTTTTCGCCATTTTGGATTTTAATTAAAATATTATCAGGTCATACCCATATCACTTTTAATTTTTGATAAAAATTTGAAGTCAATCGGGTAAGTAGTCTTTAAGCTATACCGCGAACTAACAGACAGACAGATAAACACGTATAAAACTGAGAGGGTGATTTTTTCACGATTACAACTATTTTATTTGGCCGCCAATTTGTTCCGCCATCTTTGATTCGTACCAAAATTTTGCCACTTAATTTCAACATAATACTTGACCTTTTTTGCGGAATTTGAGATGAATTGGATGTGTAGTTTTTTAATAATAATTTTTTTAAATATTCCACTTGGCCGTCATTTTGTTTCGCCATACTGGATTTTTACCAAAATGTTACCAGGTCATCCCCATATAATCCTTAATTTTTGACAAAAATTTGAAGTCAATCGGGTAAATAGTTTTTTAGCTACGCCGCGAACAGACAGACAGACAGACCGACGGAATTGAGAAAACACGTTTTTCGTCATTTAGGGACCCTGAAACGTGAAGATCTGAAAAAATCTCGGAGAGTGATTTTTTTCACGATTACAATACCTCCCCTTTACGACGGAAGTGAAAATATGCGGAATATAATATAAAATTCAAAAACAATAAAAAAATGTGGTATATTATATTTTAAAAAGCAAAGTTGGTACTTGCCTTGCGTTTTTAAGACACCCTGTATAGATTAAAATATAAGCATATGAAAAAGCAGATCAAATAAAACAACTTTCGTTTGGAACATTTGGCTTAAACCAACCTGAAAAATACTCACTTCTTAAAAGAAAGGATTCATAACGAGAGAAGTTCTGGGTAAAGCCTGTTTACCTATTTTTTTAATAAACATTAATTGTCGATCAATTATCTTATATTTTGTGTTAATTTACTTCATTTTTACTAAATTACTAGGATCTTTTGACAAGTTCCTTCCACATATCCTTAAACAGTCATAAATTTGATTTGTAACTTGCCACAAAACTTTTGATGTAATACATCAAGTCACCCTTATTCATCGATGTCATTAAATCGATAGACTTCCAACTTTTCAGAAGTAAAATAAGTTTTTATATAATATAATTTTAGACGTTTCAGCTCAAACTTTATTGCAATTTGGGTTTTTATAAATTTATGTCAATTTCATATTGACGAGGAATAGGAGTTTTAGAAATAGAATGTATGTAAAACATATTTTTTACGGTCGTGCTTAAATAGCTACTTTTAACAACGCGCTTTTGCTTTTTAAAAGTAGAACTGAACCCATTCACATCGTTGCGGAAACTAAATATTGCCTAAATTATTTAGTATTGTAACGGAATCCAGCCAATAAGAGGCTTATAAGGGGAGCAGTTCCTTGTCAAGTTAGGTGTCGACCTTTTTCGTGATTTTTAAAACAAGAGTTAGTCTGTGTCAAAGTTTTAGTTGTTAGGGTTAATTTTAAATTTTTCTTTTGTGATGGTTTATGGGGCTTTACATATACAGTGGGTTGTCAGAGTTGAGGGTTTGTCAAACATATTTTATTTAGACTCTAATGTTTATTTGGGGAGTAATTTTTACGTATTTTTAGGAGTAACATTTATGGTTTATTTAAGGATTTTTATTTTCCTTTTCTTTTGTTCTAATATTAAGGGTTTTAAGTAATTCCGTCATTCTCTAGAATATAATTTAGATTTAAATATTTTTTTATTAATTTAAATATTATTTATGCACAGTAATTCACGCTCTTTATTTTTGCTAATAAATGTTTTTAAGATTCCCACTGATTGACATCAGTGCATCCAAAACATATACTTGTGGGATGCTGCACTCAACACTCATTGACGACGACCTTCGACCAGATACAACCACCGACTGAAAGCGATCCTTAAGATAGAATGCCACTACTGGTGTGTAGACCCTCTAACATTATGGCGCTTAAGCTTGAACAACAGTAAACCGTGCAATCAAAGGCTTTCGAAAGATCACATAATACTGCCGCCATTAATTCACCTTTAAAGAAGTTAAATATTGCATCGTGTATGTCGTTAGCGCTTTGAGACCCAGATTGCTTTACTGTTGTAATCTTTAGAGATTGAAAATAGTTCCACACTCTACCCTTAATAATCTCTTTGGAGAAAGGGGACATACAGAGAGATACGCCCACTGACATCGCCACCTTTGTGCAAGGGAAAAACCTTCGCAATTTTAAGACAGGAAAGAAAAATACCCTTTAACCAAGAATCATTGATAGCAATCGCAAGAGCATCCAAGGCAGGTTCTGACAACCTTAAGAGAACCTCGGCGGATATTTCGTCATCTCCGCAAGATTTCTTATTTTTAATATCCTTGAGAGCACGTCATCTGCCTTAGTAGGGAAAAATAGAATGAGTGAGGTATAGGTAGATATCTCAAGTATGAAAAAGAGTCGACATCCGATCACAAATTATATGCCAACCTATGCGCAAGGGTACAATAGTGCCTATTAAGAGTATCAGACTCAATTCCAAATTCAGGAATTATATTATGACTAGGTCCATTATGAAGCTTAGTTATAATAGACCAACTTTATTTTTGTCTATTATTAGCATTTATAAACCTATTATTATATTATAATATATTCTGTCTTTTGCAGTCTTAACAAGTTTACGATAGATGCTACGATATTTATTGCAATAGAAAATAGAATCTTCACTATTAGAGATTTTTTATGTAGTAGTTTAATAATAAATAATAATGAAAAAAAAACTAGAAAGAACGTTTTTGTCAGTAATGCACTAAGAAGTACAAAATAATATAATTTACTTAAAATATTTTGTTACGATATATGCATTCTACACTTGAAAATTCAATGAATATGTCGGCATATTGGGGTGCTTTCTGGCTACGTTTCTTTCAGAACCATATACTTTTATTAGTTTCGACAAAACGCCCCACGGTTTTTGACACAATCGTTAGATTGACAAGTTACATATGCTAATAAAATACATTAAGTAATAAATTACAATATTTTGTACATTTTAGTACGTTACTAAGAAAAGAGAGTTTTCTAGTTTTAACTTCCCTCGTAAGAAGAAGGTTTTGTAACCGTGAAAAAATCACTTTCCGAGATTTTTTCAGATCTTCACGTTTCTGGATCCCTAGATGACGAAAAACGTGTTTTCCTAATTCCGTCGGTCTTTCTGACAATTTATCCCAAATTTTGCCAAGACATCAAATATTATGTTGGAATCAACTAGTATCATTTTGGTTGGAATCCAAGATGGCGGCTTAAAAAAATATTTAAAAATTCAGCCTAAAAAATTGCTTAACGGTTTGATTTCAAATTGTGTTTCATAACTAATAAAATTGTGGTACTAATTCAAGATGGCCGAACACAATTGCGGCCAAATAAAATTTTTGTAATCGTGAAAAAATCGACCTCTCAGGTTTTACATATCTCCATGTTTTAGCGTCCCTAGATGCCAAAAAATATGTTTTATCAATTCCGTCGGTGCGTCTGCCGGTCTGTCTGTCAGTTCGAGACATAGCTTAAATACTACTTATCTGATTGACTTCAAATTTTGACTAAAAATTAAGGGTCATATGGGGATGATGTGATAATATTTTTACAATTTAAAAAAAAACAAGTCTTTTTTTAAATTGTAGAGGGTTTCACAATTTAACTGTTGCATCCTCAGGACACATATAGATCCTATATCCTGCATGAAACCTATATTATCAGTCTTTATCTACTCCGTTGGTCTGCATATATTTCCTAGATATTGTATTTCTAAATGGTTTTTCTGCTCTTGTTGTTATGTTATAGTGATGTATTATTTGGGGTTAGGATCCAATAGAAAAAACAAAAATATATTTTTAAATAGTCGACGGTTTTCGTTAACGATACTCTTGTTGTTATGTTAGAATGGTATATTATTTGGGTTTAGGGTCGAGTAAAGAAACAAAAGACTTTTTTAAATTGTCGGCGTTTCGCAACCTTATTGTTGCATCCTCAGGACATATATAGATTCTATATTTTGCATAAAACCCATATTATCAGTCTTTACCTACTAAGTTGGTCCGCAGATGTTTTCCAGACATTAAGTTTTTAAACGGTTTTCGTTAACGGTCTTCTTGTTTTTATGTTAGAGTGGTGTATTATTTGGGGTTATCGTCCAATAAAAAACAGTCTTTTGTTTAAAGTGTCGACGTTTCGCAACTTTATTTTTGTATTTTGAGGACACATATAGATTTTATATCCTGCATGAAAACCATATTATCAGTCTTTACCTACTCCGTTGGTTTGCAGATGTTTCCCAAATATTAAGTTTCTAAATGCTTTTCGTAATGATCTTCATGTTGTTAGAGTGGTGTATTATTTGGGGTTAGGAAATAT
Organism: Kuschelorhynchus macadamiae; assembly: GCA_030620095.1. Classification (NCBI taxonomy): domain Eukaryota; kingdom Metazoa; phylum Arthropoda; class Insecta; order Coleoptera; family Curculionidae; genus Kuschelorhynchus; species Kuschelorhynchus macadamiae. The sequence continues at coordinate 93,470 of JAUTXW010003347.1, forward strand.
CTGCGAGCCAATTCAACATGCCGTAGCGAAATGGCGGTATGTGTCAATGTAAAAACGAATTGAATTTATTTTAAATTATGCCCAAAAGTCGAGTGTGCCGTAGGTAGAAAGAAAATGGTAAAATATTGGTAGGAATCCAATATGATGGAACAATATGGCGCCCAATAATAATGAAGACTGTATATGCAACACATATATACTCTGACTATGCACTGAACTGAAAAATCATAACGGGGGAAATTCGGGGTAAAGGAAATTTAAGTGCCATTTGGTACACTGAGCTGATCAGCTAAATGGTGTCAAAAAATTGTATTATCATCCAAATTATATATATTTTCAAAATTTCAAATCGATGCGACAATTAGAAATAAGAAAAAATCGACTCCTTAGATGAAGATAATAAGGGCATGTTAATTAAAAACGTCCACTAAAACAGTATGAAAAGAAGTTATTGGGTTCCAATTTATACCCTGACCCTGATTTTTTGCTTTAGTTTTTAAAATAGGAAAGGTAGATAAAACTGCATCTTAGTCTATAAGAGAATCGTTCAAGATACTACACGAAACACTATAAAAATTTAAACATATGTATAGTCCATAGTATTAGAGGGGTTTTTAGTTATATGAAGGCAAGTCATGATGCATCTGCAAACAATCTAAAGTCACCAGCTAAAATTAATTTAAAACTATTTCCAAAAAAGGGAAAATGGGAAAAAATAATGTAAAATTTTTTCAAAAAGTCTCTAACTTGACCTGATGAGGAACGATATAAACAGGGAATATAAAAATTATTTAGTTAACAAACAACATAAAGATAATTTAAATATACATTTACATAACAAATAGTCGAATTAACTCACCAATTTCAACAAAACTACTGTCATAATTAGATATGTAGGAAAAAAATGGTCCCACACTGAAATCAATTTTCCCTACAAAAAATTAAAATTAAAACAAAACCAGGGACGCCAAAAAAACACAACACTTTGAATCAACCATTTAAAGAGGTATCTCTTTTGTTTAATTAAGAAAAAATGTGATTCTGATCAATTTATCTTAATTTTTTACGTTTACGGAACTTTATTAACCTAAGTTTATGCCATTAATTGTTTTTCCCAAAAAATAGCACTATATATGAATTCTTAAAAAAGAATAGCCATCAAACTTTTTGCCTACACTATACGTTTAAACACTGTACCTCCCGAAAATGGCTTCCTAATAATAACAATTTAGTCAAGAAATCAAATAAGTGTTATTTGACTTATTATATTGAAGTGTTTAGCCTTTTAAGTGGGAGTGAATATCACGTTCAATATCAAACATTTTGAATAAATTAAATCTAAATACGAAAGGATAACTCAGTCACTTTTACGCAAATTTAATAACTTCCGTGTGAAATAGTATTAATTATTTCTCCTACCCAATTAACGAGGCGAAACATATTTATAGGAGCAATTTGGTTTGCAATTAGCTGGATTATTTTATCCTCTCATAGCGTGTCATATTTACAACGCCAACTACGACAAGATTAACTTTACTTAAATATAAAATGGTGTAGATGTGTGGTTGGATTTGCAGTGATGTAAAAATTTAACTAGAGTCTAATCGGTGTGTGGTCGATTTTATTTTTCGACAAATCACCTGTTTTACGTAATAACAAAGACAGATTAGTTTTCCAACAAACGATCCGTCGAATGTAAAATAAAAAACCTCCTAAATGGATTTGAACTTTGTATTGTATTTAGAGAGGTACAGGTGGAAACGTTCTCCGGGGAACGTTCCTGTTCTCTGGGAATGTTCTGGAAACTTTTCTGCTCCCCTGGAAAATATTGAAAAAATTGGGAATGTTAGTTTTCTGTTGTTTGTAACAAAAGTAATGCAATTTACTAATGTAGGTTGTAGTAATTAGTTTTTCTACTTTTGTACAGAGTGATTCAGATGACTCTTTAAATGGCAATACGTCGGTTATTTTTGAAATTAGAAAAAAAATATTCTAAACACAAGTTGTTTGATCTGCTTTTTCACATGCCTATATTTTAAGGTATACAGGGTGTATCAAAACAGCAAGGTAACTACCAACTTTTTTTTTACTTCCCCTCGTAAAAGGGAAGTATTGTAATCGTAAAAAAATCACCCTTCGAGGTTTTTCCAGATTTCAACGTCAATGATCTGGTAACATTTTGGTCAAAATCCAATGTGTGAAAAGAAAATGGCGGCCTAGAAAATCGTTAAAATTTATAACTAAAAAACTACCTATCCAATGTATTTTAAATTTTGCACAAAAATCAAGTATTATGTGGGAATCATTTGGTGACATTTTGGTACGAATCCAAGATGGCGGAGCAAAATGGCGGCTCAGTAAAATACAGTGTGTCCAAGATAAGGATGCACAGCATGGAGATCTTGGAAACGGTAAAAGATATAGTGTCGGTTAAATTAGGCTAAAGTTGCGTATTTTGATTCACAAAAAAATCCCGTTTTACAAATTTGTAAATTCTAAGCCGTTCCGGAAATATTCGAGAAAAACCGAAATATTTCGATTTCGTTTTAATTTTTTTTTTGAAGCTATTTGAAAAGATATGAAAAAACGGAAAACACTTTTTCGTTCTAACTTTTTAAACTGTACAAGGTGACGTTAATAAATTTTTATTAAAACGTTTCGTTTCAATGGAACCACCATCAACTTTGATTTTTCTTATGGGACAGCACAATATGATTACTTATGTTTTTCTCCAAAAAAATTACTTTTTAATACATTTCCAGCATTTTATTATAGTAGGGAATGAAATCCTAACGATAAAAGGAAGAAAAAACGGTTGACAAGTTCAAATGATTGTATTTATTTATTTACTAACTATAACAAATGTTCAAAATGCTGCTCGTACTGATTGATATAATTGTTCCTCGTTGTCAAAATATTCCTTAAATACCTCATTTTTTATGCAGCCCCCACAAGAAAAAGTCCAAGGGAGTTAGGTCCGGTTACCTTGGAGGCCAAGGTGTTTCACTGTAAGTCCCAATGTATCTTCCTTCAAACCGTTCAGCTAAATATTGGCGAACTTCTATGGAGTTATGGGCTGGAGCACCATCTTGTTGGAACCACCAGCCGTGTACAGCGCCAAACGGTAAATTATCTAATGCATCTTCTAAATCGTGCCTCAAGATCTAAAGGTACCGCTCGGAAGTTAATGAATTGTGAAAGAAAATCGGGCCTATAATCTTGCTACCAAAAATCCCACACCAAATATTGAATCCAAAGCGATCTTGATGTCTGGATGGTCTATTTACACGTGGTTTTCGTTGTAACCAACAGTGGGTATTGCGTTTATTGTTAAAAATTCCGTTATTGGTTACCATGCTTTCATCAAACCAAATCACTTTATAGGGAAAATTAAGACTGTCTTCACACATCCTGGTATACCACTCACAAAAATGTCTACGTCGTTCATCGTCACCCGGTTTTAATCCTTGACATATTTGGAATTTGTAAGGCTTAAATTGATTTTTCCTTAAAATAAATTGAGCTGTAGATTTAGCTACCCCCGTCTGGTCTTCAATTTTTCTGGTGGAAGTTTGTGGATTTTCATTTTTTCGATAACAGTTTGTAGAACGTTGTTTTGGTTTTCTCCCTTGAAAGATTTTTGTCGGGATAATACAGGCTTTTTAAAAGATCCATATTCTTTTAGATTAAATAGCAACGCCGAAAAATACACTTGTCAGGTTGTCTCCGCTCTGTGTATTTGCTAGAATACATGCGCTCGGCTCCTACACAATTTCTTTGGCATAAAATGTAGCAAGATAGCATATCGCATTTTTCTTCGTTTGTAAAATTAGCTCCATCCATTGTAGAACAAAATAAATTAAAAAACGACAACAATAATAACAATACTTGTTGAATATTTGTTAAATAAATAGATACATTCATTCGAACTTGTCAACTGTTTTTTTTCCTTTTATCGTTAGGATTTCATTGCCTACTATATTAAAATGCTAGAAATGTATTAAAAAGCATTTTTCTGGATAAAACATAAGTAACTATATTGTGTAGTACATCGTTGAATTCGCAATGAAAAGCGCAATCTAATACTGGGTGTACTTTTTTTCCGTCCCATAAGAAAAATCAAAGTTGATGGTGGTTCCATCGAAACGAAAGTACAGCTTAAAAAGTGAAAATAAAAAAGTGTTTTCCGTGTTTTTATATCTTTTCAAATAGCTTCAAAAGAAAATTAAAACGAAATCGCAATATTTCGGTTTTTCTCGGATATTTCCGGAACGGCTTAGAATTTTCAAATTTGTAAAAGGGGATTTTGTTGGGCATCAAAATAGGTAAGTTTTGTGTGATTTAACGGACACTATATCTCTTACCGTCCTTATTTTGGACACACTGTATTTAAAAACTCAGCCTGAAAAACCACTTGATGGACAAATTATGTGCCATAAATAATTGTGATGAACTAGTAAAACGGTGGTATTAATTCAAGATGAGGGAAAAAAATGGCGGCTTAATATAATATTTGTAATCGTGAAAAATGCATCTTTTCAATGTTTACGTATTTTCACGTTTTAGAGTCCCTAGATGCCAAAAATATATTTTATGAGTTCCCTCGGTGCGCCTGTCCGTCAGTTTACGGCTTAGCTTAAAAGCTAATTACCAGAGTGACTTCAATTTTTGGTCAAAAATAGGGGTCATATGGGGATGACATGGTAATATTTTGATAAAAATCCAGTATGCCGGAACAAGATGGCGGCCTAGTGAAATGTTAAAACAATTATTACTGAAAAAACTAATTATCCATCTTACCGCAAATTTTGCACAAAAATCAAGTGTTATATAGGAATGAACTGGTAATATTTCTGTATGAATCAAAGATAGCAAAAAAGAATGGTGGACTTTAAAATTATTTCTAAAATTAGCTTGAAAACACTAGAGAAGAAATGTATATCCGGTATTCGGCCTATCCGGCCTAATGGATAACAACTCAATATCCGGCCGTATACCGTATATTCAAAAAGTAACGTAAATAATAAGAAATAATGGCTTGCAGTTATGACGGCTTTTATTTAAAGCTGAAAACCTTCCAAAGAAACTAAAAATATTCATTATTTACTCATTTTAAACTAAAACGAAAAACTTCAATTAGAGACATAAAAAAAAACGAAAAAATACAAAGATATTCAAAATATCCTTGTGCCCTTTTGTTCTTTTTCTTTTGTCTAAGCGAATAATTTAAACATAATAGTCTAAATTAACAAGTGGCAAATTATGGTGAATAACAGGCGATTTCGCTTGTTTACGTAAACCAAACCAGCTTCGGAAAGCAGCCTCTTACCAAAAACAATGCTGCAAGAAGCTGAAAGTAATATTTTGGCAAATTTCGTCAAATTGGCCGACCACCAAGTTACCTGCCTTTTTCCCTACACCACCACGAGGAATTTGAAGTCGGCACAACAATCTTATTATTGTCACTATTAATGTCGAAATATTGCCAAATTGGCGTTCTTTTTTTCACTGATGACATGTTCCAATGGTTTTTTTATGATATATATTATATACTATACGATGTATAATAACTAAGAAAAAACAATTACACACAAACTACGCAGCAAGTAAATTAATTTCGCTAAACTAAGGATCTTCAACCCGCGGCTCCCAGAGGCTAAGGAAAATTATTGTACCCCGCCGCGCCCGCGAATGACACACCGAGGACGCTAGCGCTACTTAGATAGCAGCGATCCACTCTGTGAACTCGCGATCACGACTGCTCACAAGGCCACTAGACGGCGTTAGAAATTATCACTACTAGAGGAAGCTACTTGTCCAATCTCGTAGCTGTCCGAAATGTCGGGAGATTCAAAGTTGAAGCGCTCGGCTTATGTTAAGCCGGCATCACACGGCAGCGGCCGCTTCTAGATCCAAGAGCGAACGAAGCGATACAAGCGAAAGAGTGCCAACTAGCAGTGAAGTTGCTACCTGTGCGATAAGTGATTATAGTGAGTTCAGTATAGTGTATTATGACGTGTAGACATTTTTATCGAAAAATTATACTCGTTTCTTCTACCTTCACATTAAAAATAGTTTTTACCTCGTGTAAAAAACGAAAAATTGGTGAAGAAAAGCGCATATTTTAAGAAAAGTGGACTGAGTTGTATTTTTTCGTTAGTGTTAATCAAAAACCCGTCTGTTTGGTGTGACAAGAATCCCTTTCATCCTTGAAAGAATACAACTTAAAAAGACATTACGATACAAAGCATGCCACAAAGTTAGAGAGATTCAAAGGATAATTACGGCAAGATAAAGTGAGAACTCGAAAAAGCCAGCTTCAATGACAGCAAGATAGTTTTCGAAAGAAGAATATTGAAAATGAAGCAAGCGTGAAGGTTAGCTACATTATATCCTAAAAAATCAAATCAAAATATTTTACTGATAGTGAATTTATCAATGAATGTATGGAGGCCGCCGTTGAAGTACTGTGCTTGTCTGAAAAACAACTTTTTTTTAAAGTTAGTTTTGTCAGGTGTTTCTGCCGCCAGAAGAATCGAAGAGTTAGCGGCAGACATTGAAAATTCACTAAAGGAACGTGCATCGAAGTTCGTATACTATTCTGTTGCACTCGACGAAAGCACAGATTTAATCGATACCGCCCAATTAACTATATTTATTCGGGGCATTGATAATAGTTTTGAAATCACTGAAGAGATGGCTGCCCTTTTTCCGATTAAAGAGTCTACAAAAGGATGTGTTATTTATAAGTGTCTGATGACAGTACTGAGACGATATAATTTAGAATTGACAAACCTTTCTGCAGTTGTAACAGACAGTGCACCATCCATGGTAAAAAAAAATGAAGGGCTCGTGGGTTTGATGAAAAAACAACAGAAAGATCTTCCTTTGATGCGTTACCATTTTATCGTTCATCAACAGAATATTTGTGCAAAATTCATGAGGTGAGGTGGTGAAACAGGTCGTAAAAACTGTGAACTTCATTAAACCACGCGGCTTCAACCACAGAGAATTCCAAAATTTTTTACACGTATTAATGCCGAGTATGGTGATGTGACATATTTTTCTAATGTTCGTTGGCTGAGCGAAGAAAAAATGCTAAAATGCGTTTTTTTTTTCAATAAAATTATATGGACCGATGAGGCGATATTTACCACTGCCGGTTTTTATAATCGGAAAACTGCCAGATTTGAATATACAAGTTTGGTCCCGCATTTTGGGACATAAGATCTTAGGTTCGGTTTTTATCCGTGGCAACTTATATGGGTTAAGATATCTGAAAATTTTGGAAAATCAAATTGAGGACTTTAACGATAAACTAACAAGACGTGGCACCACCCCCCTAGTATTGTGGCCGTAAGCTGCTTTCTTCAAAATAATTATCAATTGTGGATGGGGAGATATGGAACAGCCCAGATCTAACCCCCATGGATAATTTCCTTTTGAGGCTATTTGAAAGATACAGTTTGTAGAGAAAGAAATATTAATATTGAATAAAATCAGAGGAAATTTATTGAAGAAATAAGTACAAAGCAATTATAAATGGACTAAAACGCCAAAAAGGGATTTACGAAATGTGACAAGGTTAATGTGGGACTTTAGGCTAGAAATTTTATAAGTTTTATTTATTTTCTTGTTTATGGTTGATTATAAGTTTGAATTTTTGTTTTATTTCCAAATTTAGTAAACAGAATTTTAAAAACTATGTAAAATGTTCCGTCTCAATTTGCAATTGTAGCATGTACGGGTGAATGTAATGGAGGAACACTTACTTAAATTTACAAAAAGAGAATTACTTTGAAAATTTCACACCTGTACTTTATAGCCAATCAAATGCCTTTATTTTCCAACGTTACCATAGCAACGGGTCGGATCTCCGGGAATTGTTTGCCTCCACGATATGCTGGAGGTGATTACACTGGAAATCTTTTTGACATATGTCATGTGGTAAGACAAAAACTTTACATTATTGCGTTATTATTTAGATATTTTATTCCAAAGTTTGGGCTTTCAATAATAAAACAAGTTTATATGGTCGATAACATATATTACATATTTATTTTAGATAAACAACGAATTATTCTAATCTAGCAGCTAAGGCATTAAAATACTTCTTAAATACTTGCATTAGTTCTTGCTTTCTTAATGGGGAGTCAGGAGGTGCTTCAGGTGTATACGATTCATCAGATTCCCATAAATGTTTATGTTTCAGGAAGTAGATATAATATTTGGATACTATTTTCTTCTGCTTACTTCAGGATAATCGGTCCAAGAAAGAATTCTTGATAAGTAATTTAATATCGTTAATCTTGTTACAAAACTTATTATCTTACCAAAACTGTGTGATATGTCTATACTTAGATCGGTAGTTTCTAAGCTATTAATTTTCAAAATTCTCCCTTAACTGAAACTCATTAATATAGTTAATTTAGGTGAAATCCTGTCTAAGCTGTTTTGATGATAATGTAAATAATGATTAATATGATTTTAAAGTAAAGGTATATTTTATTATGAACAATAAATACTAAATGAAAGAAAAAATGACAAATAAAATTAAAAACCATAAATTCTTGGTTGGCGAAGCACCTCTTATTATCTTGTAACAATTTGCGATTAATGAAGTTAAAAATAAAATCACAGTGATTTTCGTTTAATGTTGCAATAAGCTGTTCTAATACAGATATATTTTCGGGTCTATTGTAGTAAATTTTGTTTTTTAGATAACCCTATAGAAATACGTCAAGCGGCGTCAGATCTGGACTGTTTGCTGGCCATCTTATATGTCCATTTCGTCCAATCCGCAGATCATAGCTTCAATTTAAAAATTGAGTAGCGTTTAAGAAATTATGCGCTGGAGCGCCAGCCTGTTGCCAAATGAATGTAAATCTCTGATTTAAAGGAATTTTATCCAACTGCTGTTCTATATCATTTTCCAGATATTGGAGATATCTGACACTACTAGGACTTTCACGGAAAAAGTTTGGTCTGAAAACCCTATTTTTTAGAATTCCACACCAAACATTAAAGTTTTTCGTCCTTTAGTTTTGCCTACTTGAATTTTGTGAGGATTTATTGATGCCCAGAAATGTTTATTTCGACAATTAAACATACCATTAGTAGTAAATGTAGCTTCATCTTAAAATTTCTTTACAAGGAATTAATCTTTGACGTTTATGTTCTTCAGTTAGACCATGAACGGGTAGAAATTTATATGGGTGATAATTATAACGATGAAGAGTTTGTGGAATATTGCCAAATGATTTTGGAAAATAAATCGCTGCATTAGTAATTGATCGTTCAGGGTTTTCTGCAATAAAATGAACCAGATATAGTCCTAAATATAGAAAACTAACAACAATAATTTACCTGTACAGAATAGCAACACGCTTAAGTCAAAGTTTTCGTTTGGATTTGCAGTTCTTCTTCTATTTAAACTTGGTATACTATACGCATAGCCTTCTTCCTAACAGTATATAAAAGAGACGTAGATTGTGCATTGTGTGGAATGGCAACAGACAACAGTTGGAAGAGTTTTTACAATTCGTTAACTCGTTGCATCCTAAAATTGAGTTTACATTGGATATAGAAAATAAAGGAAAACTACCGTTTCTTGACCTTTTGCTATCGAGCAAACACAAAAGGATAGAGTTTGAGGTTTACCGGAAAACATCGTCCACGGATAATGTTATTCAGTATGCTTCAAACACTTCTTACACACATAAATTCGCGGCGTTCAACTCCTTTTTCTATCGGTTGTGTATTTATCATTGTCAAGGGAAGCGTTTAATAAGGAGCGTGATATTATAATGCAGATTGCTATGAATAACGGTTTTCCTTTGGAGTCTATCACCAAATTATATTATAAATTTATAAACAAGTACAAAATGTCCTATACTGTCATACATTCAAAACTTAGGATTGCAAGACAAATTTTTTCAAGTGCATTACTTTTTTCGGAAGTATATCTTTCCAATTAACTAAATTTTTTAAAAATATTAAAAATATTAATATTTTATTCAAAACAGTAAATACACTCAAGGGACATTTAGTAAGGACAAAGGACACAACCGATAATTTCCACAAAGCTGAGAGAACATTTGAGCCTTGTCCACAAATTCAGAAATACGGATGTAACTGAGACTGTTTCAGCTTTTACCAATCATTTGTTAGAGTCAGCTCATGATTTTTCCATTTCTGACGTTGATGTTTTACGCGAATGCCTGAAGGGGAAAAAGCTTGACCTTCTAGAAAAAATGGAAATAACCAAAGCTATAAAAAGTCCTATTCTCACTTGCAACCTTCATTTCATTCACTAATTTAAAGAGAAAGAGTTTTTTTGTTACTTTATTTGACTAGTCCAGTGGTGTGTAGGTACTTACTTCGGCCTCTCACTCAGGCGGTTCGGGATCGATTTCAGCTAGACACATGAATCTTTTTTAATACTTTTTTAATATTTTATTTTGTTTATTCACGTGTGACTTAACCTCATCTTAGTGTCAATCAAATATGTATAAGGAGTGTTTTTTTTTGTTGTTCTTTAGTGTGTTTTATTCTATTTGTAAGTTATTGTTTTAGAATTTGTGAGTGTGATTATTTACTAAGGTTTTCTCTGTTCTTTGTAGGTCTGATGATGCTGAAAAGGGCGAAACACGTTTCATGTTTATTGTAAAATGTAAAATTATAATTTAATGAGACCGAGACTTGGAGTCTTTTTCTATGTTTGTTATTTAAACTTTTGTTAGTTTCAAATTTGTTTAATATATATCTTATTGTGCTTCGTGTTGGGGCGGTTCTAGCGGGAAGTTGCCTATGATTCTCATTTTGAATGTGAATAGGGTTCCTATTATTGACATAATGTAAGCGTATTAAATTTAATTTGTCTTCAATGGAATAGCCAATTTTGTTGGGTAAAACTAACATAGGCAAGTTAAATGATCTGACAATGTGAGTAGCAGCAAGACACTTTAGACACGATTTCACGTAAATTAACTAGGATAAGTGGGAATTTTAAAGTCGAAAATCTCAAAAACTGCCGATCCAAGTATAGACATATCACACACTTCTTTTAAAATGCGATAATAGGGACAATCTAAAAAATTAGAAATATACAGAGCATTTCATTTAAAAAACCCAAAATTTGGTAGGCTACTAGTTTCTGATTCACCCTGTATATTCAAAGTTATTTTTTCTACTAAGTTCCCGGAATTCCATACAACTTATCTATTTATTATTTTTTTCTATTCAAAAATAAACCTCGAAAATGTGTGGCGCAATATAAATGATGACCTTATACGTACCTAAAAAAACTTTTGATGAGCTAGATTACTATCACTTTTTACACTCGTATGACTTACCATCGCCTTGGAACCATTGGAAAAAAATGGTCCAAACAACATTTTTATTAATTAAACAATCTATGTTACATTGGTACCAAATCCAGAATGTATCTAATTAAAAAAGCAATTATTAACTGGAGGGCTAAACTCGTTTGACCTGATTTTGACAAGTTAAGCCGAATAAATTACCCCTATTCGGCGACGTTAATAATCTCTTTGTCAAACAAAAACCTTTTCCCTATTAAGAAAGCTTCTAAACTTAATTATAAAGCGTTTTCCTGAACATTGTTGTGCGGGTAATATATGATGGATATATATATTCCTCTTTAAAAGACCTGTTTTAAAGACACAGGTGACGTTCTAGTAATTGATACGTTTTGCCTGGAAAGACGTAAACATTCAATTCAATATGCATAAAAGGAAACGTTTTAATAAATGAACAATGTACAATCATCCAAAAAAGTTTTCATATACTTACCATTTATTTAATTTGTTTCACAATTTTTGAATTTTTACTTGCCGCTAACGCTATATGTACAGGGTGGCCTAATAATACACACACTGTCAAAAGTCTTGGACACCCAGTATTTTTTGGGCTGTTTCATATTTAGGTTTTTTTTTCGTTGCTAGGCAAAAAGTAAAGTTATTTTGTTGATAAACAAAATCATAAACATGTACAGATAAAATGAATTAGTGTGGTTTCCGACGTTAAAACGTAAAAGTGTGTATTTTATTTTTGATTCAAATAAGAGAATTTGCCTTCTGTCTGCTTTAAAATGCCCGGTCATGAAATTTCTGGGTTTGATAGGGCAAGAATTGTTGCTTTACATGAAGCTGGGCATTCTAATCACCATATACACAGGCTGTTGCAGATTCCACGGTCATCAATCATAAGAATTATTCAAAGATTTGAAGAAGCTGGCACTATCGAAAGAAGACAGCGTAGTGGACGGCCAAGGATTCTAAACGAAAGGGAGGATCGGTATGTCGTCAATTATGCCCGTAGACATCGACACGATCCAGCTCCAGCTCTTAGAAATCACTTCCAACGTGCATTTCGCCGTGGTTTATCGACATCAACAATAAGAAGAAGACTCTATAGAGCAAATATTCATTCAAGAAGGTATCTAAGAGTCCCTACTCTACTTCCACGACACAGCGTTGCGCGTTTACAATGGGCAAGGCACCATAGCGCATGGCTTTTGCAGCAATGGCGTTGGGTCTTGTTTACGGATGAGACCAGAATTGCACTGCAGAGTGATGACCGTAGGCAAAGGGTTTGGAGGGAACCAGGACGTCAACAAAGACTCAATTTTCCCCGAGAAGTTGCTCCCTATCAAGGAGGATCAGTAATGTTTTGGGGGGAATTATGTACAACCGCCGAACCCCATTAATCCCTATCCGCCAGAATATGACAAGTCAGGTATACATTGATAATGTTATCAGACCCATAATCAACCCTCTGCGCAACGAACTAGGCGAGAATTTTATCTTTATGGACGATAACGCCCGGCCACATCGGGCAAGAATCGTTGAAAGAGTACTTGAAGAAGGGCAAATTACCAGACTGCCTTGGCCAGCGAACTCACCAGATCAAAATCCTATAGAAAACATGTGGGATTTTGTCTCTAGAGCAGTTCATCGTCGCCTCAATGCACCACAAAATGCAGATGAGTTAATTGTAGCGGCAGTAGAAGAATGGGACAATATTCCTCAGGAGACAATCAATAACTTGATTGTTTCAATGCACCGCCCGTGTCAATATGTTAGTGGATAGAAGAGGAAGTCATACTGATTATTAAATTATGTTTAGTTCAAAAATAAAGTAAAATATTTTTAGTTTTTGATTAATTAAATTTATGAAAATATTGCAATACTTTTTTATTATTGGTTTTAATTAATTTCAATTTTGAAAAAACTTTGTTGTTATGGAAAAATGTAATCAAAAATAAATATATTTTAATGAACATTATTTATTTTTTCCCCCCATGAAATAATTTGTTAAATATCAGGGGGTCCAAGACTTTTGACAGTGTGAGTAGTATATTATTTGTATGTCAATCGGCCAAGAGAAATCGCTGTAAATTATTTTTAAGTTCAAAAGTTAGCCACTAGGAGGCGTAACAGCAACACAAAATGCCAATTTTCTTTTAAATTTCAATATCTAAGGTATGTTGAAAATATTAGCATTATATTCTACAACCAATTACGCACTTTTTTGCTGATGAACCGATTTTATTCAGCTTGCCGGAAAAAAGTACTTTTTTTTGCTCTACTCGTGGGGCCATAAACTGTACCGTAATGACTATGTTAATGCTCACTAGATGGCGTTGTTTCGGAATCCTCCAAATAATGCGGATTTTCTCAAAAAAATCCAATGGTACGCTATGACTTTTATATCACAATTTATTTGGGGTTTTTGAAGGGCATTGAATAGTGAAATAAAAAATCCAGGTCAGCAATTAAATCAAGAAGTTGATGATAGTCTCTCGGATCCGAAAAGTCGGATTGGAAAATTCACTTTGCCGTTTTGTAGAGGAGAGAAAGTGACAATGACAAGAAGTGGAAATTATTTTCATCTTTCATTTGAATTAATCCTAAAATTTTAGAAAAACCAAAAAACTGGATAAAAACAAAGCTCTAATATAAATTTTGGTAATCTTGCATCACTCTAAAGAACAAAACTTAACAAAGGAACAAAACTAAAACTCAGTCTCATAATCACATAAGCTTCGCAATAAAATAGCTTAAGCTAGAGCGAGGCAGGGTAGGACTCGGTTTAAGCAAAAACCGTGTCCTACTCTGCTCAGTGAAACAACTAAAAAAAAAAACTACGAAATAAACTAGCAACTATCAACAAATATATTTAAAATTACTGAAAACAACTTAGGGTAAACAGATCTAGTATATGCGATTCGACCTACTACAAGAAACGATATGGTGGACCGTATTAGCAATGCCGTCCAAAATATATCTATAATAGAAGTGGAGACTACAGTCTAATCGACACAGGAAAGATTGCAACTTTGTAATAACAATGACGGGAGGCATTTTGAGCATTTGCGAAAGTAGTTTTCAGTAACCTTAAACATATTTTTTGTTAGTTGTTAATTCATTTTGTCGTTTTTCTTTTGTTGTTTCATTGACGCAAGGTAGAACTCCGTTTAATCTCTTCGCCCACACCGAGTCCTGCCCTGCCTCGTCCTAGCTTTAGCTATTTTATTGCGAAGCTTATGTGATTATGTGACTCAGTTTTAGTATTTTTTGTTTTCCTTTTGTTAAGTTTTGTTCTTTACAGTAATGCGAGATTTCTAAAGTTTCTATTGGAGTCTTGTTTCTTCCAGTTATTTGGTTTTTGGTGAAATTTTAGGATTAATTGAAATGAGATATGAAAATAATTTCCACCTTATCATTGTCACTTTTTCTCCTCTACAAAACGTCAAAGTTAATATTCCACTCCGACGTTTCGAATTCGAGAGACCATCATCAACTTTCTTAATTTAAATGCGGACCTGGAGTTTTTATTTCGCTATACAATGCCCTTCATAACTGCCAAATAAATTGTGATATAAAAGTTATAGCGTACCATTTGATTTTTTTGGGAAAATCAGCATTATTTGGATAATTCCGTGACCATTAACAAAGTCGTTACGGCACAGTTTATGGCTCCAACAGTATAGCAAAAAACCTTCCCCCAGCACTTTATTTTTGAAAATAGACAAAAACGAAAAATGTACGTAATTGGTTGAGCAATACAATGCTTATGTTTTCAACATATCTCAATTATGGAAATTTAAGAGAAATTTAGCATTTACACTTTTATGTTGCTGTTACGCCTCCTAGAGGCCAACTTTGGAACTTAAGAATAGTTTACAGCAATTTTTCTTGGCCGATTTACTCATAAACATTTTTTCCTTAAGTTCTGTTCTGTCCAAGGCAATTATCATTATTACATTTTTGTATTATCATTCATAGAGGACTCTCCTCTCAATAGGTTGTTCTTTTGTTCTCTTCTACATATTGAGAACCTCACAAACAGACTTATTAATATCTTTAAAATTACTGAGATGAAGATAGCGAGAAAACAACAAAAAACTCTAGCTTTCTTGTTCACTAAAACCCCTGTCCCTGCTAGAGAATTACAATATAGTTTATAAAATTCCATGTAATGAGTGTGACTTATCATATATAGGACAAACTTCTAGAAGCCTTAAAGGCAGAATTACATCACATAAGAGCGACTATCGGAGAGGGGTTCCGTCCTGTGCACTGAGTGAATATTTCATTAAGAAAACGACTCCCTCAACTGGGGTGGCGCTGAGATTTTGGATAAAGTGCATTTTCCTTGAAATGATACATATAAATCTCCAACACCCAGTCATAAACAAAAAGAGCGACACCCAAAGCCTCAGCCCATATACAGTTATATTTGACATTACAAAAAAACAAATTTCAGTATCTGGACGATGAGCAGTTTATAAATTTCCATATTATAAATATCATATATACCATTGTAACTAACATTATTACATAAACTATTCCCTATTTTATCTTTATTTTGCTATTGTCTGAACAATTGATTATTTTACAACTATTACAGGACAACTATCATACTTTTAAAGGTTTTTCGTGACCTTTCACACTTATCTTCTTAATTAATTACCATTATAAATACACATATTGCTAGGTGTACATTTTTATAAATTAGTTCGAATTAGGTTGAGCATTGTATACGCACCCGTCATCCTTTTGTGTTGTGCCTTCAAACTACCAATTTAGTACACTCTCTCTATTTCTTTTTTCTTGTTAAAAACAATATTTGTATCTCTCTCACTCACGTCCCCTCTACTTTTGTATTTCAAATTCCTCTGAAAAACGTGTTTGCTAATTAAGAAAATGAAATCCCAGGATGGACATGTTTTTAAAAGTTTTTAGATTCAGTTTCCGCTATTAATTTTTCGACTTTTAAAATTTTTAAATAAACAGAATGATGATTTGGTGCAGAGTATGTTTTTGTTTCAATAGCAAACCCACATTAGTGAGTTCAAACGTATTATATTTTTTAGTTAGTTTCTAACTTGTTTCTTTTTTTAAATTATTTGTAGAAAAGTCCTGAGGAAGGGATGCATTGATTCCGAAAAATTGACAAAACAATAAAGGGTTCCACACCTTTATTTGGCCTTTTATATACATAAACTGTATTACCACTAACCTAAGGTTTATAATTAATGATAATAATAATTGAACTCTTTATTCAAAATAGTACAAAATATGTATAATACACTTTTTTTATAAAGGATGAAAAGGCGAAGTTCACCTTATTGAGACAAGTCTTGATAAGGTGTTTTTACACTTAACCCAAGAGTAGTAGTAAAAAATGCATATTGCTCGATTTTTTTTTTGTTTTTTTAGGTTAATTAATAAATAAATATTTTTTTAAATTATGTCGGAAGGAAGGCACGGAGCGACATGCGAGGCCAGGAGGTAAGGCATTACAAACAGAGGCGATCTGATAAGAAAACGACCTCTCAAAAAATGAGGTTCTATGCATAGGCGGAGTCAGAGTACCCTTAAACCTAATATTTAATGTATGAACGTCTGTTCTGAATAATACTTTACGATACAGATAGGAAGGCTTTTTATTAGTTAGTATTTTATGATATAACACTGCACAATGAAACCTAAGTCGCCTTTTCATGTTAAGCCATCGAGATTCGAAAAGTTTGTGACTCACAGGCTGACGTCTTCTTATTACATATATAAATCTAAGACAGCAATTTTGTATCCTCTGCACCCGCTGCGCCGTTGTGGCTGAGAGACAGGGTCCGTACACAACATCGCAATAATTGAAAATCGATAGCACCAAAGAATCACATAAAATCCGTTTTAAATTTAAGTCAAGAATATACCTTGAATTATAAAGAAGTTTTAATCTAACAATTGCTTTTTTGATACAATTCGAAATATGTTTTTCGAACCTTAGATCACAGTCCAAAATCAGTCCCAGATTTTTAGCTTCATTTTTAAATGGTATCTGCTGGTTGTCAATGCGAATGTCCAATCTACCCGAAACCTTAGTTCTATCGCCCGGCCTTCCAAATAACATAGCTGTACACTTGTTCGGATTTAATCTCAAGCAATGATCAAGGGAAACTCTGCGAATAATATCCAGATCCGTATTTATAACTTGACAGCTATATTCTGCAGCATTCGGATGAAAAGAGTAAAATATTTGCGTATCGTCAGCGTACATTTGTACATTACAGTTAGTTATGAAGGTAGGCAACATAGAAGTATACAAAGTAAATAATATGGGACCCAAAACTGACCCTTGCGGTACACCCTTAGTAGTGGATAGATAGTGAGAAGACTTGCCATTAAGCACAACAGCTTGTTTCCTATCTTTAAGATAATTCTTGAAAAAAAGCACAGCAGACTGACTTAGACCGCAAAATCTTAGTATTATTTCCAAAGCGGCGTGATTCAAGGTGTCAAACGCCTTTGGAATAATCAAGTAAAATTAAAATTGTACATAGACCCCTATCAGCAGCCGTAAAAATGTGGTCGGTTACATTAAGTAAAGCCGTCGCGCACCCGTGTCCCTCCCTGAATCCCGATTGTGTTTCAGGAAGGATCTTAAACTTTTCAATATGTTCCACTAGTTGACGCGTAACTGCATATTCCAGTATCTTAGACAGGACTGGCAGGATACTTATCGGCCTAAGATCATTATATCCCGAGGGTTTGCTAACCTTAAGTAAAGGTATAATATGCGCTGTGTTCCAATCAGATGGAAAAACTGAATGCTCAATACAAAAATTAACTACATGCGTTAAATATTTAAGAATAATAGGACAGCACATAATTATAAAATTAATGTGGATACCATCTGCTCCGACAGCACAGGATTTTATAGAAAACAGAGAAATTGAAACATCTTTCTCCGAGATAAACTTAAAAGATAAAAAAGAGTCGATATTTTGTTTAGTACCGCTATACAAAGCTTCAAAGCCATGTAAATCAATATTTTGATTCGGAATAGAGAACACAAAGTGTTGATTAATTAAGTTCACATCAGAAATGTCGTCAGGAATACTAGAAATATTTTTATTTTTTTGATATATATGAAGGTTATGTAAAGCACTCCACACATTCTTGGACCTTAACTGACTTTGCTGTCGAATGTAAGCCCTTTTTTCTCTCTTTATTGCTTTGTTTTTAAAATTTTTTAGCTGAATGTATTCTTGACGATCCTGTTCGGCTTTAGTTCATCTAAATTTAGTTTTTGCTTTGTTCGTTAATGATACTAATCTCGCAATATTATCAACAAACCAGGGATTATGTGGTTTTTAAAAACACATGTCTGAAGAGGGGCATGTATGTCCATTAATGTTTTAATATTTTCATTAAAGAAAGCCAGTTTTTCATCAATATTATTAATATGAAAAATGTTATTCCAGGGGATGGACCTAAGATGATCGTAAAGTAGAAGCTCATCAACTCTTTTAAAATTTCTAAAAGTAATTGGTTTAGGTTGGTTTACAGAAAAATCTATAAATATTTTGACAGAAAAACATACAAGTCTCGTTCCACATTCTATCAAAGGAAAATTTTCAGGAATAATAATATGATCAAGAAGTTTTGAACTTGAGGACGTTATTCGAGTTGGTTCATTAATGATTTGTTTTAACCCGGCAGTATCCAAAAGATTTAAATATTTATTTGTTAATGAATTATTAAAATCCAAAATATCTATATTAAAGTCTCCTAAACAAATTAAGTTATCACATATAGGAATTAGGTTAAATATGGCCTCCTCAAATTTGTCAATAAAATGGTTGAAGTCCATACTGGGGGGTTTATAAACACACCCAATAATGACATATTTATGTGGAAGTTTTATCTTTATCCAAATATCCTCAATTCCTACCGTCGATTCCAGTACTTCATATGATAGTGCTCTCTTTATATATATCCCCACACCTCGCCCCCTCAACCCGCCAGCCCTATCCCTTCGAACAATATTATAGCCGTTTAAATTAACAACATCATTTTCAATTCGACCAGAAAGCCATGTTTCTGACACACATATTATATCATAAACGCTCATACTAAATAAATCCAGAAATTGATCAAAGTGCCAATAGTGAACGAGCATTAATATGACAAATCAATAAATTTTTCATATAACACAATATGAAAAGAGCAATTAGAAATTATAAAAATGAAAAATGAAAATTTAAAAATTAAAAATTATGAGTATTATCAAATGAGCCTCCGTGGCAATATTAATATACCAAACTAATTTGGAAAGCATATAAGTCGCATACATCATATATTTATTTACTATGTCTAGAGATAAACATAATAATCTCAACAACAAATTCCAATGATTATGAATTAAAAAATGTGATCCCAAAACCAAGAAACAATTAATAATTCTCGCAGTATCAAAAACTTAACCGCAGTAATAACCACTATGTTGTCAAAATGAAGTGGCACACCCATAATATATATCATTAACACTTTGTGCAGAGTCACATTTTGAGCACAACGTATGTGTATAATATCAGGAAACATTTTACAAAATAGCAAATTATTATTTTTTTTTGTAATAGAAATACCGTCAAAGAAAATATGTTCCACGCTTTTATATCACTTCAAATTAACATACATTATATTTCTTTAATACAAAATTTCGAATTATAACACACACATGTATGCACCGAGGCAAAAAAAAAACTTACAAAATAAGAAACAATTCGCTGACTGTAGCAAACATCTGCATAACCACATATATATATAACAACAATGCAATCCCATAATAACAATGCAATCCCGGAGCATATTTTAAAATTATTCCAGTTTATAATAATCAATTCGGAGTTCAGACACAGTGCTAAAAACACGCTTAAATTTAAATTGTACTTACAGATATTATTTGTTTACTAAAGAAGATAACTGTTCGGTGTTTTCGATGCGATGCACGCGATCACCACACTTAACGTAGACAATGCCATTTTGGCACCAAACAGACTTATTTGTGAACATATTCACTGCACTCTTAAATAATCCAAGTCGGAATTGCGTTAAGTCCTCCTGGATAAAAACACCCGAATTTTTCAAATTCTTACGGCTTCGTAGCACTGCCGCCCGACTCGATTCCGTACTGAAACACACTAAAACAGCCGGAGGGGCGGCTTAGCTGGGTCGACTGATTTTGCGTTTACTCTATAGCAACTTTTAATATCGTTGTGTGCTAATTTAAGGTTAAGTTTTTGATTGAACATATTTAGAGCAATATCCCTAAGATTTTCGTTGTCCTCCCTAGGGATACCAAACATTCTTAGGTTAAGGCTCCTGGAAGCCTGTTCCTGCCGATCAAGCATAATTTCAAGCTTATTATAGTTCGACCTGAGGAAACTAACCTCCTTATTTAGGGTACCAATAGACTTTTTCTGTTCAGCAAACTGCTTATCAAGTCTTTCCTTCAACTTGCCGTAGACTTTGTTTACCAGATCTTCCAGAAATTTGTCAGTGAGGGCCTCCTTAATTTGTTCTTGAAATAACTCCTTTATTTGCAATAAATCATTCTTGGATAGACCCATCTTTAAATTCCAATGTAACTGTCAACAGTGTCACAATCACTAGGTGAATATGTTTTTGTAAAAAGAATGAACAAAATGAAAAAAAAATCACCCGGAATAACACTCACTCTAAACTTCGGCTCGTTATGAAGTGAATTTACAAAAATAACTCCATAAATACATATTTTTACACAGTTATTTTATTAAAAATTTCCGGACCACAGAAGCACACGTCAACTACTCACATAGCGCCATCTACTACTGCCTATATATATATATATATATATATATATATATATATATATATATATATATATAATATATATATATATTTATATATATATATATTTATATATATATAAATATATATTATATATATATATATATATATATATATATATATTTATATATAAATATATATTTATATATAAATAAATATATATATATATATATATTTTTATATATATAGTTATATACAGGGTGTCCGGGAAAATGTGGGAGATCTCGGACTCAGATAGAACATTAAAAAATAAGATGACAAGTTCCCATAAATTTTTTTCCTAGCGGCCCTCCCTACGGAGATACGGCCCCCTAAAGGACCCCACTGGAAATCGGTTTTTCTAGAATAACTTTTAAACGACTCAATATAATTTAACGAAAATTTAATATGATAAACAGTAGTAAGGACCTCTCAAAATGCTTCCCTTAAAACATAATTAGCTTGTTTAGTTTACCAGGGACGGACTAGATTGTACATTTTAACGCTCAAATTTTTAACACCCTGTATGATAAGGAGTTAAAAAAAAATAAATTTGGATACCTTGAACATTAAGCTAAAAGAAAAGGTGCTCTTGTTCATTGTCGATAAAATGAACCGTTTTCGAGAAAAAAAAATAATAAAAGAATACAACTTTGGGAGTATTAAATATGTTTTGATCCTGAACAACCTAATACGCTAAATAGAAAAAAGTCAATTAAAAACTTCATAAGTGGGTTCAACATGTGCTCCGTGATTTGTGATGCACTCGCGGGCACGACGAATAGAGGACTGCTGTACTCGCCACAACAACCCAGCATTGTTCCTTATCATATCGAAATGAAACGTGATTCTCTGTAAAAGTTCCTCCCTAGTAGCAACCGGAGAGGAATACACCAAGGTTTTGAGATGACCCCACAGGTAGAAATCCATGGAGGCTAGGCAATGGGACCTCCTCTGCCTATCCAACGGTTTCCATAGACGTTATTTAGGTTGTCCCGTACAGCAACGCTAAAATGGGGTGGGGCTCCATCATGCATAAAATGCATCCTTTGGCGGGTTTCAAGTGGCAAATGCTCTATTGAATCTAGAAAAGCGTTCTGAAGGAACTCTAAATAAAGTTCACCATTCAATCGTGCCGGTAATACGCATGGTCCAATGAAAAAATTGCCGATTATTCCTGCCCAAACATTAATGGATTGAAACTGATGTTGATGATGATGAACGACAGTGGCATGAGCCCATACATGCGAGTTATGTAAATTTACAATACCATCTTTGGTAAATCCTGCTTCATCGGTAAAAAGAATAATGCTAATGAAGTTTGGGTTTGTTCGTTGTTGATCTAACAACCAGTTTGCGAACTGGATTCTTCGAGGAAAATCTTCAGGAAGTAGTTGATGCACTTTTTGCAGATGATAAGGGTATAACAACTGTTCTTTAAGTACTTCAGCAACTGTACTTTTTGACACATGAAGCTGCGCGGCTAATATTCGAGTGCTTATTGAGGGAGTATCAGCTACAGTATCCAAAATATCTTCCTCCAATTGCACCGTACGTACTGTTCTCACACCAGCATCAGTACTCCTTTTCCCAAAACTTCCTAAAAATAATTAATGAACGTCAATAATGTTACCTTATTAATTGAGAATTGCCCACCAGTTTCTCTTAGACGTTGGTCAATTCGCTGAAATGTTTTCTCATTTGGAATATTGCGATTAGGATATCTTTCTCCATACAACCTTCTTGCTTCATAAGCATTGCAAGATGCAAGTCCGTACATAAGATGCATATCTGCATACTCACTAAATGTGTATCCCATTATCGAATTAAATTTACCAAGGTATTCAAAATTTAATAAATTAATATCGAAGTAGGTACAAAAAGATCAACGTGTCAAGAAGATTTCAAATGCACACGTCAATGCGAGATTATTTATTTCGTACCATAGTAACGTTTGTAAAAAAGTGCATTCTTTAATACTGATAAATAAACAATAATAAAACATTAATACTTTTATTATTTTTTTTGTATATATATCGAAAACGGTTATTTTATATATATATATATATATATTATCTTTATATATATATATAAAGTATATATTTATTTTTTTTTAATATTATATATATATATATAAAATATTTATATATATATATATATATATATATATATATATAAATATACAAGCTAATTATATATAATATATTTTATATATATATCTATATATTATATTTTATATATATATATATATATATATAAATAGTTATATATATATATATAATATATATATGGGGTATATATAATATATATATCTATATAGGGAGGGCCGCTATATATATATATATATAATTTATGGGATATATGTCATCTTATTTTTATATATATTCTATCTGATATCCGATATATATATATATATATATATATATATATATATATATATATATATATATATATATCTATTTATATATAAATATATATATATATATATATATATATATATATATATATATATATATATCTATTTATATATAATATATATATATATATATATATATATATATATATATATATATATAAGGGTGGAGCGAAAAACTAATCCTAATTTTTTTTTTCAAATTTTAAGGTGGGCTAGTTTTAAATACACATACACATAAATATAAAATTCTGTACAAAATTTTATCAAATTTGGACTTCATCTTCAGGTGCCACAATACGCATAAATATCAAGAGAATAAAAATTAAAAGAGTGTTCTGCGCTTCGTACGGACTTTCGCTAATTTATCATAAAACTTAAATAGTTAAACAATAAATTACCCAGAACTCACCGCGAGGAGGTATCCGTACCTGGAGTTCCGCCCGCCCTACCCTCCCACTAATTAATTATACTTTTTTAGTATTAAAGTTAGGCATCTCAGACCTTGATTTTAGCTTTGTCATTATAAAGCCATCCCTAGCTTCTGTTCCTGAAACTGCTAATGATGCCTCTGTAACTAGCCTCACCATTCTCTCAACAGCTTGAGTGTGGCAGGGAAAATTTTCCAGATCCATTTTCGGAGTCGATTTTATAAGCTCTAGTAGTTCTGGGTTAGAAATTGATGCAATAATTGGAGGTTCAGATATCTTGCATGTTTGCCAGTTAATGAGGTCCTCGTAACTGTTTGCAGAAAAGTTCAGCTTAGGCACGACAAATTGTCTTATAGTAGCACTTGACTCTGGAATGCGGCTTTCTCTAAATTTCAATATGCGTCTTAAGCTAAGTTCACGAATATGTTGCCTTTCATCATTTAACATGCAAAGTAACAGGTTCTCTGAATGGGCAAAATAGGAGTTTCTTTCTATAACCGCGTCAATAATTTTCAGAATATTTTGAGGAAGATATCTTGAACGTGTTATCATTTCCAACAAATGCTTTGGGCCGTCTAAACAAGAAGGTTTGGTTTTTATATTAAACCAGGTAGGCGCATATACTTTCATAACAAAAGTCGCTAAAATGTTAAGACTTTCAGAAGGTACTTCTGTAGCCGCATATAAGCGCAGTATTCTGTTAGCACAGGTTAGCCATCTGGAATGAGCCAGAGGTCCTGGATTCTTGCATGAAAGATCTTTTGTTATAGTTCCAGATGATATCGCCAAACACATTTCATGTAAGTATTTCTGATCAGTACTTAATAATTCGTTATCCACATGAGGCATCTCGACTTCGATAGGTTGAAAATTTATGCTGGGAAGATTCTCACAACCTTCTAATTGTTTTCCTATTTCTCCAGCATAACCGCGAGGACCTGTTGTTGAACCATCCAAAAATTGAAATAGATGCCTCAGAGGTAGCTCATTTGCATGCAGCATACAGATGAACCATTGCAAAGGTCTTCCTATTGACCTTTCTATTTGAGCAATTACTCCATTTTTATGACCGGTGTTTATCACAGTACCATCGCAGCCTATTGCAACTAATCTGGATTTCTCAATTCTTTCATAAATAAAGTTTTTTAAGCATTCTTTTATATCTTTCGCACATCCAGTAGTAGGGATAACATGGCCTAAATATTCGGATCCAGGTTCTTTTACTATTGCAATATGCTCTTCTACAATTACCTTTCTATGAGGTTTTGAACCCATGGGAATGTACTGAATAGTTTTATCTTTACGCCCGTCAAAGTAAATACCTTTCACGATACGTTTTGCTCGTCTTACATTGTGTACTATTGACAACCTTTTTTTCTTTCTTGCCCTTCTAATTTTGCTTCGATCAATTACTTTAGATTGGTCTTTTTGATTTATCACACCAACGTCTTGAAGAACTGCACTCGCTATCATTGCTGCCGATCGATCCGAGACGCCAGTTCGATCACACACTGCAGACAATTTATCCAAATTGACTCGCATTTGCGATGTGCTAGCTTTATCTGGATCTAACTGAGCTGAGGAACATGATTTTAAAATGAACTCTGGGTCACTTATTTCAGAATCGCTACTTTCGCTTGTACTTGAAGATAGTGTTTCGGTTGGCTCCGATAGGGTAGGGCACGTCGGTTGAGCACTTAAGGAACTACTTTTCTTTAAGCGTTTCTCCGTTTTTATTTTTCTTTCATTTTTTTTCTTCAATAATTTTGTCGTTACTAAGTCCACTCCTCCAATGACCATTTGCCTCAAATGTCTTTGGTCGTTTAAGAAATTTCGTTCTTTTGGAGGTACCTTTTCTTTGCAAGGACAAGAACTAAAGTCACTACACTTACAATAGCAAATATCAAAAAGTTTACTCTTAGCCTCTGCTAAAAACAAACACGATTTTGAGTTTTTTCTAGATATAGGATACTTTTTAACTTTTCTAAATTTTGAGTGATAGTCTTTTAGCATCTGGAAAATTCGACAATCGCTAAGAACCGGCAGGCAAGCCTTACTCCAAATATTTTTAATGTCTCTTATCACCACATTGGCGATATCGGCAAAACTAGGCTCCTTGTTGCATTCTTGTAATATTTCAAAACGAATAAATAAATAATGTTTCATAACAGTCTCATATGTCGGCAAGACCGTTACAGGCATTTGCTTTGGAGTACCAAAAACAGGACATGACACGTTTTTACGCGTTTTCGGCATGATTCGCACAATTAAAACACTGCAACTATGCTGCTTGACGATAAGACAACAACTAATGATTACGCGCTAATAACGACGCCAGAAAAATGTGCGTAAACAAGCGGCGTTGCCAAGTATGGTAGAAAATAACTAAGTAGGGGTTTTAAAAAATTACATTTTTATAATTTAATAATTAAAAAATATTGTTTAGGTTCGTTAAGGTTTTTTGAAAAGATTTGCGTATTTGAAATTTTTAGGCTTTATGTGGCACCTGAAGTCATGTTTGAAAAAAACTGAAATTTTGGCAAATGAATCTTCTTACTAAAAGGCAACTTTTAGAAACTAGCCGTTAGCGAAAAATAAAAGTTAATTTTTTCGCTCCACCCTAATATATATATATATTTATACAAGGTGCCCCTAACTCAATCGCCTATTAGAAGTATTGAAAACAAATAAACAAATTACTTTGAAAATTTGGGTTACATAATATGAACATAATCTCTGTTTTTAAAATATTTTAAATTGGGCGGTGTTGCAGCTTCTATATAAAACAATTGGCAAAATTCGTTTTTTAAATGGAATGCCATGTACATTATTACATTTTTATATTGCCCTGAACATTTTAAACACTTTTTGTGTTATGTTTCCTATACCTAAATTCAACTGTTTTTGAGAAAATGGCTCATGAAAATTGACTCTTTGAAACTCTGTAACTCCCAAACGACTTAACTTTCTTTTTCCTATCCCAGTTTTTAATTACCTATTTCCCAATACCAATTTCTAGTTTTACAGGACGTGTCAAAATATGACATTTCCTGTCAAGATAGAGATTGGCGTCAGGACAAAGATAACTAAAAACCAAGATGGGAAAGTGCAATCTATTTTATTGCAAGTTAAGGCGTTTGGAAGTTCAAAGGTTCAAAGAGTCAAAAATTTCAATTTTCATGCCGCATTTTCTCGAAAACAGTTGAATTTAGTTCCGGCATGCGTCTTAAACTTTTCGTTCTCCTCGATATTAGCTGTGCTTCTCGAAAGAGCTTCTGGGGTTTTGTTAAAAGAAAATAGAAAGAGTTTTAATTCATTTTGTTAGAAAGGGTTCATTGTTCGTTGATCTGTATAATTTTTTAAGGTTATTCCCTTCCACTAGCTTATCCAGCTTTGGCGGCTTATTTCTGGAACGAACGTTAAAAAAATCTGGAAGCGTCTTCCTTTTACATTTTCTGGTCGGTATTTCGAGTCATTATCACTTTCATTTGAAAAGGGATCATTTTGGTCATCAGTATTGTAAATCTTTTCTATGTCATCGTGTTCCTTTTAAAAGGTACATCAAAATGAATGGCAGTGCCCAACATTTTCACCAAGAAATTTTTTCAAGACCTTGCAAAAAATTAAATATTTCTTGTCGGTTTCTAGTGGCAAGTCTTTATTGAACTTTGCGCCAGCTTTTTTTTGTTTGACAAATTATCATTTTTAGATATGATTTTTAGATGTTTTAATGTTCTCAGGACAAAATAATATTCAATAATAAATGTTATTTGTTGTGTTTTTAGAGATTTTATCCAAATTTAGTTCCTGACCTAACCTAACACTTGCGCAAAGTATTTTTATCCCGCCCTTAAAGCTTCTGCGAACTCTGCTAACTGCTTTTGCGTGCGGGAAAGTATTAGTTTGCGCATTTGTTAGGAAAATAACAAGAGATTGTATTTTTTACCAACTTGTATTTTTCGAATTTTTTAGAAATTTACCATACAAAACGTACGTAAATGCGTTATCACAAAATCACCAAATACATACCGATATATTAGTACCACCCCACACCTCACAAGATATATTTTCAGTACGCTATCAACAATTTCCTGAAATCAGAAAAATTAAATGGAATAACAATTACAATAATTTAAGCAACTTTACGCTTTCTCCGCAAAATGCCTAAGAAACTTCATAAAAGAGTTAAAAAGAAAACTGTTGTTCCCAAAGAGTTATCAAAAAATACCAAATACGTCCAGAGTAGCTTTGTAAATACATTCAAGAAAATATTAAAAGCCACAGCTATAAGCTACTGTATTGCACAAGTAGCTTACTTAAAGCTAGTAGTTACCAATACAGTAGCTAGCTAGTGGCTTAACTACTTAATAGCTAGCTACTGCCCAGTTCTGACATGGCATTCCATTTAAAAAAACGGATTTGGCCACGAGTTTTGTATAAAAGCGGCAATACCACACAATTTAAATTATTTTAAAAACAGAGATTATGTTCATTTATGACCAGACCCAAATTTTCAAAGTAATCTGTTCATTGGTTTTACAGATATTGTAATAAGCCATTGAGTTTGAAGCACCCTGTATATATATATATATATATATATATATATATATATATATATATATATATATAAATAATGCACTTACTTCCCCTACCCAGTAGTCATTAATTTACCATAATTTAAACGAGAAACCTCTTATCCATAGAATGCAACTGTTTCGGAAATTGTTTGTGTCTTATATTATGTTTCTGGTTGGCCATGGAAGATTCAACAAACATCTGCAAAAATTAAAACTATCCGACACGTTATTATGTTCATGTGAAAACGAATCATTAGATGACCTAAGCCATAAACTTTTTAGCTGCTTCCATAACACAGAATCCGTATGATATCTTTCTTCCGAACTAAGGAAACTACATTTACTTCCAGTAAATCCTACTTCTTTTATGACTTATTTGAAAGGCTGCAAAATGGTTATTTAATATCTTTGATTTATTTGCTTAGTTATCGACCACTTTTGTTTCCTTCCCTTAAATGTTTTCCAACCTACCTATTGCGGCCCTCCTGTGTTTTGTGTGTATTTATAAAATATCTTGCACGGGCCCCAGGATGAAAAGTTTTTTCCTTGCCTTATATACTATCTCTTCAATTGTTTAATTTTATTATAATTTCTATGATATTATTATTTATAATATTCAACCTAAGAACCTACCAAAATGTATGATTTTTTCAGATAATTCTCTTTAATTAACTCTTTTTTTATGCACGTCATTGGAACGATTATCATTATTTGTTTACTTTCCTGTACTTCGTTACACGTATCCTACCTATGTTGGTTGAAAACATTTTTTTTGGGTTGAATGGCACTAGCTGTCTTTATAACACTATGATCACAATAGATCTGTGGAATTTTCTCCGTTATCATGTAAAGGTATTTTTTTATTCCTAAAATGGATTAAATAATTTCATTGTGGCGAAGAAACTAAACACTCGTTAAAGCACGAAATGTAACTTCGTGGTATCGTCTCGAGGTATCTGAAATGTAAATTGTTTTCGGCATAACGTTGCAAATGAGGCAGAATATTGCACACGCTCCGATGTTTGTTCAGGCTTTAGAAGTATCGACAGTTTATTAGTTCAACTAAAATGGAGGTACATTCTTTCCTAATAAAAGTAAAACAAATTGGAAATCGAATCATTTTCAAAAATAATTTAAATGTAGATCTATGATAAGGAGTTTTCAGCATCAAAATGGTAAATAAAAAAAATTAAAGTCCCAACAATGAATATACTTTTGATAACAATGACGTATTTATTCATGACTAAAAGTGCTAGCACTTTTAGTCATGAATAAATACGTCATTGTTATCAAAAGTATTTTCATTGAAGTAACCGGAACTTGGTGTCGCCGGGTTCTGTTTAAGCTGAGACTACGTAGTCATTACCAAAATGGGGAACAATTTTAGGGTAACTATTTCATGTATAACATGTTACTGTGACTTATATATTATATAGTGAGATAGTACGGAATTGTGTAGTTCCATTTAGGTAGCCGAATAGTAATAATTTACCCTATTCGTCACTTTCTTATTTCTGTTTTTATTTAATCTGTTTTAAAAATATGTATGGTTCGTTTTAATACAAGCAAAACAGTTATGGCGACTACAAACACTCAAATTGGGAATATGGTGTAGAGCGTATAGAATACGTTAATGGTATTTGAGGTAGGATACATGCGTTTCACTTAGTTTTTTGACTATGCTAAAGACCTAAAATTAAAACGCCGGCAATTTCTCTGGCGAATATGCTGATGATAGTTGTACAAAAAATTACGCGTCTTTAAAATCTGTTAATTTTCAATACATTTTGGTCAAATATATTGGCCAATTTAAATCCCAAAAATGTAATTTTGGACTTTGGTTTAAATAGTAATTATCATTAGCATTCTGAATGGTCGTTTCACAAAATCAAACATCATAGCTAAATATTTATACGTTATATGAAAATCAATAATGGCGTTCTATTGGACTTTTACTTTCAGGTTGGCTGCATTTCTTTACTGAGAAAACTACTTAACATCAAGTGTCTACGACTGCTCCCATACGCTTTTATAGTTTTGGATTCTTTAAATACGCAACTGTACCTTATACCCAATTACTTTGAAGTCCACTAGTTATCTACAAATTTCCCATTAATCCCATACTATATATTATTATCAAGCGGTTAGGATTTGCGAACATCCCTCCGGTTCTTTAAAATTTAATGCGTTGTGTCGTAGCATGCGGAGAGTTTCGGTACTTGAGTCACTACTATAATTCTGCCATCTATCATAACCATAACCCTTTGTTTCGTTTTTATTTTTTGTTTCCTTAAAACACCGCTTTAGGTTGTTTTCTTCAGGTATCACATAACCAAGTTGTGATATTTTTAATTTTCTACAAAATGTGGCTGAGTAACGAAAGCTAATTTTTTTTCTTATGGTAAATAATAATCCATTAGAAATATCTAGTACAAACTTACTTTTTCATTTAGATTTTTAACAAACAACAATGTTTGTGCAAGAGATTAATAAGAGTGGTCTGCCAAGTGAATTTAGTAATGTAATATGTACTGAAGAAGGCCTACAAAATAAAGTTTCCTTTATGCTAATCTTAGAGAGCTTCTACCTCAAATTGACGTACTGAATGAAGTAAAACATACACTAAGACATGAAACAATATTGTCTTTCACAGCAAAATAAAACCAAAATGTAATAATGTCCAATAATTAATAACTTTTCTTGAAGTAAACTTAAACTTAAAACATTTACGTTCATAGTCATTTACAGATTCATCACAAACACTTTATAATTACAAGCAAAAAACAGGTAAACCAGGCTTAAATACATTTCTCTATATGGCCAACGGCTGAGAACTTCTTGTTTGAGTCAATATTCATTTTAACAATCACACAAAAACCAATAAAATGAGACACTAAAACAACAAACCTCACAAGAAACCCGCGTAGGCGAAAAGTAAACAAAACTATTTTAGCAGCAATATGCCCGAACCAATTAAAAATCAGGTACTCTACTGTTGCCACTGTCCTTATAAAATCACCGACCGAATCTCGTACCAGCGCCCTCTATCTCCGGAACCTCAAGTACAAGAAGTAATAGTTTACTTGTAGCAAATAATTACTGTAAGTTGCAACAGTAGAATGATGACTGGTAACAGCTAGTTTAAAGTAGTAGTAGACGTTACCTTTTTCTACTCTGCAATACGTTATAGGAGTACATTTGAACGTAATGAAGTAGTCTCTGCAAAGTTCAAGAATATACTGATAGTTAAAAGTTGTAATTTAGTAAACAGATTAGAAACAGTAACTTTGAATAATTACTATTATGTCACGGAAAAGAAACGACGACCTTGGAGTCAATTACTTAAGTAGTTGTTTGGCAGTTGTTATTATATAATTACTTTACATGAAAAATTACTATTAAGTATTTTTCGCAGTAACAAATACATATATAATAATTAAAAACGTGTAACCCGAAGTGTTTGTTGATATATAGTAGGATTATTAATAATAAATACGTAAAAACTCTTAAAGAGTGATAGTGAAAACAGGTGTAGCTACTTTAGTGCTAGCTGGGTTATTATGTTCTGAAAGTGGCGACTTGTAACGCTATATCAAGGAGTAAGGATTATAAGAGGTGACACTCTGCAAAACATCAAACGATTTATACCTTAGCTCTCATTGACCTGAACCTTTAAATAAGATTTGCACTATTACCGGTTAATACGCCGTTTCAGCAGGAACAAATTTATAACAAGTTTCCAAATACAGTTTTATTATTTTTAATACGTTTAACAATATGACACGCATTAAACCACATAAATATTGCATCAAGAAATAAAGAAACTTTGTTTGCAATAATAACCACTACATATAGTACTTATCGAACACAATATTTTGAAAAACTTGATTGACTGGATCGTTACTTGATAAATTCAATCGAAAGACTATTAAAAAATCATTTTCAGAAATTTATCCTTTACCACCCAAAGAAGAAAATAAATATAAGATACTTACTTATATTGGTAAACCTGCAGAGAACGTGGCTTCTATACTGCGTAAAAAGAACATTGTAATTGCATTTAAAACAAATAATAATCTAAGTAAATTTATGACAAATAACAAAAAAAAAGAAATAAAAATAATAAATCCGGAGTTTATAAATTAAACTGTGGATCATGCCCATAAGTGTATATAGGACAAACTGGGAGAACTTTTAAGCAGAGACTAGCAGAGTATAAAAGAAGTTTGTTAGATAATAAACATGCTTTCGATGAAAATTTTGAAATATTACATACAATAAATAAAAGTAAAAAATTGTCACTTCTAGAGTCTACGGAAATTAATAAACGTAAAAACAGCCAGTATCTATTAAACGACCATTTAGATATGAATAATTCACCTCTTTTAAACCTATTTTGTTAGAAATTTCCGTCCAAATGTTACTTAGGACTCTAGTAGCCCATAAAAGTCTTTACCTAGAAATATATTTTATAAAAATCAAGCTCATTTAGCAAATTGTTAGTTCAAATACCGTTGGTCTGACGAAGCTACAGTGTTAGCGAAACATACGTCACAAGTTGTGAATAAAAGGGAAAATCTAAAACAGTTTAAAGCAGCTATGTCAAACATAGGGCCCGCGGGCAGCATGCGACCCAGTGAGCATTTTTCTGCGGCCCAAATCAGTTTTGAAAACAGCCAGATAATGCGGCCCGCGAACAAGTTGAAAACCGTTTTTGAAAGCGCGCGCCACTGCAACAACGATTGGTATAGTAAAATGTACAATTGTACATAATGCCATCTATGTTTAGGAGGATGAACTACACATACTCAACCTAAAACCTGAAGCCAAACGTTATATGGCTTGTTCCATGAAATTCTATTGCGCAAAAACACAAACGACGCTATCTGAACATTCTGGAAAGAACTCGAGAAATCACAGTCCGTATATAAGCCGAGTTCGATTGAGTTCAGTCGTTCAGTGTTTAGTCATGTTATGTAGTTGTGAGTCAGTTGCGATAGAGCTTCGAGTTGAGTTGCGCACTTATTGTTACAACACTTAACAGTACTTATTATAATTTATTTCTGATATAGTTTTTAATATGTTTCTTTCAAAACCAATGGAAGTAAGAGGAAACTTGTAAATGAGCATCATATCTTTCAAGAAAAGTGGGAATTAGAGTTTTTTGCTGTGAAGTGAAAGAAAAAATTATTTGTTTGATTTGTAATAGTACAGTCGGTGTCCCAAAATTATATAATATAAAACGTCACTATGATATTCATAAAACTATGTTTGACAAATATACAGGCATGTTCAGAAACGAAAAGTTAATTAAGTTAAAATCACAGTTGAAAGATCAGTAGCTTATGTTTTCACGTCCAAAGCAAGAAAATGAATCTGTCCTTCAAAGGAGCTACGTATTGTCGGAGTTGATCGCGAAACACTCAAAACCACTTGTTGAAGGTGAATTTATATAAGAGTACCTTGTAAAGGCCGCGGAAATTGTAAGTGTCGGAAGCGTGAAGGCATTTCAAAATATATCCTTGTCCCGGAATACTGTCGCTGAAAGAGTTACTGAGTTGGCTGCCAATATAAGTGATTAGATAAAAACAAAATCAGACTCTTTCATTGCATTTTCTATTGCCTGTGACGAAAGTACGAATGTGTGTGGTGTGGCGCAACTCGCTGTTTTTCTTCGTGCAGTTGGTACAGATATCAATGTGTATGAAGAATTACTGGAATTAGTATCATTGCATGATACAACAACTGGGAAGGGTATTTTCAATGCTCTTTAAGGACTTCTGCAAAAGTACAATTTAGATTTGTCAAAACTGTGTTCCGTTGCAACAGAGGGAGCTCCTTCAATGACTGTAGTAAAAAATGGCTTCGTTAAAATATTACAGATTTTGATCATATTCATTGTATAATCCACCAAGAAGTTTTATGCTCAAAAGTGATCAAGTCGGAAAGTGTTTTAAAGTCAGTGAAACAAATTATAAACTTCATAAGGTCACGGGGCCTTAATCAGCAGCAGTTTTCTGCATTTTTACGTGATTTAGAAAGTGAGTACACTGGTTTACCATATTATGCAGAGGTGCGATGGCTTTCGTGTTTTATGGTATACGACCGGTTTTGAAAACTCAAAGAAGAAATACGCGTTTTCATGCAAACAAAATAAGAAGATGTCAGCTTATTTTTTACAAGATCTTTCATTTATGGTAGATATCACAAAACACTTGTCGGACA
Source organism: Kuschelorhynchus macadamiae (assembly GCA_030620095.1). Classification (NCBI taxonomy): domain Eukaryota; kingdom Metazoa; phylum Arthropoda; class Insecta; order Coleoptera; family Curculionidae; genus Kuschelorhynchus; species Kuschelorhynchus macadamiae. Next base: position 128,298 of record JAUTXW010003347.1, read on the forward strand.
TAAATACGAAATTGCAAGGATCACGTCAAGTTATTACAGATATGCATGATCATGTGAAAGCTTTCAAGTGTAAGATGACGTTGTGGGAAAAACAGTTAGCAGAGGATAATCTGTCACATTTTCTGACTTGTAAGGCATATCAGGAAAGCACAAGTGTCCCAAGATCATACAAAATATATTCAGAGATATTGAGAAGCCTTCTGGCAGAATTTGAGAAACATTTTCAAGATTTTAAGATCCAAGAAAACAATTTTTCTCTATTTACTGGTCTTTTCGCTATCGATATTGATAAAGTTCCCCCTCACTTGCAAATAGAAGTAATTGAGATTCAGTGTCAGACCCATTTAAAACAAAAATTTGATAGAGTTGGTAAATTCGAATTTTATTACTTATAAAATGCCTGTTCAATATCAAGAAATGAGAAAATTTGCCTGTAAAATCCTTTCAATGTTTGGGAGTACCTATAAGTTTGAGCAACTATTTTGTTTGATGAAAGGAAACAAATCTCCCGCAAGATCGCAATTGACGGACGCACTCTTGGACGCAGTTTTAAAAGTTATTTCCGCCGATAAATTCGCGCCACAAATAGACAACTTAATTAAAGACAAAAGATGTCAAATATCTGGCAAAATAATTTAATGTTTGTAGTGTTTTGTAATGTCCTTTTTATTGGAAATTTATTAAACAGACTTGTCCTATAGTAGTACTTTTTCTTTTTTCTCAAGATTTTCAGTAGTTTGTCTTCTTTAAGATAAGGTTTTGCGGCCCACCTAATCGATGGTCTTCATGCTTTTGGCCCACCAGTGACTTTAAGTTTGACATGGCTGGTTTAAAGTGTTTTATTTACACAATATTTTGAATTCTTAGCAGCCAAATATCTAGTCGCATAAGGTTATAATACCAAAAACGTGCACTTTGGATTGCTTGCTGTCAATTAGTTAAAAGACGAGTTTAAGCCGAAGTAGGCTTTGACACAGCACGACCGACGATTAACACACAGTGGTTCAAAAGAAAGAACTAGCAGGACACAAAGGAAACATTAAAAAATTGTATAGGTTTGTAGTTTATGTTGAGCGTCAAAATCTAAAAACATGGTTTATTCTACTTTTTCGCGCTTCGTATCTACTTATTTCTACTACAAAGTTACAAAGCACTCAAAAAATCATTCTCAACGTTCATACCAACACAACTAATTCAACACAATTAACTGCAACCTGTTTTAAAATATTTTAATTTCCGATTATATAAACTTTGTAGAAGTACAGATACAGAACACAGAATTGTTTACTATTTAATTCAAATCGTCTTATTGCCCTAAAATACCTTTAATAATTTGATAGCGGCAACGTTATCAAACAGTTAAATTGGCATGAATGCAAGCGTATAATAACTTTATACTAAATTTGTCTTAAATAATTTGATTGTTGGGATTACGAGATCTTTGTGTATGATAATGTTATCAAACACATCTAAAAATATTCTTTACATAATACTTTGATGTTTGTGCAAAATTTGGGACCATTACGAACAATTTATTTTGCCGCCATTTTCTTCGGTCGCACTCTGGTCGGATTTGGTAAAAAGATGGCGAAAACCCCAAATCTAATTTTGTAAATGTTGCACATAAAAGCACAATTTTTTATTGCTAGGATTCTAAACGTCTAGTTGGCGTTGAAAACAAGTAACCTAGCAACCTGTGTTTTGTTCCAGAAATGTCAAAGGTAAGACAATATTATTTGACAATAACTTTGGCTTTTGCGTTTAAAAGTACTGCCATTTTTGGTTTAAAATATAACAAAAGTGATAATTAAAGAACTTCGTTTTTAATATGGATGATAATAATAGAGGTAAGTTTTTATATCTTACATTAAAAAATTATCCATTAATTGCATTTATATATTATATTACTTATATATTTTATAAATTTATTTGAAACAATTTTACGAGCAAATTTTTGTATGATCTAATCTAAAATGGAATTTTGATATAGTTCCGCAAATTTCCCTGTGTACTGATATGCATTTTTATAATGTTTAACAATACTAGTTATCGGAAATAAAATAAAATTTTGCGCATATTTGCGGCACCAATTAAAAACAATTTTTGAAAATTTTATGTAATGTCTTTAATTTTAAAACTAGTTAAATTTGGTATTCGACGTTCTGTAATCAGTAATATTATAAGACAATTAACTTGAGCTTATAGGTTTAAGGGCAATTTTATGTTTGTTTCCGGCTCTCATGCTTATATTAAAAAAATATTCATTTGAATAAAAATTTTAATATACAGGGTGGGCCAAAAAAACGTCCACATTTGTGTTCTTAGAGTAGTTTTGTAATTTATTATTATATTTATATAAAATTTAATATAATTGTTCCCAAAGATATAGACCTTAAATAAACTTAGTCAAAATTTATGATAATGAATTATTTTGCTATACAGGGTAATTCTAATAAAGAGGTTTTTTTTTAAGTTTTGCAAAACCATATACTTTGCTTTTTAATAATTTTATCATTTACATTTTAAAGACTTATCCTTTAGATACAAGATCCTTTAAACATCTTTTGATATTTTAATCAATGTTTGTTTTATGAAGATTTTATTAATTGCGTGTCGCCAAAAATGTGACCAAAATGATTGCTACTTTATAACTTTTTTTTCAAAAATATTAAATTGTTTTTCAAATGATTTAAATATCTTTTTTTTATAAAACAAAATAAACAAAGGCATTTTGATTTTCTTACAGATCAAAATGCTTCAGATGTGAGCATTACTAACCGACAGTTATTTGATATATTAATAAACCAGCCAAACCCATCAAAAAGTCTTGATTCGAAATTTAAATATTTAGAATCTAGAATAACAAAAGGTCTTTATCACGATCTACGTCGAGTTTTCGAGAAAAATGGAATAATGAATTTCGAAAAAAAGACAGATTCCTAACTCGGTATAGTGACTGGTTAAACTTAAATACGTATTTTAAAAAAGAAGAACCATATACTTCACCTAACACTAGTGGGCGTCCAGCCTTGCCTTTTGAAAGTAGCAGCGAGAGGACTAAGCGTTTGAAAGTTACCTCACTAAGAAATAATTCAACCACCCAAGAATTAGTTTATGCAGCCCAAATGAACTTTCGGGCAGAGGGAAATATATCTGCATCAAAAATTTTGAAAAGTATTATTACTGAACCTTCTCAAGCCGATAACTTAATTAAATTGGAACAAGCAAAACATAATGTATATGATAAGTTAATTAGCGATGAGGCTCTTTCTTTAGTTATAGAAGCAAATTTAAGTAAAGGTCAATATAATCTAATAAGGTCACAAGTCAAAAATAAAAACTGCAATATTTATCCATCTTACGATAAAATTCTAGAGGCCAAAAAGAAATGTTATCCAAATGAAATTATTTTAAAATCCGAAACTGAAATTGAAATAAATTTACAAAGTTTACTAAATCATACCTCATATAGACTAGTGCAACTACAGAGAGAAGTATTAGAGTATTTTACTGAAGAGCAAAATATTAATTTAAATTTATTATGTAAGTGGGGGTTCGATGGGTCATCCGGCCACTCAGAATACAAGCAGAAGTTTGAGGCGGAAACAAGTTCTGATGCAAGTGTTTTTTTGACATCTCTTGTCCCCATTTAATTAGTTTAAAAAAATTTTGTGGTGTGGCAAAATTGTCGAACTTCATCGCCAAGGTTTTGTCGTCCAGTTAAGTTGCAATTTGCTAAAGAAACTGTGGAATTAATTCTAAAAGAGAAGGCAAATATGGACAACCAAATAAAAAATTTAATTCCATTCCATTGCACAGAGGGCAGCCAACATATTAGCGTAACTTTCCAACTATTTTTCACAATGGTAGACGGAAAAGTCTGTAATACCCTAACAAATACTAAATCAACACAGAAGTGTTACATTTGTGGTGCTACAGCAAAAGATTTTTCTAATATAGATGAAGTTGCAACTAGACCCATAATCGATGAAAACCTGCAGTATGGCTCCTCCACATTACATGCTTGGATACGCTTTTTTGAATGTATTTTTCACTTAGGTTGTAAAATGGGCATCAAAAAGTGGCAAGCTCGAGCAACAGAAGATAAAATAAGTGTTTCTGAGTCAAAAAAGCGTATTCAAGCATTATTACGTTCAAGACTTGGATTGATTGTGGACAAACCAAAGCCTGGGTTCGGTAGTTCTAATGATGGTAACACTGCGCGTCGATTTTTTGAACATGCAAGGGAAGTATCTGAAATTACGAATGTCGATTTTAATTTAATTAAAAGGTTTCATATTATACTTCAAGCTTTGTCATCCGGATACGATATTGATGTGGAAAAATTTAAAGAGTATGCTTTAGAAACCGCCAAAACATTTTCCTTACTTTATCCTTGGTATGTTATGCCTCCTGTCCATAAAATTTTAATTCATGGATCTCAAATCATTAACTCTTTTCTTTTACCAATTGGACAGTTGTCTGAAGAGGCACAGGAGGCAAGAAATAAAGACATCAAAAGGTATAGATTATATTTTTCAAGAAAAACCTCAAGGAAAGATAACACCCAAGATATTTTAAATCGCCTTCTAGTCTCTTCAGACCCACTTATTTCCAGCCTAAGAAAGTTACCTCCAAAAAAAACACAAAACACTTTTTCCTGAGGCTCTTTATTTATTAAAATCTCCAGAAATTAGCTTAGAAGAAAATAAGGAAAATGTTTTGGCAGATATATCTTCCGATTCTTCGGATGAAGAGTAGCCAGTCCATGCATTAGAACTACCGAACTGATAAGAGCCTAAAAACATTCTTTCTCTTTTAGGCCCAATATTATAATGTAGTTTTAAATCGCGGATTAAAGCTTGACATCATCAGTTTAATACCAGGATGGTGCGTGTTTAAAATCGAAGTATGACAATAATATTGGCCCTTAGGGCCAATATTATAAAGTGGGTTTAAATCTCAAAGTTGGAATTAAAACGTAAATGGGCAGTTTGTTTACATTTTTAATGTCAAATTATTGTCAAACTTCGATTTAAAACACAAAATCCTGGTATGAAACTGCGTAAAATAAGTTTAAAATCAAATTTATGTCGAGCTTTAATCTACGATGTTAAACTACATTATAATATTGGGCACTCGATTGGGCCTAAAAGCAAGTCTTCACTCAGATTTAAGTCGAGCTTAAATTTGCGATTTAAAACTATATTATAATATAGGGCCTTAGTGGAACAAAACCTAACAGAATTTGTTCATATTGAAAGTTTACTTTAGTGTCAGTACTTTTACCTCTGGGTAAATTTATCTTCGGAATATTAACCATAGATACAATAATTGTTTCAACAATCCTATCCATGGTTATTTTCCACCGAATAAATTTATTCCGAGCTGAAAGTACTAGCTCTTAATAATATAAAGTTATATAAACTATAGCCGATATGAAATTGTACGATTTAAATTAGCTATTTACTGTAAAATATCGCATTTTAGTGTTTCGAATTTTTGATTCGCTCTGTATAATAGTAACATATATGTAGACTTTACTTATTTATATTCACTGAACATACCTATTAACATTCACAGTTTAAGTTAATCATTAATGTAAAAGAACACATTTTGTTTTAACACATTGGATTTAAAGTTTGATTCACCCTGTATAATAGTTAAGTGGTAATTTGAATTTTAAGTTTTGTATTGATATGTAATGATATTAAATATTAATAACACATAAATTTGTAAAATAAAATAATTTGTTTAATGTAAGGTTACATAATATTATCATTAATAAACCTAATTTTTAATTTACCCTGTATAATGGTGATAAAATAAGCATTTATTCTTTGTAATAATATTGCAGTAAACATATTACATATAAATATTTGCATTTTGTATCAGTATTTTATTCCAAAATCCTTTTTGCCATGTTTTTGCCAAATCCGACCATAGTGGGTCGTCTTGAATTAGTACCACAATATCAGTAGTTGATCCCTATACCACAATTAGTTATGACACACAATTTGAAATCAATCCATTAAACAGTTTTTCAGACTGAATTTTTAAATATTTTAATAAGCCGCCATTTTGTTCCGCCATCTTGGATTCGTACCAACATGTTACCAGTTGATTCCAACCTAATATTTTATGTTTGTGCAAACAGACAGACCGACAGAATTGAGAAAACATGTTTTTGGACATCTAGCGAGCCTGAAACGTAAAGATCTGAAAAAATCTCGGAGGGTAATTTTTTTCTACAATACTTTCCTTTTACGAGAGAAGTAAAAAAGAACTCAATTTTTAAGTAGATTTAGCAATGAAAAATGAGGCCAGCTCATGAGTTGAAAAGGCAAATAAACCATTTCTTAATCATTTTCAATTCATTTTCGAAAGTTTCTTTCAGTCTTTGCAAGATATCAACGTTCAGTGGCAGACAATTTAGCTTTATAATTATACAAAATGTATGTACCCTTAAATAGTAAAATAAACGTTATTTAGAGAAATATTGAAATTCTCTTGTAATGACACTTGACACGAACACATTCAGAAGAGATAGTCCTAAAACCGGATTTAAATAGTCTGGCATTATAATTAGAATTTGGGAACGCGTTTTAAAGGATTACGAAGATTATCCACCAAGTGACAGATTTATTCAACTAAGCCGCTGTTTTTGATCAATATTCAACCCAGAGTGATGACTTTAGGTTTAGGCGAATTTTATTAAAAAGAAGTACGTATTTTATTATTTATTTATTACTGTTAAAATTATTCCTCTGTTAATTTTTTATAGCGTTTCTTGGTTTTTGGAAAATGATATGTTTTTATTAACAACTGAAGCTTTAAAAAGTAGGTTTTTTTTTAATATATCAAATCTACTTATTCCTTTGTTAATTTTTCTGTAGCGTTTCTCGGTTTTTGGAAAATGATATCTTTTTATTAACAAATGAAGCTTTAAAAAGTAGGTTTTTTTTTAATATATCAAATCTACTTATTCCTCTGTTAATTTTTCTATAGCGTTTCTCGGTTTTTGGAAAATGATATGTTTTTATTAACAACTGAAGCTTTAAAAAGTAGGGTTTTTTTAAAATAACAAATCTACTTATTAGCGTTCAATCGCTTCTGAATCTTACTGATTGAAAAAAAAATATTTTTTAATTATCATTTTGAATCTGCAATGTGTAATGTTGTGCATATTCTTTATTATTTGCATAGGCATTCTGCGTATGTAAACTGGTGACATATCTGTGAGATACTGCGCGACAGGGGCGTGCGGCGAAATTTTAAGAAAGAGAAGCAATTTTTAGAAACTTACCTATTTGTAATGTAATTCTATTCTTCGATCATTTTTTGCAAATTCGTCATTATAAAAACGTCGATGCTCCGACATATTTTGGAGAAGTTTATTTTCAATGGACAACAGCGATGTATGCGAAATTCTCTCCTGCCCCGTTGAATTTTTCACGAAATTTTTTATACGTTTAAGTGTTAACAAATTGCATCCCACTGATGAACTTGTGGCAGGTATTGTCAATACTAATTCACACAATTTCGACACTTCGGTGTAGGTATCTTCCAGCTGCTTCTCTTTTAAAACTTGCATTAGTTCCTTAGTGTTATTTTTTGCGCTAATGTCATCAGTTTCGTAAATCACTTTTAGTTCAGATCGCAGTAACACTAGGTCGAAGAACTGGCCATGATTAAAAAGTTAAATCTACAGTTTATTTGTTGGTGAATTTGATTGATTATTTCATAAAAGTCTGTATGATGTTTGAACATCTCCCACCTTGTCTTTTCGAAGACGCTTGGCTTGTGGCTCTACATTTAACGTCATCGTTTTCTCCCAAAATAGTCAAAGTCATCTCTTTTTTGGCCTAACATGGACTTAAAATCATCCACTGTTTTAGTGTTTAGTTTGTAATATATTAAAAACATTGTCCGAGAATGGAAATAATTCTGAAAATATGTTCAACAAATAATTAAAATTAAAATTTCCTCTCAAACAGTCCAAAAACCCCCTCGAACTATTTATTGTTTCTGAGTCCCACGTTTCATTATTTTCTATTTTATTATATTGTCAAATAGTTCAATCAGTGATTCACGATTTTCAGATATTGTTAACACAAGTCTTCCATTATAGTTCCACCTAGTGGGAGCTACTTTGGGCAATCGTTTGTGGACAATGGAGTCCAAGGCTTGTGTACGTTTTTTTGACTTGGAAAAAAAGCAGCTATGCCACTTAAAGTAACGAAAAATAGTTTACACTCTTTAATGTGATTGATGGACTAGGATAAAACTAAATTTAATTTATGAGCAAAACAATAAACAAACACAGCACTTGGGAAAGTTTCTCAAACTTTAGCTTGCAGGCCCCCTAATTGTTCTGCCATCACTGCAGCTCCATCATGGCTTTGAGCAACTAATTTTTTCTCTCCATTAATTTCTTTAGTAACGTTATAGAGTACGGTATGTAATGCATCTGCTGTACGATTTTCGGACACATTCTTAAAACCTAAAAATCGCTCTTGAATACTGCCGTCTGTTTTAACGTAGCGTATTACTATAGATAATTGGCTAAAATTAGTGATATCAGTTGTTTTGTCTAGAAAAATAGCAATGAACCGCGCCTCGCCAATCTCCTGCTTAATTTTTTTTAAAATAATGGTTGCAACAGCGGAAATTAAATCATTCTGGATTCGATTCGACGTTCCGCGAAAAACGGTAGACTGCTCTAAATGATTTTTTAAGCAATCATCATATTTAGCCATTAAACTAAGTAAATCTTGAAAATTTCCTCTATTTGAAGAAACCCTTGTTTCCTCATGACCTCTAAATCCCAAATCGTGCTGTTCAAGAAAACAAACAACATCTGTTCATGAAATATTAAGTCTTCTTAATATTTGCCTATTTTTGTCGACTAGTTCATTGTGTTGACGGTGACGAATTTCCAACTGTTTATTAAGGGCATGTTCAATTCTGGTTTTGCCGAAGACTTTTTCTTTTATGACGGCCTGCAAATGCGCTTTGGACATAAGGTGTCTTTTTACAGCTTTATGGAAATTGTTTAAATCGGAAAAACCAGTTTTATTCCAGAGACCTTTTTCATTTTCAAAAAGTAAACATGGTCAACAAAATTATTTACTTATATTTTCACACCCTGTTAGCCACTTAAATTGTTTGTATTGTTTTTCCGGGTAAAAATGTCTAATACAGTTTTTCATTTTTGTGGTTAAATTTTTCATAGGCGGTTTTGTCCTTCCTTTGGAAATTATTTGAAGCTTATCAGCGAAGTTTAATGTTGAAAATTCCTTTATTATTAAGACACACACCACACATTTACACACCTTCTTTTTACTAAATTCTCCAACACTTTTAACGTTATTACCAACAGCGGAAGTAGACGGTATTCGCATATCCACGTCCGTATTATTGTCTTCCATATCGCATCATGCACGACGCGACGTACGTATCACACAACATACGAATAGCCGTTCAAACAAGAAACCTACTCCAACGATAGCTTCCGCCTCCACTTAAAGCACGTGACTGAAATGCAAAAATTGCAAACATCCGGTGGAAAGTTCAATAACCTCTGGCTCGATTCACAGGAAATCAAGCATACAGGACTTGCCTGCAGAGAAGCAAGCGGCCCGCATGGGTTTTATTCGATTCTATTGCTCGGAGTCAAGGTCGCATTTATTATGGGCTTGATAATTGAGACAATACTTTAGCATTTTCAGTGTTTTCATCCCGTGCAGTGAAGATCCTTGAAGATAACATCGGAATGTTATTTCAATTTGACACGGTCTAAACTCAAGAACCACCATTACTTATTTAACTTTTGTTACTGAATTAACATGGCTCGGAAAAAGATGTAAAAAATAAAGAGGAAGACATAAAAGAGATCCACAAGCTATTGTTTGATTCGGATGATGACTTTAATGAAAATAAAAATAGCCCTAAAAAATGCAAGATTTGAGAAGCCAATATCGAAGTAGTAGAGGAAGAGTATGACACAGATGCATCCGAAAAAATAGAACATAGGAAGAAAGATTCCGAAAGTGAATAGAGCGTTGCTGATTCATGTACGACTGAAGACGAAGGGGCTGATCAGGACTCCTATATAGCTATTAGAAAGCAAATAAATAAAGTGAAAGACTCTTTTTCTTGGAAAAAAAGCCCATGCCCTGTTAACAGAAAAACAGCCAAGCATAACTTAATCATGAGGTTGCCGGGTGTGACAGTTGTTGCAAAAAAAACGTTAACAGAATTCTGGAAACATGGAAGTGCTTATTTGAGGAAACGATGTTGACCAGATTGCGACTTTCATCAATCAATACATTGACAATGTTAAACGTAAGTTCACAAGGTCAAGAGATGCTCAATATACCGACGTAAGTGAAATTAAAGCTTTTATTAGGCTTTTAAATTTAGCAGGGATGTATAAAGCGGACAGTTTGAATCTACAGGAGTTAGGGGAAACGGACGGCATTGAGGAGCAAATATTTCGGTTAACAATGAGTTTAAAAAGATTCAGATTTTTCTTTTGGGCTATAAGATTCGACAATAGAGATACTCGAACAGCAAGAAAAAAAGTCGATCGCCTGGAACCTATTCGAGATCTTTCTGAGAAATGTGTGCAGAACTGCCAATCGTGCTATTCAGTAGGTGATAATGTCCCACTTGACGAAAAATTAGAATCTTTTAGAGGCAGGTGTTCATTTATTCAGTACATTCCCTCGAAGCCCGACAAGTATGGCATTAAAATTTTCGCACTTTTCGACAGTAAAATGTTTTACACAGGCAAATTAGAAATGTATGCTGGTAAGCAATCTAATAGGCCTTACGCTATCAGTAATAAGAGCTTAGATGTTGGTAATCGAATGATTCAACCGATACATAATTCGGGTCGTAACGTTACTGCCGATAATTGATTTAGCGATGTATCCCTGTTAAAATCTCTAGCAGAAGAACACCGTCTCTCCTTTGTAGGCACGCTAAAAAAGAACAAGTGACAGATACCTCATGAATTGAAGGATATAAAAAATCGAGAGGTTTGTTCAAACAATTTTGCTGTTTCTTACTTTTTCTAAACCAAAAGTTCAAAAAAATGTGATATCAAGTATGCACCAAGATGAGATAATTAATGAGGCGACCGGAGATAAAAAGAAACCTGAAATCGTTACCTTCTACAATCAAACAAAAGCAGGCGTAGATATGGTGGACAAAATATGCTGTGTTTATAGTGTCCCAAGAAATACTAGAAGATGGTCTATGGTTGTCTTCTTGTCCATGTTGAACATGGATAAATTCTATGGTAATATTTTTTTTTATTTATTTTAATATTTTTGGGAAACCAAATTAAACCCCTTCCTAGACGAAAATGGCTTAAACGTCTTGGCAAAGAATTGGTTCAAGAGCATCTAATACATAGATCAAAAATCAGCAGCCTACCATTATCAATAAAGTTTCGGCTATTGTTGCTAGCTAAAATTTGCCTAAAACCGATCAATATCGTCAAACACAAATTGATAGTGGCGTGAATATCGCCCGTAAACAATGTAAGTCCTGCCAGCAAGACAGAAAAACAAGACTATCACGATATACCTGCAAATATGGTTCTTACCTTTGTCTATAACACACTGGCTTCATGTGTCTCGAAAGTTGTGAAAAGGATAATTCGATTAGCGAAGAAGAAGGATAAGCAGGACTAAATTAGTATCTAGATGGGCCAACACGATTTTTGAGCATCTAAATTTCTTTGCTTGTAGAAAGTAAATATTTTTGCATGACATGTTTTTATGATGTTTTACTTCCTATAAAAAATAGTATAATCAGTTAGATTAAAGAAAATCAATCAATTATTTGTCATTATATGTCATCATTTTGACAAACATCATGTTTCCTCTGCAATGAGTTAAGGTTCTTGCTGGTAAAATTCTATCAGCATGTAGTGGAAAGTCTTGAACTGGTTCGAATAAAACTACTTCTTCCTCAAAATCATCAAGCGTCGCTTTTACTACACATTCCGAACAGAGAGGTAAGGTAGTATCTTCTAGCAAAACCACTTCTCGGATAGTGGAATTATTTCTTCGTGGCAGGTTCATAACTATTTCTTCATTTCTCGTACGGAGGACTCGTTGAGGTATGTCAAATATAAACTTCAAGACATCATCCATTATATCTGAGACGAAAATAGCGTGTATGAAGGTAGTATTCCCCAGGGTTACTTCAGCCTCATGAATGCCTTTCACGGGTATAATTTCACCGTTGGCGGTTTCCACGACATATTTTTGTATGGATTTTCTGTCCTGCAAGGAGCTATAATTTCTGGTCTCACGATGGTGTGTGTTGAGCCGGTATCCAGTACCATTTCACAGTCCCGATTGCATATCTTCCCTGGTAGTACCAAGCTAGAGCCATTATTCTGCAGCCGGGATACTTTGATTTTTGTTGATGCCGATGGGGATTGGCAGCACCTAGCCAGCTTTCGCCCTTAACACTGGCTAATGGGAGTTTTCGTGAATATCTTCAGAAATCCCATTGCTGGTATGTCGGCTTTGCACATGCCAAATTTCCAACAACGGATGTCTTTTCTTTGTCGGAAAGTTAAATATTTATTTTCGTCTTTCTGATGTTTAAGAAGAATCTCTTGCAGTTTATATATATATATATATAAATATATATATATATATATATATATATATATATATATATATTTATATATATATATAATGTGAAAATTTTTACAATTTATACTTATTACTGTTTTGGAAGCTAATAATACCGTTCTAAACGCATGAAAAACCTCCAATGTTTCACTTTTATTTAAAAATTAATTTCTCCAATGTAACATATTCAGACTTGTAAGACCGAAATATCTTCCATGTGTAAAACGTGCACATTGGAGATATTTACGTTCCTTCAAATGCTTACATTGGACTGCATTCTTTGAACTGTCATTAATATAACCTTAAATTTAGATGTTAATTACATTGGTTAGTTTTACCTTAAGATGAGTCTTTTTAAATTAAGAACTGAAAAAAGAATGCAGAATACTTTCCAAATAGTGAAAAATAAATGCAACGTGATAAATCGTGATGGCAATAGTGAAAAAAATAGTGTTTGGTTGGTTCAGCTTCCTTATGTTTATTGACAAGATTTTGAGTTTTTCGTATTGATTTCCAGTATAATAGAAATCAATGTCCTAGATATTGAAAAATATAATACAAACAGAAAAGAGAAAATAGTGGTTTCGGAAAATTATAACGTATTGCCCGATTGAACTGTATCTCAAATAAATTCAACAGCGGACGAAAACCTGTAAGTATGTTTTTCAGTTTAGACTATATTTAATTGAGGAATAGATTAATCTTTAATTCAGTATTTTTGTGACTGTTTTTAGAGTAACAGAAAATATTCCCGATTTAGGACATAATACCGAAACGAACACTAAAATAATAGTTTTAGAAAATTATACAGTATTGCCAGATGGAACTATCTAAAATAAATTCAGTTGTTGACGAAATCCTGTAAGTTTTTCTTCGCTTTTTAAATTCTGTGTCCGCAATGATAGTTATTTTGATATTAGTTGCAATTTTAAAACATTCTATTGGTGTGAGTTGAAAGTCATGATAAGTACTGTGTTTATATAATTAATTTATGGAAATCAAATAATCTAGCTCTTAAAATAGGTGTTTTAATATTTATTGCTTTAAACCGGCCTCTAAAACTAAGAGTTGAATTTAATTTTATACCCCAAGTGTCAGGTCAATCATAAGTTTTTCAGCAATTAATAGCAGAAAAACTGAAATATTTTTTTTGGTGCCGTTTGCCAGCGACCGTACTTAAAAATTTTCCTGAGATGAGATAAAGGTATAATAATATATAGTGTGTCCTCGGATGGCCGTAATTATACCAATAGTTAGTTTGCATTTTAGGAGAAAAGCTTATTCTTGATAAAAATACTTTTTTAGGACTACTGATCAGTGTTTTGATAAAGCATTTGCCGTAAATGATATTATAAAAACTGAAATTATACCAGGCGAAAGAGAAACTGACAAAGAAATTCAATCAGGAATGCGAAAAAGGAAATTAGAAACCAAGAATGGAACAGTCTACAAGAAATTAAAGGAAACGTTGTATGTGGAATATAGAAACAAAATATTCGATAGGGTGATCAATTTTTTTTCTTTGTAGGTCCGGTGAGGATTTGGATGATGTTTTGGAAGGAGAGGAAAAAGACATCAAACTTAAAACAAGAAGTGTTGAAAAAAAAATCAAGAAATAACACTAGCTAGTTTAAAAAGTAAAAAAATAGAAAGTAAAAAAGAAACAGCCCGAAAAAGGTTTAAGGGCAAATCTTACGTCGGGTATAAGAGAGGACAGGGAAATGTTGTAAGTCATGATATTAATAGGGAGGCCAAAACGATAAAGCAGAGATGTAAACATCATACAGTGCCATCAAAACTAAAAGAAGCATCATTTCGATGTTCACTGCTAACAGAAGAGGAGAGACAATCTCGATTTAAAAAGTTTTGGTCATTAGAAACTTGAGATGAAAAAAAATAATATGTTCAATATCTGGCTAAGAAACGAGCATTACGAAGACGCCGAAAAGATACCCGAGAGGCAGAAGAAACCCCAAAGAAGAAATACGGCCACGATTTTTATCTGACTAACAAAAGCGGGGAGTACTTGAAAGTATGCAGAGTCATGTTTTTGAACACTTTAGATTTGGGAGAAGACTGCATGAAAAGGTGGACAACTATTGATGCACCAAATATTGACAGTTATACTTCAGATGAAAGCCCAAAAAGCTCCAAAGACAAACACATTTGTAAAAAAATGACACCTAGAAAACTAAAACAGACCGAGAAGGAAGCGAATGTTTGATGGAAATTCCTAAAGTTCCGTCCCACTACTGCAGGGTATCCAGCAGCCATCCAGAGTATACGTAGACAACAGTTTTATAACCAAAAACCATATGTACAGGGTGTCCGGATTTGGTTGCAAAAGCAGGGTATCTCGCTTATTTTTAGAGATAGAACCTTGCGGTTTTCACGAACCTAAGCTAATTTTTTGTGAAACTCATGAAGCTGTAAACAGAATTTTCATAGACTTCGTTTATGAGATACAGGGCGAAATAGAAAATTTTGTATTTTGGAACCCCCCTCTTATCTCGGTTATCCTTTAACTTAACGCAAAGAGAAAAGTTGCTGCTTATGCAGTTTTTTACGCTGGATCCAGTGGCGTAGTCATATTTTTCATTTGAGTTGTTGTTTTTTAGATATGACCCAAAGTTGTGTTTTTTTAAACGGGACACCCTGTATATTTGTCCAAAAATTGATTTGTCCTTTTAAAATATTCTTAAAAATTTATAATAGTATGGGTCTATTTTAATAAACAACAACAAAAATCCTAATTTTTATAGTTATCATCCCAAATTTTGCAGTAGGCCATGCAAATCGATGCCGTTTTCTTTTGTTTTCTTGAAAGCAAATGATATTTCCCAATTTTGTACGCGTATATACAAAAAAAAAGATAGTTTTTTGTATTTATTTATTGTATAAAAATATATTTGTATTAGGTATTATGGAAGAAAACCAAACTTTCGAACATTATGAAAAGTAAGATATGTTAGCTTGTTTTATATTAAGTAATGAAAATGTTGAAGCGGCTTCTGAGATGTATTTTAACAGGTAAATAGTTAATTTTTAGGTATGTTGAAATACTATTGCTTAATTTTTATTTAGATATTCAGAAAGGAGGCAACCTAATATATCCACTTTTTATCGGATAAAAAAGAATTTACTTAATCACGGATCATTTATCAAACCTCGTACGAAAACATATAATAAAGAAAATCGGGAGGCTGAGGAAATTACGGTTTTGGCTAATGCAGAAGCTTACCCTACAAACTCTTGTAGGGCCAGTGAAAAGAGCATAGGGATTCCAAAAACTAGAGTTCAAGAAATTTTAAAAAAGCACAAATACCACCCATACAAATTTAGGCTCGTGCAGCACTTACAGCCAGGGGATGCAGAGCGTCGGGTAGTCTTCTGCAATTGGTTTCGAGAAAGATGCGATATGGTTAGAGATTTTGAAAGGAAGGTTATATGGTCAGACGAAGCACATTTCAGTAATTCTGGTATACTCAATAGGCACAATAGTAGATTCTGGTCCCAGGAAAATCAACACCAAATATTTCCCAGAAGACAGCAGGGCAGGTTTGGTCTAAATGTGTCCTGCTTCATATTAGGAACACATATAAAATTTTATATATTTGAGGGAAATCTAACAGCCAATCGCTATATAGAAATTTTAGAGGCAGCTATACCTGAATTACTTGACGATGTTCCTCTAACGCAAATTAACGAAATTTATTTTCAACAGGACACACAATTCTGGAATGACGAGATTATTTCTGGACAATAATTTTACCAATCGATGGATCGGAACAAATGGACCTATAAGATGGCCCCCTAGGTCCCCAGATTGATCGATTTTAGATTTCTTTCTATGAGGATATCTGGAAAACAGAATTTACAAAGACTACTATGATAATGTCCAAGATTTAGGAAATGCAATAAGAGAAAATTTTCGCTATTTACAAAATCATCCCGTTATTTTGCTTAATTCCCTAAAACGAATACGAAAATTGTGCGAAGCATGCATAGAACAAAATGGAAATCAGTTTGAACAGTTCCTTTGATTTCCTTGGTTACTGTAGTTCTTATACGACAGTTGATTTTTGCTGAAAGGCTTATTACATAATAATTTATTACTGTTTTATTCTTGTGTTACATAAATCTAGGTAGGTGGTACTTTTTTGGTGCGAAATTATCAATACATATTTTGATAAATAGATTTAATTACATATTTATTTTGATTTATTGTTAGGATGTAGATATTGTTAACGACTTTAAATAAAAGGCAGCATTGTTTTGCATGGCCCACTGTAAAATTTGGGATGATAATTATAAAAATTAGGATTTTTGTTGTTGTTTATTAAAATAGACTCATACTATTATATATTTTTGAGAAACTTTTAAAAGGACAAATCAATTTCTGGACAAATATATAGGGTGTCCCATTTAAAAAAACACAACTTTGGGTCATATCTAAAAAATAACAACTCAAATGAAAAATATGACTACGCCACTGGATCCAGCGTAAAAAACTGCATAAGCAGCAATTTTTCCTTTTGCGTTAAGTTAAAGAATAACCGAGATACGAGGGGGGTCCCAAAATGCAAAATTTTCTATTTCGCCCTGTGTCTCATAAACGAAGAAGGCTATGAAAATTTTGTTTACGGTTTCATCAGTTTCACAAAAAATTAGCTCAGGTTCGTGAAAACCGCAAGGTTCTATCTTTAAAAATAAGCGAGATACCCTGCTTTTGCCCAAAGTGTATAAAGATTGGTGTGACGAAAGAAATCTACAGGTTGCCCACATTAAAATGTTTAGAAAAGTTCTGCAAAATTAAAAGCTTTCCATTCATAAACCAAGAAAAGATCAATGCGGTATATGTGTTGGCTTTAAGACTAAGACAGTAAGTATTGAAGAATATGATGAACACACTACCAAACAGAAACAGGGAAGAAAAGCTAAGGAATTGCTAAAAAATGCTGCAAATGGTGAAAAGTTGGTGGTTACTGTTGATCTGCAGAGTGTGCTAACTTGTCCAAAAGTTTTAGCATCTTACTCAGTCTTACTATAAGCTAAAACTTCAAGTGTACAAGTTTACAATTTACTCACTAAACGATGGCAAAGTACAACTCTATGTCTGGCACGAGGCAAATGGAGGGGTGAGCAGTAATGAATTTACATCATGTTTAATTAATTTTATAACTTGTTCCTCAGATAATTATAAAACTATTATATTTATCTCAGATGGGTACAACTATCAAAACAGGAATAAGACTCTAGCCAGTGCTCTAAGTAATATTGCAGTAGCTGAAATATTACTATACATAACATAACATAACATAATATATCTGGAAAAAGGTCACACTATGATGGAAGCTGACTCTGTCCATTCAGCACTGGAGCATTACTTTACCCCTCCAATTAACTCGCCGATGGATTATATTGCTAGAATGCGTATAGCTCGCCCAAAGCAACCATATCATATTAAACATGTAGATTTTACGTTCTTCAAAAAATATGACATAATCAGTAATTTTGATTCAATAAGACCAGGGAAAACGGCGGTCGATCTTCAGGTTGTTAATATAAGGCAACTAAAATACACTCCTACTGGGCTTTATTGCCCCAAAGAAGGGAAAATCAAACAATGATCGTTTACAATAAAGCTCTTTTTAAAAATCCACCTCCAATATCTGAAAACAAGTTTAAACACCTCCAAGACCTTAAATGTGTAATCGAGAAAGTACACCATCACTTCTATGATTCATTTCCTAAAAAGAAAGGTGGCATAAATTGTTGACATTCCTTAAATTAAGTATTATAATAAGTTACTTATTTCTACATTATGTTACCTTAACAGTATTATTACAAAAACTTTTATCTTAATGATGAAATACCTCGAATGTGCAAAATAAATATTTACCAATATCTCCAATGTGCAGTTTTTCTTCTTTTTACCAAAATATTTCTCGTAAATAATTATTTGGAATTAAATAACATACAAACTAATGTGCAAACTATGTGTCTTTAGCTTATTAAATTGGATTAAAAATCAGAATATAAAAAATCACAAGGGTAGATTATTTTAAGCTTCTGTAAAATTTGCTTTTTTGTACATCGGAGTTATTTCATTCTCAACGACGATATATATATATATATATATATATATATATATATATATATATATATATATATATATATATATATATATATATATATATATACTTAGACTAAGAATATAAATCAATTGGTCCAGAAACTCCATATATATATATATATATATATACAGGGTGTTCCTTAATGACATGCTAATATTCAAGGGGGTGATTCTTGGACCCATTTTAAGAAAAAATCTTCATATGAACTGATGTCCTAAACGTCTTAACTTTTGAGATACAGGGTGCTAAAGTTTTCAGAAAAAAAATTATTTTTTTTAATCACTGTGATACTACTGTAGATATCTTTATAAAATGTGGTACACGTGTTCTATGCATCGAGATGCATTTTCTAATGTACAAGCAATTTTATTCTTTTTACCAGTGGCGTCCGTACGCGTTTTGTTTAGAATATTTTTGGAGAAAAAAATGGTACGCCACTGCTTTATCTTAAAATAAAAATTATTTTTGGAATTCTCATTCATTTCTGAGCAAATTCGATCTCTTGATTTTCTTTCGGCCGATGCATAGTTTTCGCTTAAAAAAATAAAAATCGTTTTACTTCAGGGTCAAATCGTTAAAAATCTGATAGGGTGACTGTTGTGTGGAAATCGCTTATTTATCGGGTGAAAGAAAATTATGACATCGAATGTGTTCATAAACGAAAAAGTTTTCTCGTCTGATGGTCCGTTCTTGATTAAATAATTGAGTTAAAATTGCTTAATAATATCTCAATACCAACTAATAATAATTTTTAAACCCATAAATCTAGTAGTCCTGGAATAAATTACGTTTTTACAAACGTCGATGTCAAATGACTTAAAGTAAGCTGTTGGTGTTCAAAACCATCTCAGTGTGTCATCTCTTTGGTTTTTAGTGTTTCATTGAAGTTATTTTCTCCGTTTTTTCGAATAATATCATTAAATATGGTAAATTATACGAATGCGGAAATGGCGGCAATGCATTACGCATATGGCCTCGCAGATGGTAATGCAACAGAAGCCAGACGCATTTATCAGGAAAGATATCCTAATCGTGCCTTGCTAGATAGCCGAACCTTTTCGAATATTCATCGCCGACTTAGCGAAACAGGTAGTTTCAATAAAGGTACTTCGGAAGGCAGACCTCGAACTGTCAGAACACCTGAAGTTAAGGAAGCGGTGCTGCAAGAAATCGACGAACATCCTGAGACGAGTACGAGGAAGATCGCTAGAGCGTTGAATATTTGTCACCAAATTCTTTGGCGTATTTTAGTTGACTTTTTGTTATATCCATATCATATTCTAAGAGTACAGGCATTACTCCCCAGGGATTTCCCACAGCGTGTGAACTTCTCTCAGTGGTATCTTCAGAGTATTACACTAAATCCGCAGTTTGAGTCATAAATTTTGTTCACAGACGAAGCAACTTTTTCTAGGAATGCTATTCAAAATTTCCATAACAATCATGTGTGGGCGGAAGAAAACCCGCATGCCATAACCGAAACCCATTTTCAAGAACAATTTTCGCTTAATGTTTGGGCAGGAATTATTAGTAATCATCTCATAGGCCCATTTTTCCTACCAGGACGTCTTGATGGACGGTCTTATTTGCATTTTCTCGAAGAAGAACTACCTGGGTTGCTTGAAGATGTACCAGTTGCGTTAAGGCATCGCATATGGTACATGCACGATGGAGCACCGGCTCATTTCAGCGTAATTGTCCGAAATCATTTAGATACAGTTTATCCTGATCGTTGGATAGGTCGCGGAGGACCTCAGCAATGGCCAGCAAGATCCCCCGATCTCAATAGTTTGGATTTCTTTTTATGGGGGTACCTTAAAACTCTAGTGTACAAAACTCCCGTTAACACTGTAGAAGATTTAAGAGAGCGAATAGTTGCCTCGTGTGAAACTATACGGAATACGCCGGGAATATTTGAACGAGTGCGCAATTCCATGCGTAGACGGGCGGAAGCATGCATATTAAGTGAAGGTGGCCACTTCCATCAATTTTTATTATTAATGTTAGTTTTGTTAATAATTAATAAAATTAAGCCGTTTCTGTAAACTTTGTTTTCTGCAAGCTGAAATCCCCGCTGTAATTTATTGGCACATGAAAGTTTTTTAAAAATTGTTTCCTAAAGTAATCAATCCTAAAGTAAAGTAAATCAATTACTTATTTCTAAATTAATTAATATTTATTATTAAATGAACTGAATAGCACGAAAAAAGAAAAAAAACGCTTTCCACACAACAGTCACCACATCAGATTTTTAACGATTTGACCCTGAAGTAAAACGATTTTTATTTTTTTAAGCGAAAACTATGCGTCGGCCGAAAGAAAATCAAGAGATTGACTTTGCTCAGAAATGAATGAGAATTCCAAAAATAATTTTTTTTTTAAGATAAAGCAGTGGCGTACCATTTTTTTCTCCAAAAATATTCTAAGCAAAACGCGTACGGACGCCACTGGTAAAAAGAATAAAATTGCTTGTACATTAGAAAATGCATCTTGATGCATAGAACACGTGTACCAAATTTCATAAAGATATCTACAGTAGTATCACAGTTATTAAAAAAAATAATTTTTTTTCTGAAAACTTTAGCACCCTGTATCTCAAAAGTTAAGACGTTTAGGACATAAGTTCATATGAAGATTTTTTCTTAAAATTCCAAGAATCACCCCCTTAAATATTAGCATGTCATTAAGGACATGTATATATATATATATATATATATATATATATATATATATATATATATATATATATATATATATATATATATATATATATATATATATATATATATATATATATATATATATATATATATATATATATATATATATATATATATATATATATATATATATATATATATATATATATATATATATATATATATATATATATATATATATATATATATATATTATATACATAAAAAAACTTTCCAGTTATTTTCATTTAGTTTAGGTGTTCGTTTTTATTCATAAAATGTGTTTTAACTTTCAAAAGTTCATTTACACTATCGATGCTCCTTGAGTTAAGAAGATTACCGAGAATCGAAAATACGTTTCGAACGTGACTTATAAAGGGTCTGGTTTAAGAAACTTTAAGATTCTCAGAAGTTCAGTTAAAATAGATCTTTCTTTTAAACTTAACATCTTATGAAACGGTTATTTCTAAAGTAAGAAGATATCGTCTCTTCTTAAACTTATCGGTTCAATATGTATGCAGGCTTCTATAAAATGTAATAATATGCTGAACGCTATTCGAAATGTTCTACGCAAAATTCTTGGAAGCCGTTCGAAAAGCTGTTTCGATATTCTGGTGCAATTGGGGAGTAAATCCAACTTTACTTTGGGAATCAGTTTAAAGGATTTTTCCCCAGTACCGATTTAATTTCCTTGACTTCTTTGAGTAGTTTTATGTTTGATATTGTTTTGTGAACACAGGCCAAGGAATTTCTCTAAAACACCGAGTGGGCCATATGTTGGTTTCTTTTTGAAATCACTATTAAAAGTTTACAATTCAATATTTTTAAACGATTGTTGCTTTATTAAAAAGAGTTCACCTTCGATAATTTCTGAAAACAATTTTTCATATGGCTGAAAATACAATTATCGAACTTATTGCGTGAAAGCTTGATGGTTTCTCGGCTGGAGTGACACGTGACGCCATCCTGTTGGAACTTAAGCTGGCATAGGTCCAATCGTAAGTTAAAAATCGTCCCAAATATGGGCGTTATTAACATCAACACTAACGCTGTGTAGATGGCGTTGGTTCTTTGCCCAGATTTATAAAGAATTCATTAGAAACTTTCAGTAATATAGCAGCACGTACAGATTTATATGATTCCCTTTACTATTTATGAACTCTGATTACCCTAATAAAACTTCAATGGCTGACTGTTGTTGCAAGGAAATCGATTCTTCTGACCGCCATGTTGGATAAAAGATATGGTGTTAAGAAATGGAAAAGTGACCGCCATGTTGGATAAAAGATTTTCAAATGGATTATTAGCTACATGATCTGAAATGTGGGATAGGATAATTGTGTATTACTATATATGTGTTTTTTAAGTAAACTTGTTGATTTAGAAAAACAAACTTTTTTTTTACTTTTTACCAAAAGTTCCATTTTTTGTTTATTGGGTGGCGGTTGAATTTTAGGAGGGGTACAACATGTCATTTTATCAGTAAACTAGGCATGACATTTATTTTTGACACTTGAAATAATAATAATACCCATAAAAACCCTAATGCGCCCATATTTTTGAGTGACATTTTTAATTCCGAAAGAACAAACCAAATCGTGAGTGAAATGAAATTACATCTGCTAAATGTGATAGATGAAGAAAGTTCATCCGCTCCTTTTTCATGTAGGTGGCGACTGGCGTTGCTTTCTCTCTGATTAGATATTATGCCATTGACAGAAATGCTGCTGAGAATTTGTTATTAAAATCTTTAGTTCTATAAGAGCTTTAGTTCTTTAGGCGCTTTAAGAGTTATATTGTTATTAAAAATACTTTGCAGATACTTGATAATAACACTTTTATTTATGTAATAAAGTAACAGAAACCTCACTATTACTTCTATCGTAATCTAATCGTAAAATGTTATTTGGGTTGTCTGAAATTATTAAAATACTTTGTATTATCAGGATAGAATATTCAATAGACGATGGTTTTATAGTGATCACCGTAAAAAATTTAAATGTATTATATAGACATTCTTTTGCGTTACTGCAATACAAAAAATCAATTTTTCAAAACGTTTTTATACAGATTGAATAAAAGGCATTACCACTTTTATTGCTTCAAGGGACAAAGCACTTAATTCTATTTGATTTTTAGTCAACTGCCCAATTTCTATAAATAGCCTTCCATAAATATCGTTCAATATGATGCCGCAAAGAAATGTCAATATACAAAAACAATCCGTATTATGGTAAGGAAATTAATATATTGGGTTATGTGATGATTTTACATTATTCACATGACATTTAAAAATTGTAACAGTTTTACGATGTTAATATTTTATAATATCTTGGAATAGTATGTATACATTTGTTGGTGCATATTTAATGTTTATCAAAAGTTTTAAAAAATGACTATTAATAATATTTAAATAAAAAGGGCAACTTGTATATATTTTGAACGTATTACTAGATTTACTAGAAGAAATATAAGAATATTGGTATATCCAAGGTTCTCTGCAGGTTCAAGTTTTGGCGTAACTATAGATGCGAAAAAACCTGGTTTAACAGTTTCGTGGGTCTGTCAGTCTATCTGCCTATCAATTTGCGGCATAGCTAAAAAACTACTTACTCAATTGACTTCAAATTTTCGTCAGGAGTTATGGGGATGAGCTGGTAATATTTTGGCAAATACAAATACAAATACAAATTTATTTCAGGTACTTGATACATACAATATCATTCCTTGCGTCATAAGGGGGTTTGCAACATAGCATTAAAATACAATACAATGAAAATAAATAACACTAGCTACAAATAACACTTCACTTTACAATGTTTACAATTTTTAGATTTTACATATATTACAAGCTATTATTTACAGAGTTTCTGCATACTGTTAACAGTTTAAAACCAAAGACAACAATGATACACATGATAAAAGTTTAAAATTTAGAAGTCACAAGTTATAAATTCATTAAAACTATAAAAAGCTCCCTTCAGTAGAAGATTGCGTACCAGCAATTTGAACCTGGCCAACGGCATTTGTTTAAGATTTAGAGGTAACTTGTTATAAAAGGTAGGTAATAGTTAGTGGAAAAACGTGATCTTTGCAATCTCAAAAACTGTATTCTGATATCTGATCCCTGCCTAGTTTGGTATTCATGATAGATGTTGTTCTGACTGTAAGAGTCCAGATGGGTGTGACAATACATAATGCACTCGTAGATAAATCTAGATGGTATGGTAAATATTTTAAAATCGACAAATGTTTGCTTCACATCCTCTCTCCAAGCCTTACCCGCAATCACTCTCCCTGCCCGTCTTTGAAGTTTAAAAATTCGGTCTGCAAGTCTGCATAGGTCAAGTTAAATGTCTTATAGTATGCAAAAGAAGCGCAAATACCTAACGTATGTTGCTTACGCTAATCTGATTACTGACAGTATCAATGTTTTACGTTTTTTATATAAATATTCAATTTGTTTATAACCGTCTATTTTATATAATACAGTCTGCTAAATACGTTTACCTGAAATAGCAATGTATCACAAATTTTCACTTCCTGCTGCTCTAAATAATCTACAGGTGTCTGCACAGCAAGTAATACTTAAAATAGCAGTTAAATCTAAAAAAAGCCAGTTATTATATATATATATATATATATGTATATATATATATATATATATATATTAATATATATATAAAAATATATATATATATATATATATGTATATATAATTTACCTCTTTTTACGTTGATTGCAGACCAAGCCAATAACTGAACGCTGACTGCGCCATGTTTCAAAATTTCTCTTTTAGCATAAATTAAATATTCTTCTATTTTAGTCTTAATATTTTCATATTTTTCTGCTAGATATTCTCTATCTATAACTACTTGTTGAGTGTCCCCACACAAGGACCCCATACAAAGCAGTGGATTGAAAAATCGAATGGTAGGTTTGCAGTAGGATTGGAAATGGTAAGACTCTCACTAGATTCCTTAATAGGAATACAGATCTGGAAAGCCGTGCTGAAACACAGTCAACATGCTGCTCGAAAGTCAATCCAGGGTCCAGAGATAATCCCAGAAATTTTGATGATTTTGAGTTATCTATGGGTAGTTCTCGCAACCCAAAAAACATAGTTATTGTCTTGGAGGTATTTAAAGATAATTTATTTGCGATGAAACATTCATTCAATGCTCGCATGTTATACTCGAGCGACATGCGCAATGCTAAGTTGGGAGAAGCAGTGAGAATGTCATTTATGTAGACCAGAAATAAAAGGGGTCCAAGTATCGAACCCTGAGGAACCCCGTGCTTTATGTCACAACTCTCTGAAAATTTACCAGCATAGAATGTTCGCTGTTGTTTCCCTGACAAGTATGATCCAATCATCTGGACACTATCTCTGTCAAACCCATAGTACTCAAGCTTAAATAATAGCTCCCTATGACCAACATAATCAAAGGCCTTCGATAGGTCGCAGAAAGTCGCCCCGACATATTGGCCATCCTCAAAAGCCCCCATTATACATCCCACCAGATCAATCAATGCCATGATGGTGGATTTCTTTCGTTTGAAACCAAACTGTCTATTTATAAACATGTTGTTATTGTCAAAAAATGCACAAATTTGTTCCTTAAGTAGGCTCTCAAGCAGCTTCCCAAACACTGGTACCAAGGAGATGGGCCGATAGTTCCCAGGATCATTCCTGCAGCCCTTCTTGAAAATTGGGATTACTTTGGACATCTTTAGGCACTCTGGAAAGAAACTTTGTTGTATGTAGTGATTGAAAAGCTCCGTCAAAGGAGCAATTAATTGACTTTTAAGTCGCTTGATCATATTGACATTAATATCATATATATCCTTACTTTGTTTATTTTTGATATTGTTGATCGTGTCCCTTATTTTGTTATAAGAAATTAGAGAGAAAGAAAATCTAGGACTGTTTGCATTTTGTCTTCGTATATAGTTATCAGATGTAAGATTAACATTTAGAAGAATTTGCAAAAGCTTCTCGGCAACAGAAGAGAAGGAAGCATTGAAATCATTACAGTTTAAAACGCCCAACTCCTCAGACTTCTTTCCTAGCCCACGTAAAGAATTTATAACATTTTAAACAACTTTTTATAGTTCTTTATTTGTGAGTGTAGTTCGGGGCTAGGTTGATTTGCATATAATTCCCTAAGGAGCCTAAGTGTTTCCCTCATATTTCTTATGTTATTATTGAACCATATTATTTTACTATTATTTTTCATCTTTCCCCTCCTCACTGGGAACGCTTCTATTATACCCTTCATGAAAATATCAAAAAATGAGTCAAAGTCGCTAACCAGATTCCAATCCTGTACACTTAAGTAATTAAACATTGTATTAATTCCAAGTACCCAATATAGCGGAACAAAATGGCAGCCTGGTGAAATGTTAAAAGAATTATCACCGAAAAATGAATTACCTAAATTACCTCAAATTTTGCACAAAAACCAAATATTACCTAGAAATCAACTGGTAACAATACTGGTGATTCCAATATAATTAAATTTAAATTTTCACAAAAACTAAATGTGAAATAGGAATAAACTGGTACGAATTTAATATGATGTAACAAAATGGCGGGATTAAAAAAATCAGTGTAAAAACAACTTATTCAATTGATTTTAAATTACGCCCAAAAATCAATTGTGGCATAGGTAAAAACTGGTAAAATATTGGTACAAATCCAATATAGTGGAACAAAATGACGCCCAATAATAATATTTGAAAAAAGAGTATATGTATATGTGTTATTAAATGACTGTGCAGAACTAAAGTGGCTCATACTTCGCTATTTCTAATAAAAGGAAATGTTCATAATCGGGGAAGTTCTGGGTAAAGGAAATTTACCGATTTTTATTTTAGAAAAAAACACGTCTAAGTTTTTATACTGATTATAGCAGCTAACCCTAATAGAATGGACACAAACACACATTGTATTACTTGTACGTTGAAGCGTACTATTAATATTTATTTTTCTGTTACTACACCCCTAGAGCTGCCATGACAAACATGCGGCTCGCGGACCGCATGCGGCCCAGCATCAGTTTTGAAAACAGCTAGATAATGCGTCCCGCGAACAAATTGAAAACCGTTTTTGAAAGCGCGCGCCGCTGCAACAACGATTGGTAAAATAAAGTGTACAATTGTACATAGTGCCATCTATATTTAGGAGGAGGAACTACATATACTCAACCTAAAACCTAAAGCCAAACGTTATCTGGCTTGTTCCATGAAATTCTATCGCGCAAAAACACAGATGCCGCTATCTGAACATTCTGGAAAGAACTCGAGAAATCACAATCTGTATATAAGGCGTGTTCGATTGAGTTCAGTCGTTCGGTGTTTAGTCAGTTAAGAGTCAGTTGCGATAGAGTTTCAAGTTGAGTTGCGCACTTATTATTACAACACTTAACAGTACTTATTATAATTTATTTCGGATACAGTTTTTAACAAGTCTCTTTTAAAACCAAGTGGAAGTAACGGGAAACTTGTAGATGAACAAGAAAAGTGGTAATTAGAGTTTTTTTGCTGTGAAGTGAAAGAAAAAATTATTTGTTTGATTTGTAATAGTACAGTCGGTATCTCAAAATTATATAATATAAAACGTCACTATGATATTCATAAAACTATGTTTGACAAGTATACAGGCATGGTCAGAAACGAAAAGTTAAATAAGTTAAAATCACGGTTAAAAGATCAGCAGCTTATATTTACACGTCCAAAGCAAGAAAATGGATCTCTCCTTCAAGCTAGCTACGTACTGTCGAAGTTGATCGCGAAACATTCAAAACCATTTGTTGAAGGTGAATTTATAAAAGGGTGCCTTGTAAAGGCCGCGGAAATTGTAAGTCCCGGGAGCGTGAAGGCATTCCAAATATATCTTTGTCCCGGAATACTGTCGCTAAAAGAGTTACTGAGTTGGCGGATAATATAAGTGATCAGATAAAAACAAAATCAGACTCTTTCATTGCATTTTCTATTGCCTGTGACGAAAGTACGGATGTGTGTGATGTGGCGCAACTCGCTGTTTTTCTTCGTGCAGTTGATACAGATATTAATGTGTATGAAGTATTACTAGAATTAGTACCATTGCATGATACAACAACTGGGAAGGATATTTTCAGTGCTGTTTATGGACTTCTGCAAAAGTACAATTTAGATTTGTCAAAACTGTGTTCCGTTGCAACAGACGGAGCTTCTTCAATGACTGGAGTAAAAAATGGCTTCGTTGAAATATTACAGACAAAGATCAGAAAACCTGGCAGTGACAAACCAGATTTTCATCATATTCATTGTATAATCTACCAAGAAGTTTTATGCTCAAAAGTGATCAAGTTAAAAAGTGTTTTAAAGTCAGTGAAAAAAATTATAAACTTCATAAGGTCACGAGGCCTTAATCAGCGACAGTTTTCTGCATTTTTACGTGATTTAGAAAGTGAGTACACTGGTTTACCATATTATGCAGAGGTGCGATGGCTTTCGTGTTCTATGGTACTCGACCGGTTTTGGAAACTCAAAGAAGAAATACTCGTTTTCATGGAAACAAAAGGAAAAGATGTCAGCTTTTTATGCGATGTACCTTTTTACAAGATCTTTCATTTATGGTAGATATCACAAAACACTTGTGACCACGTCAAGTTGTTACAGATATGTATGATCATGTGAAAGCTTTCAAGTGTAAGACGATGTTGTGGGAAAAACAGTTAGCAGAGGATAATCTGTCACATTTTCTGACTTGTAAGGCATATCAGGAAAGCACAAGTGCCCTAATATTATACAAAATATATTCAGAGAAAATGAGAAGCTTTCTGGCAGAATTTGAGAAGCGTTTTCAGGATTTTAAGACCCAAGAAAACAATTTTTCTCTATTTACTGGTCTATCGATATTGATAAAGTTCTCCCTCACTTGCAAATGGAAGTAATTGAGATTCAGTGTCAGACTCATTTAAAACAGAAATTTGATAGTTTGATAGTGTTGTTACATCCTAATTTTATAAAAGCCGTTTTATATGCTGAAATTCTTTCTTGCAAGTTGCAATAGTCTTGAACAAAAGCATGCGCAGTGGCAAGACATTTGTACCTTTTGTCAAACTGCGCATGCCTTTGTTCAAGACTATTGCATATTGCAAAGAAGAATTGCAGCATTTAAAACGGCCTTAAGTACTTGCCTGTTCAATACAAATCTCCCGCAAGATCGCGATTGACGGCCGCACACTTGGACGCAGTTTTAAAAATTATTTCCGCCGATACATTCGCGCCACAAATAGACAACTTAATTAAAGACAAAAAATGTCAAATATCTGGCAAACGAATTTAATGTTTGTAGTTTTTTGTAATGTCCTTTTTATTGGAAATTTAATAAACAGACTTGTCCTATAATAGTACTTTTTTTCAAGATTTTCAGTAGTTTGTCTTCTTTAAGATAAGGTTTTGCGGTCCACCTAGTCGATGGTCTTTATGCTTTTGGCCCACCAGTGACTTTGAGTTTGACATGGCTACCCTAGATTGATAAAAAAAATCGTCAAATAAGATAGAGAATACAATAATAGTGGGAAATGACACATATGTTGTTTATACCGACCCCAGGAGGATACTAGGACGTTTTTTGTGATTCTTTGGAAAAACTGTTGTATTACTTAAATCAACGTAATGTGCTTGTCTCTATTTGTAGTAATTTTAACTATAATTTTAAAATTAAAACTAGGAAAAACTTAAATATCTTAGATATTTTTAGCTCATATGGTCTATCTCGAACATTCTTTAACTCCTCTAACATCTTTAATAATGCTTTAAACAAAAACTAGGGATATCACCTTCTCCGACTACAAAGCCCAATTTTTATATATTCATTCTGGCAAATGTGCCAGTTCTCCACTTACATTACATAGAAGAGAATCTTTTTCTCAAGAAAACGTTTTGGAAACATACTTTTCAAAGAAAATTGGATGTCCTCACTATACCGACTGGAAATGAAACACAAATTTTCATATCTTCTTTCTACTTTCTTCAGTTATTTTGAAATGTCAGTTCCAAATCGATCTAAACGAAAAAGAGCACTCCATAAAAACAACCCGTGGATTACTTCTGCTTTAGTCAATGAAGGTAATGATTTGAGAAATCTATATCGACAGTGTAAAAATAGTAATAATCCTATCCTGTTAAAAACTTACAAAAATAGACTTAAGACGCACATAATTAATATTATTCTAACTAAAAAATACTGGAGCTCAGAAAAATTAAAATTAAGTAATAGCAAAACTAGATGTGCTTGGGAGAATATACATTTGCATACAAACTTCACACCGAAGAGAAAGAACTTTACTACAAAACTAGTTCTGGATGGCATGGATGTAACTGATGATAACACATTTAATAATTTTTGTATTGAATCTGTAGACTTATTTATTGATAATGATAACCTTGATGTAAATAGTAACATACCTTCTGATATCAATTCCTATACAATATTCTTAAGCACCTTGGGTGAATATGAAGTTTTCGAAATCTTAAAATCTGTGTCTAACAAAAAATCCTGTGGATTTGATGATGTTTCGTGTAACTTGGTATACAAATGTGCATTAGAGATAAAGTGCGGGACACGAAAGAAAACCGGCGGTCCTTAAAATAAAGGTTTATAGTCTGAAACAAGCGAAAAGTAAAATTTGTGTATGCAAATAAATTTTATATTAGAAGGTTCAAGCTATTTCCAGTGACGCCTATACATTTCGAGCATTTGTTTTCATTTCTATATAAATGCGTTGCGTTGCGTTGAATTTGAATTATTATTTTGAAGTAACGATGGCGCACAAAAGAGGAAAAACAATTCAAAGTGGTGCACGTGAAGTTATTGCGAGCGTTATAGACGCCTGTACTAGAGCAGCTGACTATTCCAATTCAAAATCGAACAGCATTTTACACTGGTGTTTCGGAAAGTAGTGTAAGAAAAATTCAAAGAGAACATAATGATTGCTCATGTTCTACTTCACCTTTAAAATTTCCTGGTAAAAAAAGACTCCGATTATCATACAAAGATAAAATTGACCATGGTGATTTTCAACTAATTCGACGAACAATAGAGGATTTTTATATAAACTTGAAGAAGGTTCCTACCTGCAAACCTCTTCTTCGTGCTGTAAAGAACAAAATAGATTTTCCGTACGGGTATAAAACCTTAAATCGGCTTTTACGTTCAAATGGTTTTGTTTGGCGCAAGTGCCAAAATAAACGAAAATTGCACATTGAGAGACCAAATAATTTTCACTGGCGGATGAAATATCTTTCAACTGTAAGGCAATATAGGCAAGAAGGGCACAATATTGTGTATCTAGACGAAACCTGGGTAGATCATGATATGACAGTGAACAGATGCTGGAAAGTGAAAGTGTTACAGGTGTTGTTCAGGGAATCCGCTCTAGTAGTCGCTTTATTATAGTTCATGCTGGTTCAGAAGCCGGATTTGTTCCAGGTGCTGCTTTAGTTTTTCGCTCGGGACTAACAACTGGAGACTATCATGGACAGATGAATAGAGATAATTTTGAAAAGTGGTTGATCGAGAAGCTTCTACCTAACATTCCTCCCAAATCAGTCGTGGTATTGGATAATGCGTCTTATCATTCTCACTTAGAAGATAAAGTGCCAACTAAATACTCTACAAAAGCTCATATGATATCTTGGCTTAAATCGAACAATCTTGTATGTGATCCAATATGGAGAAAATATCAATTATATGAAATAATATCAGCCAACAAGCCTGGAGAGAAAAAAAAGTACAAATTTGACGGTCTTTTACGTAACCTCGGTCATACACCTTTAAGGCTTCCTCCATACATGTGCGACCTCAACCCTATTGAACTTGCATGGGCAGGAGTAAAAAAATTTATTTAAGAGCGCAACACCGGTGATAAAGATTTAAATAAAATAACATTAGAAGCGATTGACTCAATATCGGCTAAAAATTGGAAATCGTATGTTAAACATGTTCGTTCTATTGAAGATAAATACTACGAAGTAGATGGCAAAATTGAAACGGTTATTGATGATTTAGTTATCACACTGGGATCTTTAAGTAGTGACGACGAAACCTCATCATTTTCAGAGGAAAATAACGATTTAGAGGGAATCGAACCATTAGAATCACAGCCGTCAACCTCAAAAATGTCTAAGTTTTTTTTCTATATATTTTGTAAAATTGTTCATAAAGTAGCTGTCAATAAACTGCTTCAAACTAATTAATTTTTTGTTCAATACCGGGTGTCAAAAAATATCTAATATTGCAATTAATATTTTAAAAACTACAGAACTCATATTTTTCCAAAATTAATACATCATTGTAGTTATAGTAGGGAAGCCAGCACTGATTCCAGTAAACAAGATTTATCAAAATTTTAACTTATGCAGTTCGACTTTGGGCTATTCGGGTATAACAAAAGTGACCGTTTGTCTCCATCTGTCCTATTACTTTGTACAGGGGGCGTCATTGTGAAGTACTATACAAGGCGTTTACTAATTGCGTGCTAATGTTAAAGGGGGTGATTCTTGGACTTTTTTAAGAAAAAAGTTTAATATGAACCTAAAAGTCTTAACTTTGGGGATACAGAGTTTTAAGAAAACATTTTTTTAAAATCCTAATTCTGATGCTATTATAGATAAATAACTGTGTGAAATTTGATACACGTCTTTTAAGCATAAAAGGGCATTTTTTATTAACAATCAATTTTTGAAATATCTGCCAGTGGCGTGCATATCTAAATATATAATTAACCTGGGTAAATCCGTATGCTCCTTAATGCATAAAAGACGTGTATCAAATTTCATGCAGTTATCTACAAGAGCATCAGTAATGGGATGAAAAAAGTGTTTTCTTTTTAAACTTTACCATCCTGTATCTCAAAAGTTAAGACTTTTAGGGCATAAAAACACCATTTTTAACATCATCACGCAATTAGGAAATGCCCTGTATAGTACTTCACAATGACGGCCCCTGTATAAACTAATATGACAAACGGAGACAGACGGCCGCTTTTGGCATACCCGAGTAGCCCAAAGTCGAACTGCATAAATTAAAGTTTCACTGATGCTGGCTGCCCTTGTAAAATCTGGACTTATAAATCGTGTATCACTATACTGGGTGGTGCAATAATAGTGGACGTAGGCACTAGCCAGAGAACCGTTAATGACAGAACTCAAGAAAAAATATATTTATAGGTAAATCGATCAAGAAAAATCAAAATTAAATCATTTTAAAATTCGAAAGTTCGCCGTTTTTGCAACACATGAGATATAGAAGTGCGGTACACGAAAGAAAACAGACAAATATAGATAATTGCCATATTATTTAAAGAACGACTGGACACCACTGGTTTAAAGAGATTTCTTGGCCGACCTTCCTAAACCAATTGACTCCGCCCGGTTTTCTTTCGTGTCCCGCACTATACTAACACCACTTGCATATCTCATTAATCTCTCATTTGAATAAAGTTACTTTACTAAAGAGTTGAAACGTGGTTGTGCTTATACACAAAGAAGGCTACGCAACTTGTATCAATAACCATAGACCTATTGCCCTTCTGTAATTCTTTTCGAAAAAATTGGAGAAAGATTTTCGGAAAAGACTAATTACATTTTCGTATTTGTTTAAAATTTTAACATGGATACAGTTTGGCTTTACAATTGGACGATCCACTATTGATGCGGTACTATCAGTCTAGTTAAAATTACTTAATGATTTTAACGAAGCTTGAGCATTATAGAGTAAGAGGGTTGGCATTAAAATGGATAAAATCCTATTTGTCAAACAGAACCCAGGCTGTCAAGCTGAGTTCTAATAATGGGGTGACGATCTCTAATTGGGCTAACGTCGTAACGGGTGTACTACAAGGCAGTGTTGCGCTAGGAAAATTTTAATCATTTTATTGACCAAGGTATAATTTTAATATCTTTTGATGTAAGCTCATTGTTTCCTAGTGTACACATACCACTAGCTTTAGAGTACCTAAAGGAACTATTTGAAATCAATAATTTGAAGAAAGAAATTATTGATGAATATTTACTTCTCACAAAATTATGTATGAATCAAAATTTGTTTCAGATTCAACAATAAATATTATAAACAACTTGAGGGAACTGCGATGGGCAATTGCTTATCTCCGTTCCTTGCAAATTTGTTTATGGGTAGAGTAGAAACCCAATTCAAAAAAGAACTCAAGTATTTCCTAAGGGTGTGTTATAGATACGTAGACGATATATTTGCTATTTTTGATACTAAAACAGAAAATTTGGACACTTTCTTAGAAACATTAGACAATAAATATCCTTCCATTAATTTTACGTACGAAAAGGAGAATAATGGGCAATTACCTTTTCTCGACACGTTAGTCATTAGGAATAACGATAAATTAGAATTTGATATTTATAGACAATTTACTAATACTGATAGGTATATAACATCCGACTCATTTCATTGCCGTCAACACAAAATGGCAGCATTCCATTTCTTAACTCACAGGTTAGTCAATTTTCCATTAAGTAAAGAACATTTTAACAATGAAATGAATTGGATTAAAAAAATAGCTAAAAGTAATTGATATAATGATGGTTTTGTGCCTAAATTAGTAAATAGACATAAGCATAAGAAAATGTTAAAAGATGCCACTACTCTTCAAACACCTGAGGTTTCCAATAAATTCATAGTAATCCCATATGATCCCAGATATACGAGAGGTCTAGAAAAATTATTTAAAAATGTAGGTTTTAGAGTAGCTTACAAAACGGAGAACAATTTGAAAAATCTCCTTGGAAACCCCAAAGACAAAGTCGATTTGCGGGAGAGGAGTGGCATCTATGAAATTAGCTGTAATGACTGCGTTCTAAAATATGTTGGGCAAACTAATCGCTCCATAAACATTAGTTTTAAAGAACAGAAGGCACATCTAAAATACGGAAGAACAGAAAAGTCAAGCGTTGCCTAACATGCTTTGGAAAACAATCACCGAATAGAAATAAATAATCTTAAGTTGATTAAAAATGTATCTAATAATAGATTATTGGATGCATTTGAGAGTATAGAAATAGTTAAATGTGGTAAGAAAGCACTAAATAAAGACAGAGGGCCTATTCTCTATAGTCCCCTCTATTGTTTACTTGACAACGGTGCAGTCGGGTGCAACCAAGTGTGACCGTATTTACTTATAAATAGTCTCGGTTAGGATAAGTTACTTTAGTTTATATCATCTGCTGAAGATGCTAACTTGGTTAGCGAAACGCGCGTTTAGAACGTAACAAGTTGTGGTGTAGTGTGGTTAGAACTCTTGTATTTTGATCCAAGGTATGATTTAATGAATTTGTAATTTTTTAGTGAGAATAAATAAACGATAAAATGCATCGTCATTATTGTTTTCGTAGGGCCTTTTTGGGAATGTATTGTTGTAAATCATGGTGATGAGGTCTCATTTAGTTTATACTATACCAGGTGTCCCGTATGCATTTAGACATTCCACTATAGGATTCGGCACCTGTTTTTCCTCTGATTGGCTGAAACGCGGTGCGGGAACCTGTTTCTCCTCCGATTAGCTGTTTTGAATCAAACGCGGTGCGGTGCTGAACGCCATAGCGTTATGTTTCAACAGTGCCGAAATACGGAGTGGAATGTTATCTTTAAAGAATATCATCTACTCATTTGCTTTATTAATTTTACCTTATTATGTGGGTAGGGAACGTTTTTATGGCAAGAGTCAAGTATGAAAAATTATTTAAGTTGAAAATATCATGTAGTATATTATGTACAGGGTGGCCCACATAAGATGATCCTGTACCTTATCTCAGAACTTATAGAAGATATTAAAAAAGTTAAATACAGAAGTTGTTTAAAATTAGTTAAATTTTTAAAATATTATATTTGCAAATGTACACAGTGTGTCACAAAAGTGTAGTAACTAACAACTTTGTTATTTTAAATACAATACCCTATTTTTTATTTCATTTTCGGATTCTACGTAAGATTCTAAGCATATTTGATGTAGCATACACTATACCTAACTTCAACTGTTTCCAAACTACAAACAATTGTACTGTAGGCTTCAAATGTTGAACTTTTCTTATTTTTGCTACTGTATATCAAAGCCGTACATTTTAGTTTTAATTCATTTTTTTATTTGTTGTTTTACCCCAATTAACAAAAAAGTTATAGCAATTTCAAGAAAACAGTAATTTTTTTCAATAATCGTTTTTGTCTGAACAAAAATAACGGGAGTTTCAAGCGTACAGTGCGTTTCAAAAATTGAGCAAAAACATACATTTTCTTTTTGCCCTGTATCAAAGCGACTCTTACTTCTATATATTTCTTTTAACAAACATTATAAAGTAGAAACTTAGGGCTTTCAAATAAAAAAAAATTGATTAAAATCGAACAAGTAACTTTTGCGAAAATGCGTTTCGAATTCAAGCCAAAAAAGAGGTGGCTCATTTGGAATGTTAAGAAGTTTAGTATAGCTTCATTGATTTTGTGTATTCTATTTTGTGTATTCATTTATTTTTTCTATGTGTTGCTTGTGTTGCCATTAAATTACTTAAATATCAAAAAATATGTTTCAATGTAAACGTAAGGAAAACTTCTGTAGAACAAAACAAATTAATGTAATATGGATATTGGGGTTTTTGGGTAAAAAAAAGAAAAAGCAAAGAAAACCAACAACCTATCTCAGAAATGAAGCTCGATATATAAAATATGTACCTAATATACATGATTTTCAGTTTAAATAATTTTACATACTTGAATATTGCCATAAAAAACATTCCTTACCCATATAATCAAGTAAAATTAATAAAACAAATGAGTAGATGATGCTTCTTTAAACATAACATTCCACTTCGTGTTTCGGCAATGTTGAAACATAACGCTATGACGTTTAGCACCGCACCACGTTCAGCCAATCAGAGGAAAGACAGGTGCCGAATCCTATAGTGGAATGTCTAAATGCGTCCCGCATTTATTATGCTGTTACCAGATTTTAGGGTAATTTCGAAATTATTTGATGATTGTGGGTGGTGTGTGAAATTTTATGCCTAGGGTTGTTTTTAGAATAATGGATGCACCAAAAGACAAATGGTACTGGAAAAGGCCACTGATTGAAGAGGAGTTGCTGGGAAGTTGGAAATAACCGAGGAGCAAGCGGAAAATTCCGACTTTGATGGCGATTCGGATGCAGATGACCAATTTGATTGCCAAGGGCAAATAGGTTTTTTATCCTTAGAATTGTATTGATGGATATATTTCTATGAAAATTTGCAATAAATCTTCTTCTTGCTTCTCTTGCATTTTCTTGGCACTTGTAAAATAGCATAACAATCTGTAGTCTCTCGTTCAAAGAGTATTTCATTTCGATCAGAGTCAAATATATATTTTTTAGGTGAAGACTTCGACAATAATTAAAATAATGTCAATTTTTATTGACAAAGCATTCAAACGTTATTTTACCTTGATCACCTATACCAACCTATCGTATATTTTAAACAGGTGAAGCTAAAATTTTAGTTTGTAAAACATTAAAATGTAATATAAATAGCTATCGCAAAATCAAATCTTTTAATCAGAACGGACATAAAAAAAATCACTCTTTCCAAAAATCGTATAAAAAACGATACATTCCATTTAAAAAACACCTGATGCATAGCGTAACTCTTTTGTTTCTGGTTCAAATATTTTTTCGATGACATTTTTGGATTCTACAAGAAAAAATACATCGATTGGCTATTTTGAATTTTTCCAAAATACAAGGAAGGTCGAAAATAGGTTCAGTCCTCGCTGGAACACCCTGTACATTCTGAATCTTTCACTCCAAGTAGAAACGAGGCCATAGATGAGAGCATAATTGGTTTTAAGGGTCGTACAAGCCTTAAGCAGCACATTCCCATGAAGCCTGTGAAAATGGGCTTCAAAGTGTGGGCCCTGGCTTGTTCCGAGACAGGCTACTTATAAGCATTTGTCGTATACCAAGGGAAAGAGCAGGCTGGGTCAGACACTCTAGGAGAACGAGTTATTTGGAAATTGCTTGCAACTTAAGAAAATAAAGGTTTTTGTTCCTATTTTGATTCCACTTATGAAAAAATTAGCCTACAGATCATTATTTGGATGCAGAACTATTCGCCAAACAAGGAAGCATTTTCCAAAAGGAAAATTAATCGAAGATAAAAAAATAGCGATGGGTCAGTCGGATTTAGCAGTTTGTGAAGAGATCTCTATTACCAGCATTGTCAATTCTTATATAATTTACAAACTATCAGAAAAAAGCAATCCCAGAAAGAAACCATTGAGTTATCGAAGCCTTCTCGCTGATCAATTGATCGGAAGGAAACTTTACGTTTAGGAAAAAGCCGGGTCCAATACCATTAAGAAATTATTTTGGAAATACTTTACGTACAGTGAAAACCACAAAACTAAGATGCCAACAATGCAGCAAACTTGGTATTCAAAATTATATGTACGGCGTGCGGTAAGTGCCAAGTTGCTTTATGCGTCGAATGTTTTGGTCTTTACCATAATTCCTAGTTTTGCAGCTATACCCATTTTGTTTGATCATTGGATAAATTGACTGTTTAGTTTGTTAGTTTAGTTTTAATTGTTTTTTTATTAAGAAATCACATGTTTTGTTTATTAGTTTTGTTTGATTTAGTTTAATAATATTATTATAAATCAGTTACAAACATGTGTTGAGTTTAATATTTTCTATTTATCTGATTTTGTCAACATTTGTTTCTATGTATTTGTGATTTATTTGCCTGTAATAAAAAACAAATAAAAACTTGAACATTTGTTACATATTTGGTCTTTATTGGTCTCTGGTAAAATGGTTTACCGGGTAATATGAGGTAAAAAAAGATATAAAACGCGAATTGTCAGCCACGAATTATGTTTTATGACCTTCAAGAGACTGCATAATTAATGTTTTTTATATAAAATATTTTCTAGATAATTTTGCCCGTTAAAGGGTTAAGATAGCGAAATAAAATAATTTTTTAAAAAAATCAACGATCGACTTTATTCAACAATTTATTTTAAATTATGTCCAAAAGTTAAGTGTGGCATAGATAGAATAAAACTGGGAAAATATTGGTAGCTTTTGCCCACTAGTTAGAAAATATACTAATTATCCCACTACAAAATTCTCATGAGCTTTACGTTTAGTCTCACATGTTAGAATATTTAATATGTAAAAAAGAGAAACAGATTTTTCTAGCATCTTCTTTTAACCCTCGAATGTCAGGTCGGCAAACAAATTATTCTCTTGTCTGCTCCTTCGTCCTTTTTTCCACAACTGTATTTATCACGTAATAGCATTAGAGCAAACGCTCCCATTAGCAGGACCTTTCAGCAGTATTTCAGGAAAGTGATTGATCAATCGAGCTGGACAACAGAATCACACAGCGTCGCTTGCAAATAAGAATATCATAAGTAAATAATAGGGATTTTGCTGAAAAGCCAATCAACGTTTTTATAGTTTTTTTTTTAGTAAAGTAGTATTTATCAGTTACAATGTAACATTTGGCCATGCCATAAAAATATTAAGTTCATATTCTATTAATTCTAATTTATACTCAGAAACTCTCCAACAGTTTTAGATAATAAACTTAAAAAGTACTATGTAACTTTTTAAAAATATTATAGAAATTTCTAAAAAAATTCTAAGTATACGATATATTTATTTCTCATTTTTTTATTAGGAAATAATAAACATTAATGTACATTCAAAATAAAAGAGTTCTAGCATCATCAGCAGTTGATATAAACTAAATTAACTTATCCTAACCGAGGCTATTTAAATGTGGTCAGGCCCTCTGTCTTTATTTAGTGCTTTCACACCACATTTAACTATTTCTATACTCTCAAATGCATCCAATAATATATTATTAGATACATTTTTAATCAACTTAAGATTATTTATTCCTATTTGGTGATTGTTTTCCAAAGCATGTTGGGCAACGCTTGACTTTTATGTTCTTCCGCATCTTAAATGTGCCATGTGTTCTTTAAAAGGAATGTTTATGGAGCGTTTAGTTTGCCCAACATATTTTAGATCGCAGTCATTACAGCTAATTTCATAGATGTCACTCCTCTCCTTCAAGTCGACTTTGTCTTTAGGGTTTCCAAGGAGATTTTTCAAACTATTCTTCGTTTTGTAGGCTACTCTTAAACCTACCTTTTTAAATACTTTTTCCAGGCCTCTCGTATATCTGGGATCATATGGGATTACTATGAACTTATTGGGAGCCTCAGGTGGTTGAAAAGTAGTGGCATCTTTTAACATATTCTTATGCTTATGTCTATTTACTAATTTATGTACAAAATTATCATTATATCCATTACTTTTAGGGAAGTTGGAAATAACCGAGGAGCAAGCGGAAAATTCCGACTTTGATGGCGATTCGGATGCAGATGACCAATTTGATTGCCAAGGGCAAATAGGTTTTTTATCCTTAGAATTGTATTGATGGATATATTTCTATGAAAATTTGCAATAAATCTTCTTCTTGCTTCTCTTGCATTTTCTTGGCACTTGTAAAATAGCATAACAATCTGTAGTCTCTCGTTCAAAGAGTATTTCATTTCGATCAGAGTCAAATATATATTTTTTAGGTGAAGACTTCGACAATAATTAAAATAATGTCAATTTTTATTGACAAAGCATTCAAACGTTATTTTACCTTGATCACCTATACCAACCTATCGTATATTTTAAACAGGTGAAGCTAAAATTTTAGTTTGTAAAACATTAAAATGTAATATAAATAGCTATCGCAAAATCAAATCTTTTAATCAGAACGGACATAAAAAAAATCACTCTTTCCAAAAATCGTATAAAAAACGATACATTCCATTTAAAAAACACCTGATGCATAGCGTAACTCTTTTGTTTCTGGTTCAAATATTTTTTCGATGACATTTTTGGATTCTACAAGAAAAAATACATCGATTGGCTATTTTGAATTTTTCCAAAATACAAGGAAGGTCGAAAATAGGTTCAGTCCTCGCTGGAACACCCTGTACATTCTGAATCTTTCACTCCAAGTAGAAACGAGGCCATAGATGAGAGCATAATTGGTTTTAAGGGTCGTACAAGCCTTAAGCAGCACATTCCCATGAAGCCTGTGAAAATGGGCTTCAAAGTGTGGGCCCTGGCTTGTTCCGAGACAGGCTACTTATAAGCATTTGTCGTATACCAAGCGAAAGAGCAGGCTGGGTCAGACACTCTAGGAGAACGAGTTATTTGGAAATTGCTTGCAACTTAAGAAAATAAAGGTTTTTGTTCCTATTTTGATTCCACTTATGAAAAAATTAGCCTACAGATCATTATTTGGATGCAGAACTATTCGCCAAACAAGGAAGCATTTTCCAAAAGGAAAATTAATCGAAGATAAAAAAATAGCGATGGGTCAGTCGGATTTAGCAGTTTGTGAAGAGATCTCTATTACCAGCATTGTCAATTCTTATATAATTTACAAACTATCAGAAAAAAGCAATCCCAGAAAGAAACCATTGAGTTATCGAAGCCTTCTCGCTGATCAATTGATCGGAAGGAAACTTTACGTTTAGGAAAAAGCCGGGTCCAATACCATTAAGAAATTATTTTGGAAATACTTTACGTACAGTGAAAACCACAAAACTAAGATGCCAACAATGCAGCAAACTTGGTATTCAAAATTATATGTACGGCGTGCGGTAAGTGCCAAGTTGCTTTATGCGTCGAATGTTTTGGTCTTTACCATAATTCCTAGTTTTGCAGCTATACCCATTTTGTTTGATCATTGGATAAATTGACTGTTTAGTTTGTTAGTTTAGTTTTAATTGTTTTTTTATTAAGAAATCACATGTTTTGTTTATTAGTTTTGTTTGATTTAGTTTAATAATATTATTATAAATCAGTTACAAACATGTGTTGAGTTTAATATTTTCTATTTATCTGATTTTGTCAACATTTGTTTCTATGTATTTGTGATTTATTTGCCTGTAATAAAAAACAAATAAAAACTTGAACATTTGTTACATATTTGGTCTTTATTGGTCTCTGGTAAAATGGTTTACCGGGTAATATGAGGTAAAAAAAGATATAAAACGCGAATTGTCAGCCACGAATTATGTTTTATGACCTTCAAGAGACTGCATAATTAATGTTTTTTATATAAAATATTTTCTAGATAATTTTGCCCGTTAAAGGGTTAAGATAGCGAAATAAAATAATTTTTTAAAAAAATCAACGATCGACTTTATTCAACAATTTATTTTAAATTATGTCCAAAAGTTAAGTGTGGCATAGATAGAATAAAACTGGGAAAATATTGGTAGCTTTTGCCCACTAGTTAGAAAATATACTAATTATCCCACTACAAAATTCTCATGAGCTTTACGTTTAGTCTCACATGTTAGAATATTTAATATGTAAAAAAGAGAAACAGATTTTTCTAGCATCTTCTTTTAACCCTCGAATGTCAGGTCGGCAAACAAATTATTCTCTTGTCTGCTCCTTCGTCCTTTTTTCCACAACTGTATTTATCACGTAATAGCATTAGAGCAAACGCTCCCATTAGCAGGACCTTTCAGCAGTATTTCAGGAAAGTGA
Organism: Kuschelorhynchus macadamiae; assembly: GCA_030620095.1. Classification (NCBI taxonomy): domain Eukaryota; kingdom Metazoa; phylum Arthropoda; class Insecta; order Coleoptera; family Curculionidae; genus Kuschelorhynchus; species Kuschelorhynchus macadamiae. The sequence continues at coordinate 171,422 of JAUTXW010003347.1, forward strand.
TTGATCAATCGAGCTGGACAACAGAATCACACAGCGTCGCTTGCAAATAAGAATATCATAAGTAAATAATAGGGATTTTGCTGAAAAGCCAATCAACGTTTTTATAGTTTTTTTTTAGTAAAGTAGTATTTATCAGTTACAATGTAACATTTGGCCATGCCATAAAAATATTAAGTTCATATTCTATTAATTCTAATTTATACTCAAAAACTCTCCAACAGTTTTAGATAATAAACTTAAAAAGTACTATGTAACTTTTTAAAAATATTATAGAAATTTCTAAAAAAATTCTAAGTATACGATATATTTATTTCTCATTTTTTTATTAGGAAATAATAAACATTAATGTACATTCAAAATAAAAGAGTTCTAGCATCATCAGCAGTTGATATAAACTAAATTAACTTATCCTAACCGAGGCTATTTAAATGTGGTCAGGCCCTCTGTCTTTATTTAGTGCTTTCACACCACATTTAACTATTTCTATACTCTCAAATGCATCCAATAATATATTATTAGATACATTTTTAATCAACTTAAGATTATTTATTCCTATTTGGTGATTGTTTTCCAAAGCATGTTGGGCAACGCTTGACTTTTATGTTCTTCCGCATCTTAAATGTGCCATGTGTTCTTTAAAAGGAATGTTTATGGAGCGTTTAGTTTGCCCAACATATTTTAGATCGCAGTCATTACAGCTAATTTCATAGATGTCACTCCTCTCCTTCAAGTCGACTTTGTCTTTAGGGTTTCCAAGGAGATTTTTCAAACTATTCTTCGTTTTGTAGGCTACTCTTAAACCTACCTTTTTAAATACTTTTTCCAGGCCTCTCGTATATCTGGGATCATATGGGATTACTATGAACTTATTGGGAGCCTCAGGTGGTTGAAAAGTAGTGGCATCTTTTAACATATTCTTATGCTTATGTCTATTTACTAATTTATGTACAAAATTATCATTATATCCATTACTTTTAGCTATATTTTTTTTTAATCCGATTCAGTTCATTGTTAAAACGTTCTTTACTTAGTGGAAAATTGTCTAACCTGTGAGTTAAGAAATGAAAAGCTGCTATTTTATGTTGACGGCAATGAAATGAGTCGGATGTTATATACCTATCAGTATTAGTAAATTTCCTATAAATATCAAATTCTAAGTTATCGTTATTTCTAATAACTAACGTGTCGAGAAAAGGTAATGGCCCATTGTTCTCCTTTTCATACGTAAAATTAATGGAAGGATATTTATTGTTGAATGTTTCTAAGAAAGTGTCCAAATTTTCTGTTTTAGTATCAAAGATAGCAAATATATTGTCTACGTATCTATACCACACCCTTGGGAAATACTTGAGTTCTGTTTTTGAATTGTGTTTCTAATCTAGTATTAAGAACCTTAAACAAAATAATTTGTAATAAAGCAGAGGGCATAATAATAGTACCCTTATGGAGTAGCCAAGCTTGGTATCCCATATTTCATAGACTAAAATATAAAGAAATTCATTTCGGGCCCGATAATGACCTTCTGATTTCTCGTTTTAGGACCCAACACCCTCTAGCAGAGAAGCTTATCCTGCGGCTGCGAAATTGTCAACGAAGGATTTAGACTAAAACAAATACCCGAGTGTGCAATCAATACAATGATGAAATCAATATCTTTCTCTGCTCTTAAACTGTACGAATGTAGATACAAAATATGGTGGCAACACTGTAAAAATAATAATCTATCTTTATACAATCCAACAATTCCCCAAGTGATGCAATTTCTTCAAAATATCTTCCAAGAAAAAAATTTTACCTAAATACTGTTCTATGAACTCACATAAATCGGCGCTATCGCTTATTTTATCCAATAATATTGAAACACGTGGAACAAAACACGGGTCATAAATTATTTTCGAGACCTGGGCCTAAACACAGAACTGACTTTAAAGCAATTATCATATAAGTTAGTTACGCTCTTAACACTCATAACTGGCCATAGACTACAAACCATATCCTTAATTCGCCTGTAAAATATAATAGAAACCACTTCAAGTTTACAAATCTTTGTCTCAGATACCATAAAACATCTGGCATTAATAAATTACAATCTTGCTTGAAAATACCATTCTTTAAAGAAATTCCAACACTTTGTGTAGTTTCTACACTAAACATGTTTCGAAAACCAGATCAAGATTTTTTATTTTTAACCCACAAAAAACCTCATAAAACCGCCACTAAACAATCTCTCAATCGTTGGGCAAAAAACGCGTTGAAAGACGCTGGCGTTGACACAAATGAATTAAAACCACAAGGATTATCTATTGAATATATTTTAAAAACAGCAGGGTGGACAAAACAAACCACATTTACAAAATTTTACAATAAGCCTATACGCATTGAGGATTAATTCGCAAAAACCTTATTAAGTCCTTCGACAAGCAAAACTATAGTTTAGCTAAAGATGATGTATATAGGTACAAGTAATTTTATTTTACTGTTATTTTTAATATAAATATAATATTTGCTTTTAATAGATTAATGTTAATAATAAGATATTCTAGGAACTTCTATTAATTAATAAGCATGTATAACATTATTTTTATTTAGCTATATAGCTAAAGATTACTTTAATAAAACGAATAACTTACAAAGACAATCTGATTTTTAAGATTATTAAAAACCTTAACAATATTAATAATCGCAACATTGATAACCTACTCTAAACAACTACCTAGTAAAGTGATATAGAGGATTGGACGCTGAAATATATTCGATAATTAAACGAACTTACCCCAAGTGAAGTTCAATGTTAATTATATGAAACGTCCAATCCGAATATATCACTCCCACCCTCCTCACCCATTTGTTTTTTTTTGCGATTATCGAGACAATATCTGAAGAAATGACTCAACCTCTGGATACCTGCGGAGTGCGCGGAGGTGCCGGATAAAAACTTTAAACACATAGTGCGCGCGAGTACTGCTGAAGCATACTACCTAGTATAATTCATATAATTAACATTGAACTTCACTTAAGGTAAGTTCGTTTAATTATTAATTTTTAATCTACAAAATCATTATATTTTATTGTTAACTTATGATGTGAAGCTTAGATGTCAAAATTTCAATAATAATAGACTAAAGAAAACTAATAATATTGTAAAGAAAAGTTGGCGAATAACTAATGAATATAGGAAACCAGAAAAATTGAATCAAAATATAAACATAAAACTGAACTGAACAAGAATTAATGACACTGAAATCCTATCCAATCTTTTTAATGAATTTTTCACTGATGTCAAAACTCACAAACCTTAACTTGATATAAAGGACTCCATGACATCACCAAGTCTTTTTTTAGAACCAACAGACTCAAATGAGGTGGAACACCTATTGCCAAAAACCACCAGCAAGCCTGCGACCGGTATGGACGAAATATATAGAAAGGTTTTAAGATATGTTGATCAGCAAATATCACATCCACTTAGTTACCTCATAAATGAATCATTAACAAGTGGCAAATGTCCTGAACATCTTAAAATCTCGAAATGTATCCCAATATTTAAAAATAAGGGATCTGAGCTAGACATATCAAGTTATATGCCAATCTGCCTCCAGAGTCAGATCGGTCAGTGTTTGAGGCGGCTTACACCGTGAAATTGGCAAGGTTTTTGGAAAGATTTAATTTATTAAATGATTTTCAAAAATGGTTTTAGGCAACGGAAATCGACAATCACAGCTATTGATGACTGGTTGAATTTTATTTATGACTCGCTGAACCGCAGGAATAAAATATTGGGAATATTTTATGACATAAGTAGGCACTATTGATCATGTCCTCCTGTTTCGAAAATTATATGCTATTGGTGTTCGTGGGAATGCCCATGACTGGGTGAGATCATACCTGGAAGATCGTTACCAGGATCGGGGTACCACAAGGATCTATCCTTGGACCATTGATGTTCATAATCTTCATCAATGATATACGTAAAAGTTGCCCCACAGCAGACCTTACGGTGTTATATTTTGATGATACGAATATGCTAGTCAGACAACGAGACATTGAATCAATTATTCATCAATGCAACTTGGTTTCAAAGGAATTTCAAATATATTGCCAATTAAATGGACTTAATATAAATACAGGTAAAACATTATACACGTGGTTCTGCCCCAAAAATGTCACTCATAGTATTAGTCCATTAATCACAATCAACGGAAAATCAATCAAAAGTTCTGATACTTTTAAGTTTTTAGGATTATATATCGATCCCAAATTAACATTAGAATCTCACATTAACGTTCTGTGCAAGAAATAAAGTACAACATGCTATATAATAAGAAATATTAAAGGTACTGTTTCTAACGAAATACTGAGAATGTTGAATTTTGGTGCCGTTTATTCACACTTGCAGTATAGTCTGCTATTTTTACACTTTTGTAAAGTCTTTGTCTATCACAAGAAAATACTGAGGTGCATAGAGGGTGTTAGATCAACGTACTCATGCAGGCAGTTATTTTCGAAATATTAAATATTAACTTTACCTTCTTTATATATTTTTCAATTGATAACCTATATTAAGGCTAATTACTTCTCTTTTACAAAAATCAGTGAGGTGCACTCATACAAAACACGCTCAAGTGATAATCTCCGTCAACCCTATCCTAGACTAACTGTGTCTAAAAATTCCCCAACTTACCTCGGAATAAAATTTTTTAATAAAATAGCACCGGTAGTTAAGAAATCAAAAAATTTTAAACAGAATGTGAAACAATATTTACTGGACAATGTATTTTATTTCATAGACGAGTTTCTAAATTACAAATTTTAAATTAGAACCTTGGATTGATGTTCTTTTGTTTGTTATCCGCCTTTTTTTAGCCGAAAATACTGTTTTATAGATTTTATAAATGTTCTTATATTTATTTATCTGCCGTTATTTTTGTCGAAAATACAGTTTTAAATGTTTGCAAATATGTGACTAGTCTTATAATTTGTGCATTTCGTATTAAATTTAATGGTGAATAAAAGTATTTTGTATTTGTATTTGTATTTGTTTATCTTCAAAAATTTCTGTTAGTCATTTCATTTTATCAGTTTTCATCTTACAATTTTTTCAGTTTCAATAACTGGCTTTGTTTTGCTTTTAAAAGGTAAAAAATATAGACGCACTAAAATGTAATTTTAGACACATAATACCGATAAGGAGAGGTCATGTGTCACTATTTTTTTGTTTTGTTTATTTATTTTTGCCGGCTAGGATTGATGCCGTATATGTAGCACGCGATATTGTCGGATTAGTTTCACAAATAATAATGTAATTTTAAGATCAATCAATTTTTTTTTTAATTTTGGATAATGTAATTTTTTAGTTATTATTTGTATTAACTCAACGCTTTAAAAGTACCGAAATTATCATGAAAATTTCACACTTGTACTTTATAGCCGATCAGATGCCTTTATTTTTCAACGTTACTATAGTAACGGGTCTGATTTCAACATTTCAGCAAGTATTTTTTGCTTCCAGGGTAAGCTGGAGGTGGTTACACCGGAAATCTTTGTGACAAATGTCATGTGATAAGACAGAAAATTTACATTATTGCATTATTCTTTAGATATTTTATTCCAAAGTTTGGGCTTTCAATAATAAAACAACTTTATAATGTCGATAACATATTTTACGTATTTACTTTAGATAAACAACGAATTATTCTAATCTACCAGCTAAGGCATCAAAATATTTCTTAAATTCTTGCATTGCTTCTTGATTTCTTAATGGGGAGTAAGGAGGTGCTTCAGGTGTATACAACTACAACTCATCAGATTACCATAAATGTTTATATTTCAGAAAATGGGTATAATATTTGTACACTATTTTGTTCCACTTACTTCGGGATAATAGGTCCAAGAAAGAGGATAAAGTGTAACTCTTAAATTATCCATTTTAAAAAAATCTTCACATAACGTTGGGCGGTGTAAATGTCACTGTCATTCTTAATTAATACGATAATTTAAATATTGTACATAATACCTATATAATGTACTCTCAGGATAAATTTAGTGCAGTTCCGTCAAGTTTAGTGATATTAAATAGGACAAAATATCAACTTTAAAATGTCCTGAATCTGATAAAGTATAATTCTCGTTAGTAAAGTTTACGGAAATTAGTTTTTTTCTAGGTAACAAAAACTCCTACAAGACCGTAGATAGATAGGTAGTTAATTAAATTGGCAAGTTCTACTTAATAAAATATACTTCCTTGAATTTTAGTAAATTAAGCTTATATAAAAAAAAATTAAGATATTTTAAAGATAGTGCAAAATAAAGTTCTAGGAAAAGTTTAATTTTAAACCTAAAAAAAATGTTTTTTTATAAGAACCAAAACTATACTATATAATAAACGGATAACTAGACCACCGTAAACTAAATCATCAAGGGGTCTGTCATCCTGACTTTTCATCATTCACAGCCTACTAAACAATAATTGAACAATAAGTCGTTTTCCATCAAGCTACACGAAAATCCAGATTCACACTTGATTGTTGTCTAAGATTTCAACTTAATTGGATAAATAGTATTTTGATTCTGATATTTTAATCATTTAATTAGGCCGCTATTTTGTTTAGCCATTAAGGCTCCTCACCAAAATTTTACCAGTTTATTCCTAGGTCACACTTGATTTTTGAGCAAAATTTGGGGTAAATTGGATTAGCAGTTTTTTAGTAATAATTTTTTTAACATTTTATTAGGCCGCCATTTTGTTCCGTCATATCGGATTTTCACAAAAATATTACCATGCCATCCCCACATGAAACTTAATTTTTGACCCAAATTTGAAGCATCTGATAAGAAGTTTTTTGCCGCAAATAGACAGACAGACCGACGGATTTGAGATTTTCAACATCCCTGAAACGTAAATATCTGCAAAAATCTCGGAGGGTGATTTCTTTACGATTGCAATACTTTCCTCTTACAAGGAAAGTGAAAAGGAACCGCGAAATATTTATATCATCTGCTTTCTGATTTTAAACCCCTCAGTACGAATTTCTGACTACGTGTCTGACAGATACTTAAAATTGGCAAAAACACATTAAATTGGTTGCTATAGTCAAAAGCAGTGTTATTGTGCGGGTCATACGATTTATCAACGACAAACTTTTGAAGTTTGTTTTTCTTTTATTACGTGTAATCATATCCTCCGCATAAAATCCGGAAGATGAATTAGATATACCTATGATATTTTCATATGAAAAAAGGGGATAAACATATAAATACCAGCAGTTGCAAAAATTTTTGAGCGATGTCACTTCAAAGTCAGATTGACAAGTCACTGAAATGAGTAATAGAAAACAATTTTCGGGTTTTTTGCATCCACAAACAAAAAAATGGTAATAAATCTAATAAAATATTACGAAAATGAAAATTCACCGGCCAATATCTAGGAGACAGTAGCAAAAGCTCTGGGAATCGGTATACGGAATGTGCAGAAAATTGTGCATGAAAAAAAGCATAATTTACTACCGAAGAAGATTAAGAAATGTACACGAAAAAAGCCAAAGACAGAAGACTTAAGTGACAATGTAAAAATGGATGTTCGTAACGCAATTTACGATTTATACACATCAAAAACTAATATAACCTTTCAAGTTTTAAAAGAAGCTTTAAAAAATCGAGGTATACTGGAAATTGGACTAAAATCGTTGTCAAAATTAATAAAAATGTTAGGTTTTCGACATAAAAAGGACTGTAATCGAAGATTTATATGCGAGTTGCAACATATAGCAAGTCAGCGTATCCAGTTTTTAAAGAAATACACGGAAAATGTTGATTCAAAATTTAAAAAAGTGGTATTTTTAGACGAGACTTGGATATTTTCTAATGGAAGTAGTTCGAAATCTTGGCAGGACGAGCCTGTAAAAAGTGTCAAGAGAAAAAAGGGATGTGGGACGGGAAAACGGTTCATCATTTTGCACGCAGGTTCTTCAACAGGATTTCTCCCATGTGCAAGTTTACTGTTTTCTTCAACATCCAAAAGTATGGACTACCATGATAATATGAACTGTGAACTGTTTGAAAAGTGGTTAAAAGAACAAGGGATTCCAAATTTAGATGCTCCACCTTTAAACATTCTGGACAATGCGTATTTTCATTCAAGAATCTTAAATAAACAACCTACTTCATCCTGGAAGAAAAGTGATATTTATGACTGGCTAATAATAACAAAAACAAAATCCTTTACCCAATATGCTGAAACTAGAACTTCTTTTAATGACAAAATCTATTAAAAAACCAACAATATATGCCGTAGATGAAATATTACGGGAAAATGGACATGAGGTTTTACGACTGCCGCCATATCATTGCCAGTTTAACGCAATAGAATTAATATGGGCTGGGGCAAAATCATATTACGAAAAACACGTGAACGATGGTCTTACATCAGATGAAGTGCAAATTGTTTGGCAAGATTCATTAAATTATATTACGCCGGAGTACTGGAAGAAATCTGTGGAACATAGGGAGAAATTAATATGGGATTGGTGGAATCGAGAATGAGTCGATGTCGAAATAGCATCAATGATCATTGCGCCATTTGAGGACGACTTAGAAGATGAAGACTTTTTAAGTGATAATGATATTTTTTAGTCTATAATATTAAAAAGTTTCTGAAGGATTATATTAGTCTTTGATAGTCTAAATTGCAATATGAATATCCATTTTTGCATTGTAACTTAAGTCTTTTGCCTTTGGAATTTTTTGTGTACATTTCTTAATCTTCTTCGGAAGTAAATTATGTTTTTTTTTTCATGCACAAGTTTCTGTACATTCCTTATACCGATTCTCAGAGCTTTTGCCACTAGCTCCTGGATATTAGCCAGTGAATTTTAATTATATTAATTAATTAAACATTTTTTTATTAGATTTGTTACCATTTTTTTGCTTACTTTTTTACTATATTTATAATTTTGTAGGCAATAAATAAATAAATATAGAATACTTGTTCCAATTTTAAAGCGTGTGTGAAATAAGTAAATATTTTTATTAATTATAAGACAAAATTTGATATATAAAAATTGGTAAAATCGTTTTACCAGAAACTCGGGGCTAACGAAAAATACAGGCTATATATATATATATATATATATATATATATATATATATATATATATATATATATATATATATATATATATATAAAGCTTATATAAAATGCCAAATGTGATTTTGGCGAAACGTCAGCAAAATTGTTCTTTTCAGAACGACAGTAGTGAACGGATGTACACCCGGAATGAAAACACATTATATATATATATATATATATATATATATATATATAAATATGTTTTCCGGTATCTAGGGACCCTTAAACGTAAAGATCTGAAAAAATCTCACGAGGGAATAACTAATTTTCTTGTATTTTTAACAAAAGTGTATAATATTTTTGCAAAATAAATTTTTTAGTTATCACAAAACAAAAAAAAACAAGTTTTCTTTGCACAGGGGTGGCTTAAATAAATGACACTGTATAAGTGGTTAGATTTTTAGGTCAAGCGGAGCTCATAATTTTTGGTGATTGATAAAAAAATCTCACTTTCCTTAAGTGTAAAAACAGAACATATCCCGATTGTTCCACTGATTCAAACCGCCGTCCGACTTTATTAAGGCACTTGCTATTTTGTGTATTTTTATTTTTGCCAACCAAGAAATTTTAAGCAAATACATATTTAGCGAATTTTCTTATTTAGTCCCTGGGCATTTAATATTTAAAATAATATTAAGTGGCTATCTTAATAATATTGCGTAATATATTAAAAAAAACTATTTTCTTTCTCCCTGTATATTTGTAAATACCCCATCGAGATTTAATAGCTCGATAAAAGAATCACACAACATTTTGTGTTTTCTGATTTGATTCATAATGTTGGTGACCTTTGGACCCGCACGATAAGACCTCATTCGCCTATATAAACATACATTAAATTAAAGAGAAACGAGCCGCCGCTGGTTCAGTCTATAGTGAGAACCAACAGGGTTGCCATTTTTGGGACTAGGGACGCAGTTGAAGATTTATGTATTCTCTCGCACACATAGCACGCGAAAAACAATAATAGATCCAACTTTCGAAAGTATTTATGATTGAAATGTTGAGTCTATACTTTGTTTTATAGTCTGAGGCACCGCTAATACTTTCATTATTTTACATATATAACCACCGAACATTTATTGAATTTTTATTTTATGCAATATGTATGCCTTTTGGCTTTTCTGCTACCAGGAACCTTTTATGAACAAAGTCTGATTTTCAAGAAGTAAATATTAAAATTATTTTTTTTATAACTAGAATAAAAAAAGTTTTGGGAAACAAGAATACATGTATATAAATCAACTTAATAAATAATTAAAGTTGTAAAATAGACTTTCAAAAACATGTATTGGTTGCGTTTCTCAAGAAAATATTAAATTTATTTCAAACATTACTCGCATGAATAGGGTTTAGTTTAAAATGCTTTTTAACGTGTGCATCACTTAATTTTTCCATCTATCACAAAAAATAAATCGAAAATTTAGAACCACACTCTAGTAGATATGTTTTGAGTTATTTCAGTATTGCGTGTATATAGGATAACGAATTCGGTGAAAATTGTTTGCCATATTACTAACAAAACATAATTTCCATTCGAATTAATTCACCCTTTTAGCAAAATTATTTATAAAACTATTTATCACCACGACAAATAATAACATGTTCAGATTAAATTGTTTTACATACAAATTGCTTTAAAATACAGATATGCAATGTTACTATTAAAATTAGATTATTATTTACCATTACCTTAATCAATTTTATTTACTGGTTAGGCAAATTTCTGAGTAAGGTAATTTTAATAACGATTGTACAAGGTCGCTGGTATTTGGAAACTGTAGGTTATTTTCAAAAGTAACAGTGCTATCATTTAATGTAAAATACAAAAGTGTTAGGATTTTTAAAAATCTATTGGAGCAAAGAATAACCAATTACGCCGGATAGGTCATAAAGCCACGGCGAAACAAAGTTGTATTTTTTATGTATACCATATGTCTATTAAAAGGGTCTCCTTGCGGATTACAACTATACTTGATTCGATATTTTTATATCTAAAGACGTATTGGGATTCTTAATACTCGTAGCGGTAAAATATAGTTTTTTATATAAATCAGTGTTAAACAGATATCCATCCAATGATATCTTATTTTCACTCAGATAACTTTTACAGGCCAGCTCATTATTTTCACAATGGAAATACCCTCCCAATAATAAAAAAAATATTTGAAAAGCCCTAATACGTACCATTTTTTAATAGCCTAATTAGAACCTTTTGTATTGGCAGGTAAACAATTTTATTGTGAGGCAGCTAAAATGGGTCCATTTTACAACTGAAAAATTACCTAGACTAGGTTGTTTACAACATTAGAGATAAAATAAACGTAAACCTCACTCTTCTGTTGAGTCTCGAATTGAGTGGTTTCTGTTTATCGATAAGCAAGTGTATGTGAAGACGAGAATGTCGAGTCAAACGCGCCGAAGTTGCAAAATTTCTCCTGACAAATTTTGTGATATTTGTGGAGAATTTCTGGTGAAATCACAAGACAGGCCTTTTTCCGAAAATGTAAAAAAGCCTACTTTAAATATTTTGGTGTGTTAATTGGGGATCAAGATAAGCGGTGGGCTCCCCATGTGTACTATGTTAGTTGTAGTGTATCATTGGTGCAGTGGATGAAGGGAAAGAGAAAAAGTATGCCTTTTGCAGTTCCAATGGTATGGCGAGAACCCACCAATTATTCTGACGATTGTTATTTTTGCCTGACAAAGACTGAAGGTTATTCAAAAAATGGAAAGCACAATATAGAATATCCAAATTTGCAATCTGCCTTACGACCTGTCCCTCATAATGCAAATTTGCCAGTGCCGATTGCGCTTTTAAATTGGCAAGCTATTGATTTGGGAGATAACGGAGATAACGCATCATCAGGCCGCTCAGAAGAACAGTGCACCGATCCCACTTTTACCACAGGTCCCAGTTCCGGCGAGCCACATTTGATTGTTCAAAGTGAATTAAATGATTTAGTACGTGATTTGGGGTTATCCAAGCAACAGTCAGAACTTCTGGGTTCCCGTCTTAAGGAATGGAACCTGTTGGCCAAAGAAACAAAAATTACGAATTTCAGAAAAAGAAATGCTATGTTTTCTGAATTCTACAATGTGGAAAATTCGTTGTGCGCGTGTACTGATATAGAAGGTTTAATGCAGGAACTTGATATTGAACATTCTCTCCGTGAGTGGCCCTTATTCATAGACTCATCTAAATATAGCTTAAAGCTGTGTTATTGCATAATGGAAATTTAAAACCCTCTATACCATTTGCCCATTCAGTTGCAATGAAAGAAAATTATGAAAATATGCGCACGATTTTGGATAAAATAAACTAAAAATAGGTATAAATGGCAGATATGTGGGCACTTAAAGTTATAGCGATTTTAGTGGGACTTCAGGGGGATTTACAAAATATTTCTGTTTGAGACAGTCGTGCAATAAATCAGCATTATGTAACAAAAATTTGGCCAGAAAAAAGCGAATTTCAACCGGGATCTCAAAATGTTAAATTTACACATCTTGTTGATTTAAATACATTAAACTGATGAAAAAGAATAAACAAGTCAAGTTTTCCCAGTTAAGTGACGCCAAATTAAAAGAAGGCATTGTTATTGTGCCACAAGTCAGAAAATTGCTGGACGATGTCAATTTTACGGAAAAGCTTACCAGGCAGGAACTCAGGGCATGGAATTCATTTGTTAATGTAGTAAGAGGATTTTTAAGCAACAATATGGATGCAAAATATAAACAGTTAGTTAATGAACTCTTAGATAGATGCCTATAAAGTGCTTGGTGCCAGAATGTCATTAAAAATTCACTTCCTCCATTCCCATCTGTCATTTTTTACTAAAAATTTGGGAGCTGTTAGTGATGAGCAGGGTGAAAGGTTTTTCACCAAGATATCAGAACAATGGAAATTCGGTACCACGGACGATGGGATCCAGCCATGATGGGTGACTACTGTTGGTTTTTGAAGAGAGAAGGTAGGACACCTCATAAACAGAAAATATAAAGTTTAATGAGTGTTTTAAGTTAATATTTCTCTCCTTTGCTTTTCTCTTAGATGTATGGTATGTTTAATAGGCGAAAACTGTAAACATAGTCAATAAACAGGGTTAAGAATTTTCTGAAATCATTTTTTCTATAGATATTAAGTATCGTAACATTCGATATGGTTCTACAACTCTAACAAGAAAACTCTATGTGCTGCAACTTTCTATTTGTTATTTTCGTATTTGGATAGGTCCATTCTATTAGATTATTATTAAAAAAAATTTTTTGCCGGCCAGTGTAATCGTCAGTTAAAAAGTATTTTGCCTGTCACAGATAAAATTTTAATGCCTAGCCATTTAAAATCCAGAAAAATTAGCCTTTAAAGAAAGACGCCAAAAATTTTACTATGACAAACACGCAAACAACTTACCTAATTATAAGTCTGGGCAACAAATATATATTAAAACCAAAAATAAAAATAATTAAAATATTCCAGGGTTTATTGTATCGAAGAATGAACGACCGGGAAAAATCATGCAATAAGAGAGAATACATTCCCATCGATTCCACTATGTAATAGAGCGTTCTCCGTCTCTCTTTAACTCACTGCCTCCTATGACAGGGTTACACATAGAAAAATAAAAATGTAATTAATGATTAAACTTCAGTATTTCAGACTTCTGCATGGAGGCAGATTCTGTTCTTAGAATCAAATTTTTATTATTTTGCGTATATGGGTATATGAAGTAAATTAAATTCCGTAATGTCGTAAAACTTTGTTTTCAGTTGTTCCATTTTCATTTTAAAATTCTACGGTTTCTTTATATTTTAGGTTCCAAGTAAGAAATTAAAATTAACAGTCACAACTCTGGGGTAGAATTATAGTCACAACCTGGAGCAGGTATGCTACCATATTTATAGTGTATATATATATATATATATATATATATATATATATATATATATATATATATATATATATATATATATATATATATATATATATATATATATATATATATATATATATATATATATATATATATATATATATATATATATATATATATATATATATATATATATATATATATATATATATATATATATATATATATATATATATATATATATATATATATATATATATATATATATATATATATATATATATATATATATATATATATATATATATATATATATATATATATATATATATATATATGTGTGTGTATATATATATATATACATATATATATATATATTTATGCGTCCGATATATATATATATATATATATATCTATATATATATATATATATATATATATATATATATAGTTTATATATATATATTGTCTTCCATATAGTTTTAATATATATTACTCAAATTATATATATATATATATATATCGAAATTTATTTTATGGCTGGTTTCATGATGATATAAAGAGAAAGCTAATGTTGTTTGTTTGTTTCTGATGCTGAGTTTATGCTCTTCCATATATATATCTTTTCATACTATATATGGCTGTATACCCCGTGGTTTTAGTTTATATATACCTATAGTTGTTTGTTGCTTGTGTATATATTTTTCCGATTCTGTCTGTTGTGCCTTTTATATATAAAACTATATATATATATATATATATTTTTATTTATATGTTTATATATATATATATATATATATATATATATATATATATATATATATGTATATATATATATATATATATATATATATATATATATATATATATATATATATATATATATATATATATATATATATATATATATAACATAACTTAACTTATATAAATAACTTACTATATATATATATATATATATATACTAGTTTTGACTTATGTTATATGACACATTTTAAAATATATATATATATATATATATATATATATAGGTGGTTTACGCGTTTTTTGTTTTTTAAATAATTATATATCCCAAATGTATAGTTGGAAAAGAAAAATGTAGATGGCGCATTAGTAAACAGTACTCTGCAAAGCTGGCAACCCAATCAGCACAAATCTTACAAGTTCTGTAATTGTTGGTTAAACGATGAAAACATTTTATATTCTGTAGTACACTGTGCAGCTGATAGAGGGACATGTTCCACCATCGTGCTGTGAAAAATTTTTATATTTATTTGCTATGATTAGAAAAAGGGGAAAAAAACAAAATTACGTGAACAACATAACAGCATGCCTGAACTTCTCCTGAAACAAATGAAAAGGAAAATGGAAAATGATATATACATGCAAATAATCAATGCACAGTGCCCTACAGTATGAATATATTAGGACTAAGTTATTCAGAGATTTGGACAGCATTAGAGTCATTAATCGAAACAAAATTGTCCCCACTAATTCTTAACAGATATGAATATATTGTGCTTAGATTATTGATATCAGTTTTCTTATTCATTGTGTTTGTCCCTTGGTTGTGTATATGTATCATTTCAAGGAAATTTCTTTTATAATATCTTTTTTCTTTAGCAAGACTTTTTGCCTCGGTGAATCGAATGCTGTGTCCTGTGTCTATGAAGTGTTCTGATAATGCACAGGATTTTACAAACCTGCGGCAGTCGCTTTTATGTGAAGTAATTCTGACTGAAATATTTCTATATGTCTGACCTACATATATTTGATTACACTTGTTGCATTTTATGGCATATACAACGTTATTATTTTCAAACGTAGTCTTAGTTTTTGCATAAAGTTGTGAGACAGTTTTTATTTGTTTTTTGGCAAACCTTAGGTTTGGACTATCTTTGAAAACGTCTATTAATTTATCAGTTAAATTTTGAATAAAAGGAAGTGGGTAATATTTTATTGTTTGTGTTGGCTGACTGGTGTTTTCCTCTGTCGTTATATTATGGATAGTATTTAGTTGTATTGGATTTTCATTTGTGTTACATAAAAACTTATTTATGATATTCAGAGGATACGAGTTTTCAAGGAGTATATTTCTGAGCCTATCTAAGCTTTCCTGTTTGTAGTCTTTATGTGAGAGCTTGATAGCTCTATTTTTTAGGGCAGTTATTAAATTTATTTTCATTTTGGTAGGGTGGTAAGAATGATAACTTATGAATCTGTCAGAGCACATCGGTTTGCGATACCATTTTGTTTTTAAAACATTGGTTTCGCTTCTGATTACCTTCATGTCAAGAAAGGGAATACTGTTGTCTGATTCATATTCCACCGTAAATTTCAGATGTTGGTTGTATGAATTGAACATTTCTAGTGCTATTTCTGCTCTATTTTTAGGGAGAGCCAAAATAAGATCGTCCACGTACCTCTTGACAAAAGGGATGTTAAAAGGTAGATTTTCTAAAGCATAGCTGACTAAGTCATCCAAAACAAAATTTACTAAAATAGGAGAGATTGTAGAGCCCATAGGTGTACCAAAAATTTGTTTATAAAAACTGTTGTTAAAATTAACATAGTTTGAATCAAAAATAAACTGCAACAATGCTTTAAAGGATTCAAATGATAATTTACAATGTTGGGAAATTGTGTCCCATTTTGCTGTTAAACATTCTTGTATGACTTCATATGGGAGATTCGTAAAAAGAGAGACAACATCGAAACTGACTACTTCGTAGTTATCGGGAAGTTGGTAGTCATTAATAAATGAACTAAAGGTGAAAGAATCTCGCACATAAAATTCATTGTTAGTGTTGTACGCATCTGTCAAAATTTTAGTTAAGAAAGATGCGAGAGGGGCATTGGGTGCATCGTATCCTCTGAATATCATAAATAAGTTTTTATGTAACACAAATGAAAATCCAATACAACTAAATACTATCCATAATATAACGACAGAGGAAAACACCAGTCAGCCAACACAAACAATAAAATATTACCCACTTCCTTTTATTCAAAATTTAACTGATAAATTAATAGACGTTTTCAAAGATAGTCCAAACCTAAGGTTTGCCAAAAAACAAATAAAAACTGTCTCACAACTTTATGCAAAAACTAAGACTCCACTTTCCACGTTTGAAAATAATAACGTTGTATATGCCATAAATTGCAACAACTGTAATCAAATATATGTAGGTCAGACATCTAGAAATTTGTCAGGCAGAATTACTTCACATAAAAGCGACTGCCGCAGGTTTGTAAAATCCTGTGCATTATCAGAACACTTCATAGACACAGGACACAGCATTCGATTCACCGAGGCAAAAATTCTTGCTAAAGAAAAAAGATATTATAAAAGAAATTTCCTTGAAATGATACATATACACAACCAAGGGACAAACACAATGAATAAGAAAACTGATATCAATAATCTAAGCACAATATATTCATATCTGTTAAGAATTAGTGGGGACAATTTTGTTTCGATTAATGACTCTAATGCTGTCCAAATCTCTGAATAACTTAGTCCTAATATATTCATACTGTAGGGCACTGTGCATTGATTATTTGCATGTATATATCATTTTCCATTTTCCTTTTCATTTGTTTCAGGAGAAGTTCAGGCATGCTGTTGTGTTGTTCACGTAATTTTGTTTTTTTCCCCTTTTTTCTAATCATAGCAAATAAATATAAAAATTTTTCACAGCACGATGGTGGAACATGTCCCTCTATCAGCTGCACAGTGTACTACAGAATATAAAATGTTTTCATCGTTTAACCAACAATTACAGAACTTGTAAGATTTGTGCTGATTGGGTTGCCAGCTTTGCAGAGTACTGTTTACTAATGCGCCATCTACATTTTTCTTTTCCAACTATACATTTGGGAAACCGTCGTTACCGATTCGTGCTCAGTCGGCAATTATTTAAAAAACAAAAAACGCGTAAACCACCTAGTGTGAAGTAAGGGAAGGAGAGCAAAAATAAAAAAAACACGTTCTCCATTTTACAATCATAATTTGCCTTTTAAATACGAAAAATGGCCGACAGTGTCTGCACGTTGGAATAAACCAAATCTTCAAGAATTTTAAAATGTGTCAATATATATATATATATAAATAATATGTATATAGGTCTTTAGCAATGTTATTTTTATATAAAACCAAGTAGTAAGTCCACAACAACTTTTTCTTTAAAATAAATATTAATACAAAATATATATATATGGCAAAGCAACAAAGTGTTTTATATGACTACAGCCCCACTAGATACGTTTTGTTATACTAGTTAGTCACAACTACCCACCCTCTCGCTATATATATATATATATATATATTTATATTTATATATACATAAGTATATATATATTTATGTATATATATTTATATATATATATATATATATATATATATATATATATATATATATATATATATATATATATATATATACACCTACCTGACTTGGGAATAGAATCCAAATGATGTCTTTCATTAAAATATGAGATTATCCGTGAAACTGTACTGGGAATTAACGAAAACCTTCGAGCAATAGCGGCTTGTTTTCCTCCATCTTGGAAAGCTTTTGGAACTCGTGATCTTAAATCTTTGGACACAGCAGTTCATTTCTTTTTCTGAACTGGCGTCAACAAATTCTAGGTTGCAGACTAAGATTTACTCCTAAAACTACTACACAAATACAATAAAATATGTCTGTTGCAATAATTTTGACGCTTAAAAAACAGCAAATCATTTAACGTCAAATTATTAAATCGTAATTCCCGATGGAATAGTGCTTTGTTATGTCATATATGATCACCGCCAACTCGAAAAAAAATGTTGTTGTGATGTTTACAGCAGGCGCTCGTGTGTTCGCTATATATCATGCAAATTTTTGATTTTTTAATTTGTTGCAATACTTATGTCCGATAATGTATATATATATATATATATATATATATATATATATATATATATATATATATATATATATATATATATATATATATATATATATATATATATATATATATATATATATATATATATATATATGTATATATATACAGGGTTAGTCAGATGTCTGGAAACGGTCAGATATCTTAAAAACCACTCAACCAATCTGAACCATATGTGGTGATTAGGCATTACCGAATTTCCCCGACCCTTTGGTGCATACCGCAACGTTGTCAGATTATCAGTTTTTCGGTAAACTAACCTAACTTTTTTTTATTCAAATCAAATGATTTTTTTAAGCGTGATTTATTCCCCGTATTATCGTACTAAGGTATAACTCCAAAACTGCAAACTTTTATCTTGATTCGTTAAATGTTAAATTTATTAAATGTTTTTAAAAATACATCGACAATTTAGGAATTAAAAACCTAAAACTAAAATAATTTAATAATTAATAGTATGTTGAAAATGTTGTCCTTCCACAGCTTGACAGTATCCTAGGCGGTTAGAAATTATTTAAAAACGATGTTTGCGGGGCGCTGGATTAGGCGAATGGGGGTTGTTAGGTGGCCTCCAAGTTCACCGGATTTAAATCCGCTTGACTTTTTTCTTTGGGGTCACCTAAAAACGACCGTATACAAAACGAAGCCGGAGAAACTTGAAGTTCTAATGTAAATTATTAGAGCTGAAATAGAAGGAAGGGCACCAAAACATTATTGACAATAAAGGGTCGGGAGAATTCGGTAATGCCTAATCACCACATATGGTTTAGATCGATTGAGTAGTTTTTGAGATATTTGACCGTTTCCAGATATCTGACTAACCCTGTATATATATGCTACGAATACTATATGCACTATATATAGTAATGGCTACTTCCTTCAAAAATACGTCAGGTGCATTTATGGAAAACTTCCGCAAATCGTCTTCGTTGAATACAGCGCCTTCTTAGCTACTTTATTCTTGCTAATTGCCTTCATGAATGCATGCACTTTCACAAATCTCTTCATATCGACTCCTTTTTTTGTCAATATTATAATATGCAGTTTCGAATGGATAACCCACACAATCGACGCCTGATCCGACATTTTCGGAAGATAAGCAAGAACAAGTCGTTCATCTGTATCTGTTACCTTTTGCTCTTCCATCCATTTGATGAACTTGTATTCTTTTTTATAAGCGTGTTCCGATTTTTGCGGTATCAAGCGCGATTCGGCTTTACTACTACTTAAATAATCAATCTAGGAGTTGTAACAGAATAGACTATAACAGCGGAATAGAGTATATATTTTTATATAATCTAAATATAATTCAAGCAATATTTAACTAAAACTGTTGGTCCTCATGTTCACGCTTAAACACGCTTGATTATTTCACAAGAATTATAAGTAAATTTGTCTAATATTAGTTTCGAGAATTTTAAACCCTAAATAAAGTATCATATATCTCAAATGCTATATTTTAGAGTATAGACAGATTTATGGATAAGCTTTCTTAAAAGGTTACAGTTTATGCCTTCCTTTTCGAGGGTTTATGATCCCATATGTTCCCTGTTTCATGGTAATCTTTCTTTGGTCTGTTTAATTTAACTTGTTGCAAATATTAATTGATTGACTTGGTGGTTCGATGCAATGATAATAAATGGTCAATTTACTATGTTGAAAATACAATAGAGTTCTTTGTAATAGGAACATTACCGAAAAGCCATGTTTTTGGGGCATAATTTTCCCTTTAGAAAACATAAACTGAAAGGGTTTTTCGTGCCTTTTTTTCGCCATAACTTTTCGGACCCATAATGTGGATAAGTTAGTATAGGCTTATATATTAAATTATATACATAATCTTGGGACTAAGAATTGAAGGGAATATCATTTTAATCTATTTATTCACTTTTTATTATCATGGGTGACATCTCGTGTTTCTAAGACGAAGTTCCGAACTTAACGTTTAGAGTAGGGACTTAATCTTCATTCACAGTTTTATTCGTTTCGTCCCGACTAATAAAATCAAAGAGGGGATTGGTTTAAGGGGTGGATCTAGTAACAGCTGAGCTAACTTTGTATTTTACGGGAAGTCTAAAAGTCAGTCTGTATCAGAGTTTTGATTCTTATAGTTGATTTTAAATTCTTCTTTTGTGGTGGTTTATGGGGCTTTACGTATACAGTGGGATATTAAAGTTAAGGGATTTTCAAAGATATTTTATTTTTTATTCTATATTTTATCTGGGGAGTAACTGAGTTTTCAAGAGTTAAATTTACGTTTTATTTAAAGATTTTTTGTTTTCTTTTCTTTTGTACTAAGGTTGGGATTTAAAGATAATTCCCTCATTTTCTAGATTTAAATATTTTTTTTTGTTATTAGGTTTAAGTATTATTTTTGTACAGCATATCACTTACTTTACTTTTGTTAATAGATTTTTAAGTTGTTTTTAAAAACCAAATCTTTTATTTAAATAAACCACCTGCTAGTTAAAATAAATATATATTCAAGAAGAAGACACCATCGTTGTTGCAGTTTGCTGCTGTTTAATTCAATTTGTACTAACAATTATATTTCATAACATGTTAAATTATAGTTTACGAAGAAGCCTACAGAGTACCTTTGATTTTACTTATCATATATTAGTTAATTTCAGTATTGTGACAGGGTTGCCCACTAAGCCTCAAATAAATAAATAAAATAAATAAATAATTTTAAATATAATAAATAACCGGTCGATAACCCTGCTACAGAATTTACTAGTTTAACCATCTTTCTAGCTGTAATAGTTATTGAGATAGCAATTTATGTAACTCAAATCTTGGACACATGTATATTGATTGTTCATTTGTTTAAGTAATTTTCCCCAAAGCCAAGACCCTCCACCACACATCAACTTCTGTCGCAAAAGGGAACCATAAATTAAAGCTGGTTTTACGACAGCAACACATTAAATATTTAATGTTTAGCTGGGATCGGAGCGATTTTGCGGTCTTTTATAACTGATCCTAAAATATAAACATTGTATGTGGGACGATTATCAATATCGAATGAAACCCGCCTCATTTAGTATTAAACAGAGATGGTCCAAGAGAACGTAAAGGGCAGTGGACATTTATGCTCTATTTAGGTTGATATGTTCGAAACAATATTTTTACTATGCCCTTTGCTTCCCTGGAATTCAAAATGAGGACGATCTTGTGAAACACGCTTTTTATTCTTGGTTTTAAGTAACTGGCCTTTAATTTTTGGATGCGGATATATTTTTAAATACGATACTGTGCAGCCTATGTTATAGCACAATTTGTGCTGCAGCTCTGTGGGTTCGGAGTTAAATGAATAATAAGCTAAATATATGTGTATGTGTTATTTTTTTAAGGGTTAAATAAAATAAAGGATAATATATACATAATGTATGGTTTGAAGTAGTTAGATTCAAATAGAAAATGGAAATCAATCTTTCACTAAGCATAGGACCATAATCGTACACTATCGTTCACAAATCTCAATAACACCCATATAGTCGACGGCAGTCTAATAAGTCGGGTGTATCGTTATATCAGTGTTATTTTTGTCAAGCCTACATATCTTAGTTTAAAATTGGGTGGGCCTTAGGAAAACTGAAAAGGTTTTATGTTTTTATTTGACAAACAAAAATTTTTTTTGCCTTTCTTGCAACTGAATAAAAATATTTAACTTTAAATTAAGCAAATATTTAATAAGTTTACATATCTCAACATGTAAACCTGTCTACGGAATGTTTTGATACATAATATAAACAATATTATTTAAGCAAGCATAAGAAGTTATGTCATTTACCTTAAGTTTTTATAGACAAATAGTAGTTGTACAAATACTTTCATCCGATCGGGACTCATCAGTGCGCCGATCGTAAGAGAGGAACATTAAATATTCATATCTAGGTTAAATGTCAAACAAACTGACAAATTTTATAATTTTGAAATCAATTCTTTTCTATTATTTGATATTTCTTTCTTACGATCAGAGCACTGATGAGTCCCGATAAGA
Organism: Kuschelorhynchus macadamiae; assembly: GCA_030620095.1. Classification (NCBI taxonomy): domain Eukaryota; kingdom Metazoa; phylum Arthropoda; class Insecta; order Coleoptera; family Curculionidae; genus Kuschelorhynchus; species Kuschelorhynchus macadamiae. Next base: position 194,376 of record JAUTXW010003347.1, read on the forward strand.
TGAAAGTATTTGTACAACTACTATGTGTCTATAAAAATTTAAGGTAAATGACATAACTTCTTATGCTTGCTTAAATAATATTGTTTATATTATTTATCGAAACATTCCGTAGACAGACAGGTCTACATGTGATGTGATTTTATTAAATATCTGCTTCAATTAATTTAAAGTTAAATATTTTTATTCAGTTACGCAGTAAACGCAACAGATAATCTAAACTTGTTATTTGCTGAGAAAGAGAGCCAAATATAATTTCCAGTGGCTATCAAACATCTGCATTTGTATGTCTACTAAGACAAAGATTGGTTTAGAATTGTTAAAAATAAAATTTAAAATATGTTTAAAACGTCAAAATAAAAATGTGATTACCTAATTACCAATATATAACTAGGTACCCCGAAAAAATCATTTGTTTAAAAGTAATAATTGCCTCAAGTTTAGTTTATTTTGTTCTACTTTATTATAATACATTAATGACACAGCCCAACACACATTTTGGTGTCTGCGATGTTTTAACTGTTCCTGGGTAATTTATAGATGCAGAATGTAAAAAAGTTCTCAAATTTTGTCTATCAGATCTAGTTTAAAAAAAAATTGTGTATATATTTTACGTTATAACTGTTATAATATATAATATTACTATTGTCAGTTAAAAAAACAAAGACACATGGATTTAAGTATTTATTGTAAAAACTTAATTTACATAATTACATTAGTCACTAATCACATGAACATTTTCTTTTATACGACTTTCTAGAATGGAGTTACTAGGGCAGTCTCGCTGAAGGCTCTAGCAGTAGTCCGCCATCATGTGGCTATCCCATCGTCCTTGATAACGATCTTCCATAGTTTTAATATTCTGATGGAATTTTTCCCCCTGTTCTTCACTACAATTACCTAAGTTTTCTGGAAAACGATCTAGATGGATGTGGAGGTAGTGAACTTTTATACTCAGGTTACAGCCGAGAATATTAAAATTTGAAAGCATAGTTTCCACTAACTGTACGTAATTCTCTGCTTTATGATTGCCAAGAAAATTTTCTACTACTTGAACAAATGAACACCAAGCGTTAGATTCAGTCTCGTTCATTGATGTGGTGAATTGTGGATCTTTAACAAGTTGCCTTATTTGAGGACCATCAAATATACCAGCTTTTAGTTTTCTCGTGCTAATGCCAGGAAATTTACCTGACAAATACCCAAAACAATTTCCATCTCGATTTAAAGCCATCACAAATTGCTTCATTAGGCCTAGCTTGATATGCAAGGGCGGAAGTAAGATTTTTTCTCTTGAAACCAAAGGTTCATTGATCACGTTTTGTTTTCCTTGTATCATGACATCTCTTAAAGGCCAATTTTTGTTAACCCAGTGCTCATTTTTAGCTCTGCTGCCCCAAAGGCACAAAAAACAAGGATATTTTGTATAACCACTCTGCTGTCCAAGGAGGAAGTTAACGATTTTTAAATCAACACCAATTGCCCACTGATGTTCTTGGTATTTAATTTTTCTCAAAACTAATGCAATTGTTTCATATTCTTCCTTCATGGTAGTAGAATGACCAATAGAAATTGAGCCATATTTGTTACCGTTATGTAAAAGAACACATTTTAAACTACGTTTTGAACTGTCAATAAAAAGGCGCCAATCATCTGCAGTGTATTCAGGAAAACCCATTTTTTTCTAAGAGCCCTTTTATATTGTTACAGAATACCAAGTCAATTTCCTGAGCGAAAAAAGGCAGCAGATCCTTATCTCTTTTACGATAAAAAGTAATATTAGTACCTGGATTTTTTTCTTTTAATCTGGATGCAAGTAATTCAGCAGATTCCTCTGAGAGATTCAGGTCTCTTATAAGATCGTTTAATTCTTCTTGATTGAAACACTGCGGAGTTGCTAAACTTGCTTCAAATTCGCTGTCGTTTTCTGATCGAATTCTTTGAACTTCGTCAGACGTTGATGTTTCTGTATCATCTTCTGTCAGTTCGGGTAGAGACTTCCGAATGCGCTACAGGCCTTCTTGCAGAATCTAGATCAGGATATGTCCATTTGTGTCTATTGTTTCTATTTATACCTTTAATATTAACGAGACAAAAATAGCAGTCGTCACGATGGTTTCGCGGTTCTCTCCAAACCATTGGTACACCAAGCTTTAGGCACTTCCTCTTTCCAGTTGACCTGTCGCAAATGTTCAACACATGTGTTACATATGAAATGTGGGGCCCAAGATTTATCTTGATCTCCTAAATGAACGCCAAAATAGGCAAGATAAGCTCTTTTCACCAAGTCAGAAATCATTTTTCTGCTCTCTTTCAAAGTGTATTCACCACACACATAACAAAAAACATCGGGATGATTTACACAGGTACGTCTGCTTGTGGATGCCGTTGTTTCAGTTTAGTGTCTTGATATTACAAAACGACCAAAATTTACACAAAATGATAGCACAACTTTACTTGGGAAAACTTAGTAATATACTAAATCGAGTACAGCCAAGCAGGTATAGAAGGATCGGATCATAGGCAATTACAGGTATAAAAGTAATTAAAAGCAGTGCATTGAGTAGTTCCTAGTATAGGAACATTGGGTCAGGGACAATTCTAGGTATCCATTTGGTTAATTAGATTCTGGGAAATTTCTATTTTGACAATTAAGTACATATTTATCTCTTTATTTGTTGTCCTTTATTAGAAAAAAATATCAATTAACCTATAACCTGTATCTCAAAAACTTGAGCTGATAGAAAAAATCTGGTGGCATCTTTGGAATCAGCACATTAAAAACATCTAAAATCAGATGTTAGATATCCGGCACCAAATTTTTGTTTTCATTTTGTTACTCTGTGTTATCAATCGAATAATTTTTGAGATAATTTTATTTAAAACACAACTTTGGTTTACCCAACTCTGTCAATTTAACCTAATGGCTATCCCCTCGGTTGTCACATTTTCTAAGAGTATTGTCAGTGCCAAAGAAGGGTCTGGTACGATTTAATACCTCTCGATTTATTAGCTTTTTTTGGCTTTGTTAGGAAGCTTACCTTAAATTTACTATATTTAATCAAAAAAAAGCGGGAATAAAGCTTTTTTTTTATTAAAAAAAATCACAAAACTTCCCATAAATAACCAAGAAATTTCACTACTGTAAAGCATCCACGCTTTTTTTGCTTAAATGTAGTAAATACGAGGTAAGCTTCCTAATAAAACTCAAAAAAGGTCAAAATCGAGGTGTATTAAATCGTACCAGAACCCCAAAAAACTTTACGGTAAAATTTGTAGTAAAATGGAAAGCAAAAAACGTTTTGCGGGTTTTATAAATCCTCAAATAAAGAAAATGGTGCTAAATTTAGTAAGCTATTTTAAAGAGAAGCAAAGAAAATGTACAAATTACGGTAACGTAATAAATCCACAGTATGTCCAGAAAAAAGTATCAGAAGCTCTAAAGTTGAACAAGAGAGAATATTTCAGCGAAAAAGAAAATGAAAAAATAGCAAAACTCAAGATTTAAATGGGTGCATGAAGACGGAAGTAAGAAATGTAATATACGACATATATAAATCAAACGTTTACATAACACTTGCAGTTTTAAAGGACACTTTAAGGGACCGTGGGATTCTAGAAATTGGGTTTAAATCTTTGTCAAGATTAATCAAGCATCTAGGATTTGAGTACAGAAAAGACTACAATCGAAGATATTTGTGTGAGCTACCAAATGTAGCAGGTCAGCGAGTCATCAAAATTAAGAAAAGTTATTTTTTTGGACGAAACATGGGTTTTTTCCAACGGGAGCGGGTTGAAATCTTGGCAAGATAATTCGGCTAAATTAGTTGTGGTTCGGGAAAAAGATTTATTGTTTTGCATTCTGGTTTATCTAGTAGATTTGTTTCTGGGGACAATCTAATATTTTCATGCACATCGAAAGTGCTGATTACCACGACTGCAAGAATAATGAATCTTTTGAAAAGTTACTAAAGGAAATGCTTATTCCAAATTTAGACAGACCCTTATTAATCGTTTTGGACAATGCGTTATATCATTCTAGAATTTTAAACAAACAACCAAATACATCGTGGAAAAAGGGTGACTTTTGTGCAAAATTCGAGATGAATTGTACGAGTAATTTTTTAATAATACTTTTTTTAACATTTCACTAGAGTGCCATTTTATTTCGCAATATTGGATTTCAACCAAAATATTACAAGATCATGTACATGTAACCTCTATTTTTTTATAAAAATCTGAAGTCAATCGGGTAAGAAATTTTAAAGCTATGCCCCAAATTGACAGACAGACTGATACACCGACAGACGGACCGACGCACGGAATTAATAAAACACATTTTTTGGCATCTAGGGACGCTAAAACGTGAAGATATGTAAACCTGAGGGGGTAATATTTTACGATTACAAACTTAAATTCTAAATTTTTCTTGAATTAGTACCACCACACAGAAATTTTACTAGTTGACTCCTATACCACAATTAATTATTGCAAACAATTTGAAATCAATCTGGTAAACAGTTTTTTAGCTATGCCGTGAACACACAGACAGACAGACCGACGAAATTGATAAAACTTGTTCTCAGACATCTAGGGACCCCGAAACATAAAGATCTGAAAACATTAAATTATGTACGCCACGCTTGAGCGAAGATAGAAACGGGTAAAATATTGGTACGAGTCCAACATGGCGGAACAAAATGGCGCCCTATAAAAATATTTGAAACGACAGTATACATGACTATGTGCGGAATCAAATTGGTTTACCCTTCACTATTCCTATTATCCAAAGTCGTAAAGGGAAATGTTTTTTTTTCTCGAAAACGAAACAAGATATGAATAAAAGGCATGTGGCATAAGCACTTTTAAATGCTTAATTTAAAAAAATATAAAAATTTATAAGAAACAGGGTCGTACAACAATTTTTATATAAATATCAATTATGTTACCTTCCCGGACGCCACTGGAGTAAGTAGTTATATTATTATGATGACCGAATAAGCCCCTTACTATTATTAACAGACTTGCCAAGCTTAAGCAAACTCTGTGTAAATATTTTTAAAATAAAATACAAATTTTGGCGCCTTCTGGTGGCTCTCCTAATCATAAAAAGTAGTTTAAACTTGCACATTTTTAGGACAAATAAAATATCAAATATCAAATGTCCTTTGGTATGTTTATTAGTGACCACTCGAAGTATCTTTTCACAAGTTCTTATCAAAAGTCAAGAAAGAAATATGACTTTTGCTCGTTGTGCAACAAAAAAACTCAGGATTCCCGTCTTTTATGATCCTATCAATACCTTTATACAAAAAAGAAATATAGCGCAACCGTAGTTTCATTTGTCGAGAATTTCCGGTAGATTGATCGTATTATATTGCAGAAGCAATTGACAGAAACTTCTTGAACTAGTTATTGTCTAATGTCCTTCCATAAATTCAATAAGTAGTCTATTGCTACGGTTATATGTGTCAGAAAATAATTCTAATATGATTAAAAAAAAAGGTTGGATTGTGCTATCGGCCGAATAGATTGCATTAAACTAACATAACATTTTAATTAAATTCAAAGTGTAATTAGCAAGGCTCAAACTAGATTTCAAACGTTAGCGACGGAAACAGAGTAGGCCGTTGATGGCAGCAATTAGGCTCGATGAGACCCATTGTATTATCCTCTTAGGGATAGCACAATGGGTGTCAAATCAAGAAATCACCGATTTTGGATGAAGATGGGTCCCTTTTAAACATCTTTAGCGGACTAGACGCAAACTGATCTGGCCAAATTAGATATTGCTGCCCGACGCAGTATGGGACAAGAAAGCGATTTGCATCTCATAAATGATTTTTTCCAAATCGATGTCCCAGCTTGTGTTTTATTAAAAATGGGTTAAAATATGTTTAGATCACACATTATAATCAAAATTTGATATTTCAACTTAGTCTGTACGTTTATTACAGTAGACCTCGAATTATATGCATATAAATGCAAATACAATTTTCATATTTTTAACAATTTTTGCATAAAGTTGTTAAATAATTGTTAAATAAATATCTAAAATATTTGAATTCCCCGGTAAAACATATATGGCAGATGAATAAATCCAAATATTTTATTACATTATGTCGACGAAATTCTACACCTTAAAATCACGTTTAGCCGTTCACTTAGATGTAAACTATTTACCCTGAGAAGTGTATTATCGAGTTGGGAATTTTAAAATGTCTAACAAAGTTTTATTTTGTTTTTGCAAAGCATGTGGAAAAACGGTATGTGTCTTAAATTGAGTTTTTATCTTTTAATTATCAATAGCTTTCAAGTGGTAGAAAATATCTGATAGACCAATATTGTGGCACTCTATTGCACAAAAAAGTACGAAAAGAAAAACGCATGCCGTATTGTGCATCAAAGCCTTCCTTAATATTTATGAAAGAACGAGATGGCGCTCGCGTGGGCGGCTGTAGGTAATTTTTATAAATATATATAAAAATTTTATATTTATTTAATAATATTAATGAAAATAAAAAAAATTAAGTACATATATATATATATATATATATATATATGTATATACAAAAGTGGAAAATTCTTGGGTTTAGGTTCGAATTAAATACCAAATTTTAATTTTTCATTTATTTGACGTTTCGCCCTGTAATTTAGGGCATCTTCAGAAAAATTTTTTGATGGTAAAATTATAAAAATACAGACATTAACATTTAAGAGACACACTAAATTTTAACTTACGCAGTTCGATTTTGGGTTATTCGGGTATGCCAAAAGTGACCGTTTGTCTCCGTCTGTCATATTACTTTGTAGAGGGGGCGTCATTGTGAAGTACTATACAGGGCCTTTCCTAATTGCGTGCTAATGTTAAAGAGGGGTGATTCTTGGACCTTTTTAAGAAAAAAGTTTAATATGAACCTAAAAGTCAACTTTGGGGATACAGGGTTTTAAAAAAACATTTTTTTTAAATCCTAATTCTCATGCCATTATAGAAATAACCGTGTGAAATTTGATACACGTCATTTATGCATAAAAGGGCATTTTTTATTAAAAATCAATTTTTGAAATTTCTACCAGTGGCGTGCAAATGTAATTAACCAGGGTAAATCCGTATGCTCCTTAATGCATAGAAGACGTGTATCAAATTTCACGCAGTTATCTACAATAGCATCAGAATTGTGATGAAAAAAAATGTTTTCTTTTTAAACTTTACCATCGTGTATCTCAAAAGTTAAGACTTTTAGGACATAAAAACACCCCCTTTAACATCAGCACGCAATTAGGAAACGCCTTGTATAGTACTTCACAATGACGGCCCCTGTACAAAGTAATATGACAAAAAAAGACAGACGGCCACTTTTGGCATACTTGAGTAGCCCAAAGCTGCATAAATTAAATTTCTGATAAATCTCGTTCACTGGATCTGATGCTGTCCTTGTAAAATTTGGACTTGTAAATCGTGTATCACTATACTGGGTGGTCCAATAATAGTAGACGTATTTATAGGTAAATCGATCAAGAAAAATCAAAATTAAATCATTTTAAAGTTCGAAAGTTTGCCGTTTTTGCAACACAAAAGAGATATAGAAGTGCGGTACACGAAAGAAAACAGACAGATATAGATGAATGTTCATTAAGCATAGTTACATTTTTTAATTATCTGAAGTGCATATAGTCAAAAAGGAGTGCCATATTATTTAAAGAACGACGGGACACCACTGGTTTAAAGAGATTTCTTGGTCGACCTTCCTAAACCGATTGACTCCGCCCGGTTTTCTTTCGTGTCCCGCACTTTAAGGGTAATATGTACTGATCGTATTTCCTCTTACATTCCAACCAAACCATTTCAGTGACATTATACTGGCAATGTTATGATGGTAGCTTAAAATTTTGTGTACAAACTGTAAAACAAATTCGTCAAGATGATACTTTTTTCGGAATTTTTTTTCTGAATTAGTAATCGTAATCGATATTTCTGTTATTCAGCCATTCAATTAGTTTATATTCTGGCCAAGACTTATTGGGAATTTTCTCAAAAAGCTAGAGTGGTAACTTGCATTATCCATCATAATTAAAGAATTTAGAGGTAAATATGGAATTAATTTAGTTGTGAAGCTTGTTTGAAAATTTTCTCTTCATGCTGTCGTGATAGTCTCCCTTTTTAGTCCTACTTCGAAAGACTAAGCTGCATTTTTAACAAATCCATTAAATTATCCAATTATTACCCTCGTTTGTCTGTGTAGAATTATTAGAAGTATCCTGCCTCTACTACGTCTGAAGGCTCCTTTGTTCAAAAATTAAAAATACTGGAATACAAGGTTCTTGCGATTCGATATTGCTTGAATATTCACGCAAAAATTTCATTCTCTTCATTTGAATGTCGGGTAATTCCATTATATATTTTCGGTTACTACTTTTCTTCTATCTCAATCTTATACTACGGCACCAATTTCGCAGATAAGAAAGGGGGCGTACAAAACGGCAAGGATAATTTTCAAATCCGACGTTTCGGATTCAAGAGACCATCATCCGTTTTCTTAATTTAAATGCGCACCTGGATTTTTTATTTCACTATTCAATGCTCTTCATAACTACCACATAAATTGTGATAGTCAGAGTGGACCATTTGATTTTTTTCAGAAAATCAGCATCATTTGGAGAATTCAGAAACAACGCCATCTAGAGATCACTAACAAAGTCATTAGTTTTTGGCTCCACGAGTAGACCAAAAAAAGCACGTTTTTTTCGACTCCAAGTCGAATAAAATAGGTTCATCCAAAACAGAGACATCAACATTTGAAAGTAAAGAAAAGAAGTACGTAATTGGTTAAAGAATATAATGCGTATATTTTAAACATACCTCAATAAGGGAAATTTAAGAAAAAATTGGCATTTAAACTTTTGTGTTGCTGTTACGCTCCCTAGCGGTCAATTTTTGAACTTGAACATAATTTACAGCGATTTCTCTTGACAGACTTATCCCTAAACATTGTTTTCCTTAAGTTGTCATTAAGAATTGAGGACCGTTTTTTTAAAACTCGATAACTACATTTTTACCGAAATTGAGATATACATCGATTCTATATAAAAATTCAATGCCCGACCTGCTGGTAGCGTCAGATTCATGAAAACTCGATAACTACAAGAGTTAAAGTATAGCCAAATTCTTGCGGTTTTTCAAAACTCGATAACTACGCGGGGTTTTTAAAAACTCGATAAGTAACGAACCTGCTTTATTTGAATGAATAATAATTTAATTTCTGTCGCCGCGCCCGTACAGTTTAAGCTCTATTCTGGACCAGTGCTTCTTGTCACCAGGATCATCATCACGTGTTTTGTGTTTTGTTTTTCTTTTTAAAATATGAATGAAATAACTGGAGAGTATAGTAAAAACGTGACCCTTACAAAAAAGGGAAGAAAATTTCGTGTTTCTAATGAAAATAACGATCAAGTGAGACCAAAAATTACGCGCTATAAAAAAGAGAGGTTAGGTGAAGTTGACATCGCATGTAATCATTTCGAGAACAAGAAAAAAGGTGTTGTTTGTAAAGCAGGCGAGCTGACAAGAAATGAAATACTAGGTAAGTACCTATTTCTTAATTCGCGCTTGAATATGGATTTTTATATAGACTGCCTAGGTTTTAGGGAAATGATATATGCAAATGACTTGAAAAAGATTGAACAAGATAAAATATTGCTGAAGTTTATGCAAGTTGTTGTACCTAAGCGAAAAACTGTAGATGAAACTGATCTGAAGCGAAACAGAAAACTTTCGGTCAAATACTCCATTAGAACTTCTACTGGTAATGTTCCTGTTTGCGCTGCTACATTTCAAAAGGTTACTGGTAGGTCAAGATAATGCTATTGATTATTATTTGTCAATCTGAACTTGACTCATGTTTTAGGTGCAAGTAAAGATAGACTATCTGGTATATCGAAAAAATTTCTCGCAGGAGAACAGTTGGTTGAAAAGCGAGGAGGTCGTGTACCAAACCAGACTGATAAAGATATTTCTGAAGCAATAAAGGTACACATAGGAAGCTATAAATGCAGAGAAAGTCACTACTCGCATGCAAAATGCAGAAGAAACTACCTACCTCCAGAGTTAAACATACAGAAAATGTTTAACGCATTTTGTGAATCAACAAAATTTAAATATTCTTTGGCTAAGTACAAGAAAATTTTTTATCAAAATTTCAATCTTGGTTTTGGGAATCCCCATTCGGATGCGTGTTTTATTTGTAAGGAGTTTCTAGTTAATATAAGGAAAAACAAGGTGCTAGAAACAAAAAATGAACTCCGCACCAAGTATAGGCTACATAGGATGAGAGCAAAGGCTTTTTTCAGATACATGAATACTCACAGAGAAAATACATATAAAGTTTGTTTCGATTGTCAGCAAAATCAACCATTGCCAAAAATGTCTGTTGGTGAAGTCTTTTATTCAAGACAAGTTTGGTTTTATAAAATAGGCATTGTACATCATCAACATAAAAAGCAATCAAAGGAAGATATCAGCTTCTACGTTTGGTTAGAGACGCAGTCAGGGCGGGGCTGCAATGAGATAGCTTCTGGTCTATTAGATTATTTAAACAAGCTTGAAAACAAATTATCGGATGAAGGCAAAAATGGGTTGATCTTGGAGCTGTTTTCAGACTCATGTTCCTCCCAAAATAAGAATAGTGTCATGATGACAGTTCTCATCTACTTTCTGGAAAAGTCTACAGTTTTTAAGGAAATACCCCATTTTTTTCCCATAAGAGGTCATAGTTTCATGCCCCCAGATAGGGTTTATAAAACAATATTGCCACGTTAAAACATATTTATATTCAACACTATAAAAGTACGTACCTTGAAATAAGCAGGTATTTATTGACAAATTTGTTTATGCTACCAGAATACCGTTTAAGTGTGGAAAGTTAATATAAAATTGAAATTAAGGTGTCACATTAATAAATTTATATACATATGGCTTAAATTATTTATGCCGGTTCTGTCATTCATGTAGTTTTTTTCTCTAGTAATTTCTATCATTTCTTTGATGGCTAATTTATTGTAATTAGAGTCTTTAGCTAGTATTTTGGTGTTTTCATGGTTGATGTTGTGTTTGTTTAATGCTGTTATGGCATTCTTTGTGTATTTATGTCCTTTTATTCTAACCATTTGGTTTGAATTTTGTTCTTGTTCTTTATGAGGGTCATATCTAAAAAGTTTATTTGATTATGTTGCTCTACCTCATACGTGAATTGTAGTTTGTGGTGAAAGCTGTTGAATTCATGTACAGTTTCATTTAGTTTATTATTTGCAATTGCTATTAAACAATCGTCAACATATCTCTTAAAGAATATAGGTTGAAAATTTAGTTTAGCTAAAACTTTTTCTTCCAAGTACTCCATTACTAACTGTGCCATTGTTGAAGAAATTGGAGAACCCATTGCGCAGCCATCAATTTGTTGGTAGAATTTTTCTTTATATTGAAAATAATTTGTTGATAATGTGATTTTAATAATTTCTGTAAACTCTTCCAATGATAATTGTGTATGATCTTTTAACAGGTTCCATTTTTCATTAATAATAATAGGTATAAGTTCATTAGGTATGTTTGTATACAAGGAAGTCACATCCACAGATATTAGGATGTGATTATCTGGTATGACTACTGAATCTAAACAATTTTTGAAAGTAAAAGAGTCTTTAATGTAGAAGTCATTTAGACCATTAATATTGGAAATGCAATTTGACAGATATTTTGACTAATAAAACGAAGATTTAATACTTGAAATGATAGGTCTTATTGGAAGATTTGGTTTATGCAATTTTGGCAAACCGTAAATTTTTGGAGCTATGGCATTATGAATAGTTAATTTTTTGCTTCAATTTCTGTAAACATTTTTTTATTTAGTAAACGTTTTATGGTTTGGTTGTTTTTATAAGACGTATTGTCATATTGCATAGAATTGTTAAGATCGTGTGCTTACCGGCAAAAACAGGAATCAGATATTCCAACTGACATATTTTTACGAACATCTCCATTTTTTTACTCAAAACAAGGGAGTATATAAGCTCTTCAAATCCAAACTATTATTATAACCTAAGAATAGCAATTGTTTGGTTTTCAAACACAACATATTTTAATTGTAAAAGGACAATCGTACTGCTAAATAAGCATAAAGTATTAGTAAAATTTACTATAAATTTTCATCAGTTTCTACAAACTGTTGCCGATATTGAGAGAAAAGATTGTGTATCCACTACTATATCTCTATTTCATTACAGTGGCGGCTCGTTAGGGTAGGCCTCTGAGGCCGCGCCTCACCCCCAAAATAAAGGAAAAAAGAATTTTTTTATATAACTTTTTATCTATTACCAATTAGAAATATACTTTTTAACAGTTTTACAACATAATAACATTAAAAAAAAACAAAATATAATCACATAATAAATATTTTAGAAAATAAATTCTGACCACATCAAAAAACCGACCGTGCAATCCGTGCAAACCCATTCCTAAAGAAAGTGCTCTCGAATGAGGCGAAATAATTTTAGCTTGGAAAGTTTCGACTTCTGACCTATTTATCAACGGCCGGTGCCGATGCCGGTGAGTCACCTGATTACGACAGAGCGGGATGGCGATTGCCGATGCACGCGTTTTCTATTGCATTCTTGAGGCGATAAATCTGTAGCTTGGATATGCTTTTATTGGTTATTTAAATCACATGACTAGCGAAATATTCCAACGGCTTCTTTTTACGTGGTGCGTGTGGCTGGGAAAGAAATAGGAAATAGATTGCGATAATCGCTGATTGAGGGCGTTCTGTCTTTTAAGGTGAATAAATACGCGTGAGTAAGTTTTTGTTTTGTTTTGATTTGGTAAGTTGGACCGTTCCATTTGTTGTACGACATTATTGCTTCATTAATTGAAACGCCTTTTTTAAGAAGAAGCGAAACTGAAAAGAAACAGATATTAGGTAGCCGTCCGACGCCGAAAATTTTAGCAATATTTAACGATAAGAGGCAAGGTAAAAAATATTCAAGAACTTTTCAAATATCTTGGTACGAAACTTATAGGTGGCTATGCGGAAGTATTTATAAAGAAAGCTTATATTGTTGGCCTTGTATTTTATTAGGTTGCGTCAAAAATAATTGGAGTTCAGGGGGCGGATATTCGGATTTAAAAAATTTTTCACGAGCAGTAAAATCGCATGAAAGTTCAAAAGAGCATATTAAAAATTCGGTAGCACTTACAAGACTGGAGCAAAATAGGGCGACTATTGCGGATGCACTACAAGAAAATGCAAGTCTTAATAAAATTGTTTATAATGAAAATGCTCGAAAAAACCGTTTATTATTAAATTATTTAATTGATGTTACTATTACTTTGGGTAAACAGGACTTGGCATTTCGAGGTCATAATGAAACAACAGATTCTTTTAACCGTGGCAATTTTAAGGAAATATTTGCCTGCTTATTAAAAAGAAATGCCGAACTTATTGAACATAGTGCTAAATTTAGTAATATTTTTACGGGAAAATCTAAGGCTATACAAAATGAACTAATTGGTTGCATACATGACTATATTCAAGAATATTTAAAAAAAGAAATCAATGACACCGATTGTTGTTTTTTTGGCGTAATTACGGATGATAGTACTGATATATCAGAAAAATCACAGCGTTCGATAACAGTTAGGTATGTGACCAACGGATCTTTAAAAGAAGATTTTTAGGATTTTTTGACGTTAGCGATAATAGAACAGCAGAGAGCCTTTTTCATTTAATACAAAACAGCTTAGAGCCTTATGACTTTAAAAATAAATTGGTCGCGCTGTGTTACGATGGGGTTAGTGTTATGGCAGGTGAAATAAATGGGCTTCAAACAAAAGTTAGATCTATTGCTCCTTTAGCTATTTTTACTCATTGTTGCGCCCACAGATTAAATCTAGTTTTACAACAGGGAACAAAACTGATTACCCAAAGTCGTATATTTTTTGCCACTTTATTAGGAATACCAAATTATTTCCACCAATCATCAAAACGGTCTTTTGTGCTTAATCAGATAGTAGGTAAAAGAATTCCGCGAGCTGTAGAAACGCGATGGTATACACGGTCTAAAATTTTAAACTTAGTGGCTAATGAATGGGACAATTTAATTATAGTATTTAAAACTATTATTAATGACTTAAGTTCTGGAACAGAATCTATTAATTGTGCAAAAGGATTTCTAAAGCATTTTAATGATTTCGAATTTTGCCTTTTAACGCATATTTATAAACAAATTTTTAGTTGCACTGATGTACTGTTTCAAATATTACAGTTAAAGCATTTAGATATAAACTACTGCATTTCGCAAATAAACTTTGCCAAGCAACGAATTATTGAATTTAGAAACGAGGACCATTTCAAAGAATTTTTCAATATTGCTAAAAAAGCCGCTATTCTGCCAACTAACACACGTCGAGGGCAATGTTCTAGCGACTTTGATATTTTTACTAAATATAAAATATTATATTTCGAAATAATAGATTGTATAATTCTTCAATTATGGACGCGGTTTGAAAATTTAAATAATTTAAATTTCTTTGCATTAGTTGATTGCACAAAATATTCGGAATATGTTAAATACTTTCCAGACGACTTATTAAATACTTTATTAAAAAATTATCCAAAAATTTTTGACAGAGTTAGATTAAAGAATGAGCTTTCTGTATTGTATAGGGATGAACAATTTTCAAATTTAGATGTCGAAAAAAGTCTAGCTTTGTTATTTAAAGATTTTAAAGCAATTTTTGCGGAAGCATATAAGCTTTTTAATTTAGTTTTAACTATTCCCACAACAAGTGTATCGGCCGAACGAAATTTTTCATGTTTTAAACGGATCAAAACCTTAAGAAACACAATGACACAAGAACGGCTTTCGGGTTTAGCAATGATGTCAATAGAGCAGGAATTACTGTCAGAACTTAGTGAAGACCAAAACTTTTACGACCAAATTATAGATAAATTTGCAACCTTAAAAGACAGACGTATAGATTTAATGTACAAGAAGTAGTTTTTTTATCTTATTTCATACAACTATTTATTTTAAGTTTTAATAAACTAAATTATGTTTTTATTATCGCAATCACCGCTATATTTTAGTGATAGGTGTACATATTTTACTTGTTTTGTTTACTTTTTATTTACTTTTTTTAGAGTTTATTTTTTTAGTTTTTAATGGTTTAGTAGGGCTATTGGCGATGACCTCCATTAAAAAAAAGGTCAACGCGTCGCAGAATAATACCTCATGGGTGACGTGGAAATTTATTCACATTTAAACAAAATTAACCTCATGTAGCCTCACCCTTCAATATACTCACGAGCCGCCACTGTTTCATTATACACTTTTTTTTTGTCAAGATTCAGTTATTTTAGAAATTTAACTCAAATTCATATGTATTTCGCCAATACCGAGAACATATTTACTTTATTAAACGCAAAATTTACTTGGCTGAAAGAATTTGTTTTTTTCTGTATATCAACACGAAAATATAAAATACATTTTTAACAGATAATATAATAGACAGCACCCATATTTTTTACTATTTCTACAAAAACAAATGTAAATTAAGAGACAATTAAAACTTTTAAGGTTATAAGTCAACAAATATTGAACAGATATAGAAACATGCAGGTTCAGAAAATGCATTTGTTGCAAACTATCTGTTGCTTTCATCTAAAAACATAGCATATTCTTCTCTAGATTATTACCAAGACACTGACGCACAATTTTCTGATGATTGGTTTGAACAGCGACTTCTTAATACCCAAAAATAAGGTTATTGTTGTGGGCAATGCTAGTTATCACAGTCGTCAAGTAAAGTAAATATTTCCTAGTTCGAACAGCACAAAAACAGAAAAAAAATTATGATAGATAATAATATATATTTTGAAGAAAAAAAGGGATCTTTAGAAGTACTAAAGTCAAAAGCAGTGTTATCGTGCGGGTCATACGATTTATCAACGACAACTTTTTAAGTTTGATTTTCTCCGCATAAAATCCGGAAGATGAATTAGATAGACCTATGATATTTTCATATGAAAAAAGAGGATAAGCATATAAATACCAGCAGTTGCAAAAATCTTTGAGAGATGTCACTTCAAAGTCCGATTGACAAGTCAGTGAAAAAATGAGTAATTAAAAAGAATTTTCTGGTTTTTTGCATCCACAAGCGAAAAAAATGATATTAAATCTAATAAAATATTATGAAAACGAAAATTCACCGGCCAAAAACTGAAGACTTAAGTGACAATGTAAAAATGCAATTTACGATTTATACACATCAAAAACTAATGTAACCCTTCAAGTTTAAAAAGAAGCTTTAAAAAATCGAGGCATATTGGAAATTGGACTAAAATCGTTGTCAAAATTAATAAAAATGTTGGGTTTTCGATACTAAAAGGACTGTAATCGAAGATTTGCATGCGAGTTGCCACATATAGCAAGTCAGCGTATCCAGTTTTTAAAGAAATACACGGGAAATGTTAATTCAAAATTTAGAAAAGTGGTATTTTTAGACGAGAGTTAGATATATTCTAATGGAAGTGGTTCAAAATCTTGGCAGGACGAGTCTGTAAAGGTCATTGCGCCATTTGAGGACGTCTCAGACGATGAGGTCTTTTTAAGTGATGATGACGTTTTTTAGTCTATAATATTAAAAAGTTTCTGAAAGATTATATTAATCTTTCACGTGTATAAATCATAAATTGCATTATGAACATCCATTTTTGCATTGTAACTTAAGTCTTTTGCCTTTGAATTTTTTCGTGTACATTTCTTAATCTTCTTCGGAAGTAAATTATGCTTTTTTCATGCACAAGTTTCTGTACATTCCTTATACCGATTCTCAGAGCTTTTGCTACTGGCTCCTGGATATTAACCATTTTCCATAATTAGTGTGAGAGATCTTTTGTTATTATTACACATCTTGTATAATAATTTTATTAAAGAAATATTTTCAATTCAAACTTTTTTAGTCCAATTTGAATAAAGTATTATACACAAATATAATATTTAAACTCAGGGGCGTGCGGTGAAATTTTAAGAAAGGGAAGCAATAAGATTCTTCGATCATTTTTTGCAAATTCGTCAATGACGTCATCCTAAAAACGTCGATGCTCCGATATATTTTGAAGAAGTTTATTTTCAATGGACAACAGCGATGTATGCGGAAGTCTTTCCTGCCCCGTTGAATTTCTCACTAAATTTTTTATACGTTTAAGTTGTGAAAAATTGCGTTCTACTGATGAACTTGTGACAGGTATTGTCAATACTAATTCACACAATTTCGACACTTCGGTGTAGGCATCTTCCAGCTCCTTATCTTTTAAAAATTGCATTAGTTCCTTAGCGTTATTTTTTGCATTAATATCATCAGTTTCGAAAATTACTTTTAGTTCAGATCGCAGTAACACTCGGTCGAAGAACTGGCCATAATGAAGAAGAAGAGATTTAAACGCATCTTCTGGAAAAGTTTTTCCTTTAAATGCATCCAAGTTGCACAGCTCGAGGAATTTAAAATCATTTAAACCGTTAAATCTATAGTTTATTTGTTGCTGAATTTGATCGATTATTTCATAAAAGAGGCGTCTGTATGATGTTTCTCTCCCAAAATAGGTCAAAGTCATCTCTATTTTGGCGTAACATGGACTTAAAATCATCCACTTTTTTTAGGCAAAAAGCAATATCATTTGTTTTAGTTTGTAGTATATTAAAAACATTGTCCGAGAATGGAAATATTTCTGAAAATATGTTCAACAAATAATTAAAATTAAAATCTCGTTTCAAACAGTCCAAACACCCCCTCGAACTATTTATTGCTTCTGAGTCCCACGTTTCATTATTTTCTATTATATTCTCAGTTCAATAGTTCAATCAGTGATTCACGATTTTCAGATACTGTTAACACAAGTCTTCCATTATAGTTCCACCTAGTAGTAGCTACTTTGGGCAATCTTTTGTGGACAATAAAGTCCAAAGCTTGTGTACGTTTTGTTGACTTGGAAAAAAAAGCAGCCATGCCACTTAAAGAACGGAAAAATACTTTACACTCTTTAATGTGATTGATGGGTTGGATTAAAACTAAATTTAATTTATGAGCAAAACAATGGACAAACACAGCACTTGGGAAAGTTTCTCGAACTTTAGCTTGCAGACCCCCTAATTGTCCTGCCATCACTGCAGTTCCATCATAGCAACAACTAATTTTTTCTCTCCACTAACTTCTTTAGTAACGTTATAAACTACGGTATATAATGCATCTGCTGTACGATTTTCGGACACATTCTTAAAACCTAAAAATTGCTCTTGAATACTTCCTTCTGTTTTAACGTAGCGCATTACTTTAGATAATTGGCAAAAATTAGTGATATCAGTTGTTTCGTCCAGAATAATAGCAATGAACCGCGCCTCGCCAATCTCCTGCTTAATTCTTTTTAGAATAATGGTTGCAACAGCGGAAATTAAATCATTCCGGATTCGATTCGGCGTTCCGCGAAAAACGCTAGACTGCTCTAAATGATTTTTTAAGCAATCATCATATTTAGCCATTAAACTAAGTAAATCTTGAAAATTTCCTCTATTTGAAGAAACCCTTGTTTCGTCATGACCTCTAAATCCCAATTCGTGCTGTCCGGGAAAACAAACATCGATAAGTCTTCTTAATATTTGCCTATTTTTATCGACTAGTTCATTGTGTTGCCGGTGACCAATTTCTAACTGTTTATTAAGGGCGTGTTCAATTCTGGTTTTGCCGAAGACTTTTTTTTTATGACGGCCTGTAAATGCGCTTTGGACATAATGTGTCTTTTTACAGCTTTATGGAAATTGTTTAAATCGGAAAAACCAGTTTTATTCCAGAGACCTTTTTTATTTTCAAAAAGCAGACATGGCCAACAAAATAATTTACTTGTATTTTCACACCCTGTTAGCAATTTAAATTGTTCGTATTGTTTATCCGGATAAAAATGTCTAATACAGTTTTTCATTTTGGTGGTTAAATTTTTCATAGGCGGTTTTGCCCTTCCTTTGGAAATTATTTGATCAGCCAAGTTTAATGTTGAAAATCTCTTTATTATTAAGACACACATTCACACAAACTCTTCTTACAAAATTCTCGAACATTTTTAACGTTATTACCGACAGCCGAAGTTGACGGTATTTGCATATCCTCGTCCGTATTATTGTCTTTCACATCGCACCATGCACGACGTACGTATCACACAACACACGGATAGCCGATCAAACAAAGAACCTACTCCAACGATAGCTTCCGCCACCACTTAAAGCACGCGACTGAAATCCAAAAATTGCAAACAGCCGGTGGAAAGTTCAATAACCTCTGGCTCGATTCACAGGAAATCAAGCATACAGGACTTGGACTAGCAGAGAGCTAGCGGCCCGCATAGGTTCTATTCGATATTCTATTGTGGCTGGCTCGGAGTCAAGGCCGCATTTATTATGGGCTTGATAATTAAGATAATATTTTAGTATTTTTAATATAAACTAAATTAATGTTTTCCTATTTCAAAAATTACATTTTAGAATATGTTTTGTAATTTTTTTTGGGGAAGCACTGCTTCCCTTGCTTCCATGGACTGCACGCCCCTGTTTAAACTATATTTAATTAATTCTTTGTTTCAAAATTGCTAACGGGAATTATTGTAAAATAGTAGCTTTTAATTTAAATAAAAGAATATGTTATACTAGCAGTGCTACGTGTTCTAGCTATTTTATTTAAAATGCCAACGGCATGATGCCAGAGCTCTCACCTACAATTAATCATGGTAAATATTTGCAACAGGTTACTGTTTATCGATCGATTTTTTTTTCAGCAGTAACACCTTTTGGTCTAAGCGAGAAGCCATAAATTAAAACCCCGTTTTTAAAGTAAATTCTTTTAATATTCAAACACTTTAAAAGTTATTTTTAGCATCTGTAATATGCACGGGATAAATGAAGTATATCTAAAAATATGAAAAGTTTAAATGAAACTGCGGAAAATATTACATTTTCTCGTGTAATAGTCGAGGCGGTAGGTAGACATAAAAATATCACCTCCGATAAACGCGCAGCCTCTAACAAAATATACGAAATAGGTAGAAGAAGTTTGTTTTTGTGCGATAACTCGTTTTTTCTTTGTCATACGATAGATATGGTGGGATATAAAATAAAAGCTTATAAAATTGTAATAATTTTACGTAACACTATTAAATAAGTCATAACAACAGCGCTTTCGGCTTGCGCCATCTTCAGTGCTACTTGAAAACAAGGAAATATAGAGAATTCAAATGAAATAATGGTAAAAAGTTAAATTTTGATCAATTTGACAAAAACGAGGTTAGGTTGGTATATAACGTATAAAAAACACATGAAATTTAACAAACATATGTAAAATAACGAAAAAATGTTTAAATTTACTTTGCTCTTTCTCTAAAAGAAAGTTTTAATTGTTTTATTCTATAATTTTAATAGACAGTTTTTTTAATAAAAAGAAAAAGTTTTACTGTAATAAATAAAATCAAATTTTGACATCTACTTAATTGTCAGGAAAGCACAGGTTATATTAAAAAAAAAGACATGGACAAGAACAACAAAATAAACATTTAAACATGTATGTCATATCACAATATTTAAATACATTGAAATCCTAAAAATGTTGTTTTTCAACCATTTTAGGCGATCCAATCAAACATTGTTAATTTGTAAAACGTGCTAGGGACCAAATGACAATTGACAAAGGTTTGACATAGTAGAAGTTAGTTTTGGTGAAGTTGGCATTATGAAATTCTTTTTATAAAATGGTAATAAAATAAAATAAGGCTATTTAGTTAGGAAAACTTCCAGCCAAGATTTAAGAAATTTGTTGGTCAGGCAAGAAAGAAAAATAGTCAACCAATTAATTTGAAAATTGATAGGCAAAACATATTTTTTTGGATACAGTATTTAAATACATCTATTTAGATTATTAGAGCTTATTAAACTATATAAACTTTTATTCACCATTTTGTACAAATTGCAATTTTTAAATACGTTCTTTGATGCTTGCAAAATTTTTTTATAAAAATTTTATAATTTTCAATAATTCCTGTCTGATAGTATTTTTGTCAATTTAGTAGAATTAAATTTTCACATTTTAACATTGATTTATTACTCCTTTCTTATTGTTGCAATTTAGCTTATTTTCAAAAAAAAATTGTCTAAATTCGAATACGTCTTACACAGATATTTTACTTTGTGAGATTAAGAAATGTATTATTATTCCTTTAAACTTGGTCGAATTCAGCCTTGTAATATGAATCATTCCAATCTTAATAATTTAAAGCCCCAAAGGTTTGTTATTAAATAAAAAAAAAATCTGTTTTTACTTCCCTCGTTAAAGTGAAGTATGGTAATCGTGAAATCTCTCTCTGTCTCTCTCTCTCTTTTTTATTATCAATATTCAAATTGGTTGGTTGACTATTTTTCTTTTCTTGCCTGATCAAAAAAATGTTTAAATCTTTTTAAAGTTTTTCTATCTGAATAGTCTTATTTTATTTTATTACAACTTTAATAAAATAATTCCATAATACCAACATCAAAAAACTAACTTATCCTATGTCAACCCTTTGTCAACTGTCATTTGCCATGGAACACGTTTTACAAATTAACAATGTTTAACTAGAGCACCTTAAGGTTTCAATGTATTTAAATACTGTGATATGACACACATTTTTAAATGAATATTTTGTTGTCCTTCTTCCGCTATGCTTTCTTTTTTGAATGTAACCTGTGCTTCTCTGACAAGTAAGTAGATAACAGAATTTGATAAACTTATTTTTTACAGCCACACCTGTCCTTTCATTAAAAAAAACTGTCTACATTTTAAATCAACCTATTTTCAGAAAAAAACAAAAATTATTTCTCTATATTTTATTAAAATTATACAGTTAAATAATTATAAAAAATGAAATTTCTTTTATATAGAAAGAGTAATGTAAATTATAAACATTTTCTCGTTGTTTTACATATGTTTGGTAAGTTTCAAATATGTTTTTTTTACATTACTACTTCTAAACTAACTTCGTTTTTATCAAATTGATTAAAATTTAACTTTTTACCATTGTTTCATTTATATTTTTTTTTCTAAGAGAAGTTATTTCCTTTATATCACGTAGCACTAAAGATGGCGAAAGCCACTTTCCTTATTCTCAGTTGAACAATTGTTACAAATAAGTTATGAAATGCATTTTTCTAATACACTCATGGCCATTGACATGTCAACGGCGAGAAGAAAAGAAGTATGTCATTATAACTTTACAACTGTGCCTTTTGTGGTGCCCGACAAGGAGGAGAGATATTTTATTCTTTGTCACACTTACTTGCACTACACATTTATTTACTTTAGTAATTGCATCAAAACATACACGAATTCATGAATTAACCAGCACAAGATGTTGAGTCTCCGTGTTATTATGTCTATGTTCTCATCTATCTTATATTATGCAGGAGGACGCAAAATTTTTCGACGTAAAAGAAAAGAGGAGCGAAGTTCAAAACTTTGATAACCGCTAGTTTAATAGCTTCAGCCACTACTATCGTTGCATCACTGTATTAAGTCGTACAGCATGCAAAAACTTCCAGAGATCTTTATTTGTGAATAAAAGCAACCCGTGCCTTTTTATTGATTAAATTTTTTCGATGCTATACCTGCAAACTTTTCCCCTTATTTAAAGTAGCCGAAATTGCGATAAAATAGGGAGAAAAAAATTGATAAAGATAAATCACGCTAAAATTTCATTTTGAATATGTCCCGGATGTAGAATAATATTTTAAAAATATGGAATTCCAATAAAAAGGGAAGACATAAAAACGTCGTATAATAGGGTATGTTTTATTGTTAACTTAATAAGGTTTCCTAAAGAATTTTACAATTAAATACTTTTGCTGCCTGGAATTATTTTAAATTTCAAACTATTTATAATTCGGAAATATTTATATTTATTCTGTTTGTAGTATGGTATGATATACACCATTCACTAATTGTATGCATCTCGCAGTGGCACGAAAAAATGACAGAATTTTTCCTGTGTAATATGAATGGCACCATCAACTTTTTCAAAGGTTACTTTTCATATTTGTAGATGATGTTGATACTACTCAAGAATCATAAACCACACAGGATAAAGTGGGGGATACGAAAGAAAACCGGGTGGTCCTTAAAATAAAGGTTCATAGTCTTAAGCAAGCGGAAAAGTAAAATTTGTGTACGCAAATATATTTTATGTTATTTTATTTGTTGTAATAGTTTGCCGCTTCACCTATAAAGTGCGCCAGCTAAGCGGTACGGAAAATTAATCGAGGATTTAGTAAATTTTGCATGGTCTATATAATTGGGATGTGTTGAAGTCTGCATTATTGCCGCTAGAAACGATGGCTATTTCCAAAAGCGGAAAAACATTTCGAGCATTTGTTTTCATTTCTATATAAATGCGTTGCATTGAATTTGATTTATTATTTCGAAGTAACGATGGCGAGCAAAAGATAGTTTGACTATTCCAATTCAAAATCGAACAGAACGCGCTGCATTTTACACAGGTGTTTGGGAAAGTAGTGTAAGAAAAATTCAAAGAGAACATAATGATCGCTCATGTTCTACTTCACCTTTAAAATCTCCTGGTAAAAAAAGACCCCGATTATCATACAAAGATATAATTGACGATGGTGATTTTCAAGTAATTCAAAGAACAATAGAGGATTTTTATATAAGCTTGAAGAAGGTTCTGACCTGCAAACCCCTACTTCGTGCTGTAAAGAACAAAATAGATTTTCCGTAGGGGTATAAAACCTTAAATAGGCTTTTACGATCAAATGGTTTTGTTTGGCGCAAGTGCCAAAATAAACAAAAATTGGTCATTGAGGGACCAAATATTTTTCACTGGCGCGGGCGGGTGAAATATCTATCAACTGTAAGGCAATATAGGCAAGAAGGACGCAATATTGTGTATCTAGACGAGACCTGAGTAGATAATGATATGACAGTGAACAAATGCTGGCAAAGTGAAAGTGTTACAGTTGTTGTTTAGGGAATCCGCTCTAGTAGTCGCTTTGTTATAGTTCATGCTGGTTCAGAAGCCGGATTTGTTCCAGGTGCTGCTTTAGTTTTTCGCTCGGGACTAACAACTGGAGACTATCATGGATAGATGAATAGAGATAATTTCGAAAAGTGGTTGCTCGAAAAGCTTCTACCTAACATTCCTCCAAATTAGTCGTGGTAATGTATAATGCGTCTTATTATTCTCACGTAGAATATAAAGTGCCAACTAAATACTCTACAAAAGCTCATATGATATCGTGGCTTAAATCGAACAATCTTGTATGTTATCCATCATGGAGAAAATATCAATTATATGAAGTAATATCAGCCAACAAGCCTAGAGAGAAAAAAAGTATAAAATTGACGGTCTTTTACAACAACCTCGGTCATACACCTTTAAGGCTGCATCTATACATGTGCGACCTCAACCCTATTGAACTTGCATGGGCTGGAGAAAAAAAATATATTCGAGAGCGCAACACCGGTCAACTTTCAGTTAAAGATTTAAATAAAATAACATTGGAAGCGATTGACTCAATATCGGCTGAAAATTGGAAATCGTATGTGAAACATGTTCGTTCTATTGAAGATAAATACTACGAAGTAGATGGCAAAATTGAAACGGTCATTGATGATTTAGTTATCACACTGGGATCTTCAAGTAGTGACGACGAAACCTCATCATTTTCAGAGGAAGACAGCGATTTAGAAGGAATCGAACCATTAGAATCACAGCCGTCTACCTCAAAAATGGCTTAGTTTTTTTTCATATATTTTGTAAAATTGTTCATAAAGTAGCTGTCAATAAACTGCTTCAAAATAATTAATTTTCTGTTCAATACCGGGTGTCAAAAAATATCTAATATTGCAATTAATATTTGAAAACTACAGATCTCATATTTAACTCTCAAAATTAACACATCAATGTAGTTATAGTAAGGGAGCGAGCACTGATTCCAGTGAACAAGATTTATCAAAACTTTAACTTATGCAGTTCGACTTTGGGCTATTCGGTTGTGATTCTTGGACCTTTTTAAGAAAAAAGTTTAATATAATCCTAAAAGTCTTAACTTTGGAGATACAGGGTTTTAAAAAAACATTTTTTTTAAATCCTAATTGTGATGCTATTATAGATAAATAACTGTGTGAAATTTGATACACGTCTTTTATGCATATAAGGGCATTTTTTATTAACAATTAATTTTTGAAATTTCGACCAGTGCCGTGCATATGTAATTAACCTTGGTAAATCCGTATGGTCCTTAACGCATAGAAGACGTGTATCAAATTTCATGCAGTTATCTACAAAATGCTTTCTTTTTAAACTTTACCATCCTGTATCTCAATAGACTTTTAGGACATAAAAACACGGAGACAGACGGCCACTTTTGGCATACCCGAGTAGCCCAAAGTCGAACCGCATAAATTAAAATTTTGATAAATCTCGTTCACTGGATCTGATGCTGGCTGCCGTTGTAAAATCTTATCGCTATACTGGGTCGTCTAATAATAGTGGACGTAGGCAGAAGCCCGGGAACCGTTAATGACAGAACTCAAGAAAAAATATATTTATAGGTAAGTCGATCAAGAAAAATCAAAATTAAATCATTTTAAAATTCGAAAGTTCGCCGTTTTTGCAATACAAAAGAGATATAGAAGAACGCTCGTATGTCTCAGTATTACCAGAGGCTTCCAAAAAATTGTACCAAATCCAACACAAAATTTTTTTTAGATTTTAATCGATTTTACAGAAACAAAATATGTGTTTAATAAGGGTGCCAGATTTGCAAAAAGCAAAAACGGGAGTCTAGTTCCTTCGATAGGAAGGGAAACGTTCTCTAAAATAAATTAAAAACAAATCAGTTATTGGATCCAATAAACCTAGCCGAGACACTTGTGAAGTCACCCAGGTGTACGTTTTCATCAAGGTTTATTTCGCTGATACATGAAATTGAAGATATTATAATTTTTCTTCTTTTATTGCAACAATGAATGCTTATTTCGCCTAAAAACCGGGAGTTTTGAACCATTCGGCGGGAGGCGGGAAATATAGATAAAAAGCGAGAGACTCCGCCTAAATCGAGAGAGTTGGCAAGAAATCCGTCAATCTACATATTATTTCTAAATAAAACAACATTATTTTTCTATGCAGGTAGATTGAAAAGGCTCAAAACGAGAAATCTTGCCTAATAAATATTTCGCAAAATAGTAGTGAAATGCACGTTTCAGGTAATAAAGAGTTTCTAGTTTTTTGTTTTAATTAAATTTAATTAGTATTAGTGATAATGTAAGTGATCGATGACGAATAGTGAGTAGGCAAACCTATCGATATTTTGAAAGTTATCGATATTAAGTGTTGTCAATTAAGTGCCTTTATTTTTATTTTGAAAAATTTCCTATCCTGGTCCTGATCGAGGTTTAATAACTTCTGTCTGTAGGACCTTTATGTATGTTTTAGTTTTATACGTATATTGCTCTCCGTCTGAGACTTAGTCAGAGTAGGGGAGACCCTCCCAGAGGATTTACAGCTTATTCCAGTTTGGAGACGTTATCGGTGGGATATCCTGATGACGAGCTGGAAACTTCTCGGGTTTTCTTGATGAAATATACAGTTTGTCTATATATTTATCAGAGGGCTTATTTCCAGGACTTCGGTTTTCCATCGACGTATAATCCTTCCTTATAGATCGATACCGGAGTTGCGCACTCCCGTGGAACTTTCTGGTCACCGCACGACTCTGGACGTATTAGATAATAGTCCAGACCAAGGATTCACAATTCTCAGGACCTCTAAGAATCTTCGCCCCACAGCGAATGGCCCGTTATGTATGACGTTTCCTCGGTGATGTTTCCCCGATGGTCGTTGGACTGCCCCTTGGAGCACCACGAAAGACTATATTTCTTTCCCGCAGTGAGCCTCACTAGACATCTGTGTCTAGCTCTACGATGCGAGCGCAAGTCATTCGAAGGTTATATTTTTCTGTTATATTAGGATGCGATGTTGTCAATTCTAAGCAAATTTATTATTGAGTTTTTATGTTTTAAATAAACCGAGTTTCGAGAACATGAATATTTAAAACAACAATAGCATTTGATATTTTAATAAATACAGGGTGTCCCACGACGAACTGCGGCGATCGATTTCTCAGAAAGTAGGCTTTGGAAAAATTAAAATTTTGGCAGCTAACTAAAATCGATGGAGGCAATCGCGCAAAATAAATAATAGAGATAAATTCTAGGTATATTTCATGTATAAAATCCTATACCTAAGTTGAACTGTTTTTGAGATATTTTGAATTTTATGAAAAAAAAAACGTTTACAGGTCTAGACATCACTATAAATATCTGCTTATCGAAGTCTTTATTATTTATTTGCGGGTAGCTTTCTTGTCGAAAAGGATCCACTTCAGTGGCCTGTGCTGATATCTTTATAATAAATAAATATAGGGTGATAAAAACTGACATTATAAGTATACGTTAAAAGTTACTTTTTTCAAATGGAAACTCCCAATTTCTATAATTTTATGTTATTTAACACTTGAAATAAGGGTGAATTGTATAAAGTTGTCTATTCCAAAAATTTGTAGTTTTTGAATTATTGACGATTTAACATTTTTTATTCTAATAATGCCAGACGGCTTCTAAGTTTTCTTGTTAGTTGGCCATGATAGGGAGACCTGGCGAGAACAAAATTAATTAGTTACTATAGAAACGTAATATTTATTGTCGTTTGACAATTACCTACTAAAATATTATTTATTTATTATAGTAATTATAATAATTATTAAACTAATAATCATGCCGGGGCGATTAAATTACACACACGAGAATTATTTGAATTTATTTATTATTTATGGGAAATCTAACAGAATTTTAACAAGAACATGTCAGATATTTGCTGATAGATAACAGAAACCGTCACCGAACAGCATTAAACAAATGTTGGAAAACTATAAAAATTTTGGAAACGTCAAGGCAAAAATTAATAAGAGGAAGCCCATTGTTGATAATGAAAACGTCGAAATTGCAATTCTGGGATATTTTGCAGCATATCTAATGACATCCCTAAGAAACGTGGCAAGACAATCAGGAATCTCCAGGAAGTCAGTGCATAGGATTCTGTTAAAACATAACTTCCAACCTTATTTAATATCATTGGTTCAACATCTAAAAGACACTGATTTGAAGAGTACAGTTTTGCGAGTTTATTTTAACAATGGTACAAGATAACCCTAGATTTTTGGACAATATAATTTGGACCGATGAAGCAAAATTTACTAAAAATGGCCTTTTCAATAGACACAATTCTCATTTTTGGAGTGATTCGAATCCTTATGCAGTAAGATCGCGGAACTTTCAAGAATTTAATGTATTTTGTGCAGTAAGGAATGATGGAATAATAAAACTGAATTTTTACGAAGACAATTTGAATGGTAAGTTATTCATTGCCTATACACAAGGACTTTTTTTAATGAAAAATAATCCATTTAGATAATATTACAATAATTTTTTTTTCAATTTAGCGTCAATCCAAAATTAGATAAATAATTTAGTAAATATTATTACATAAATAAATTAAATTAAATTATTTATACAGGTCACACTACACTACTATATACAAATACTGGTCCGCATACCGTAACACATCATATCTAAAAAATATATCGTCCCAAGTTTTACAGCAAAGTTATCTTTAGTTAGATATTTACAAGCTATTTATACAGGGTACTTTAGAAAGTCATAAAATACTAAACCTTCTTTTTTTTATTGAGCACTCTTCAGATTAAATAAATTGAATTTTGATCTATTTTGTTTCTTCTTAAATCAATAAATCGATGAATATTATCAAGGCATTTCTTTCCGTAAAATTATGTCTATAAACTTTTGTAGGAGAAAGATATCTTAATATTCTTGAAGAGTTGGGCAACGAATATTTAAGTAATTTACCTTTGGCAGAACATAGTCAAATTTTCTACCAACACGATGGCGCCCCACCACACAGAACCGTTGCAGTTACTAACTTTTTACAAGCTACGTTTCACGACAAGTGGATTGCCAACAATGGACCTTTCCTGTGGCCTCCTCGTTTCCCCGATCTGACAGTCTTATACTATTTTATATGGGGAACGGTAAAAGGAATCGTTTATTTTAATCCAGTAACAACGAAAGAGGACTGTATGGCAAAGGTAAGGGACGGGTTCGAAAATTTATTTCCAGCTTCAATTAGAGTGGACACCCACGAGGGATTTATTCGGAGATGCGAAAAATGTTTGGAAGTACAAGTTGGACATTTTCAACATTTATTGAAAAAATAAGTTAGACTATAATGGGAAAAGGCTTTCTTTAATTAATTTTTGTCTTCACGGTTTCAACATTTTTATAGTTTTCCAACATTTGTTTTTACGCTGTTCGGTGACGGTTTCTGTTTATCTGGGTATCTATCAGCAAATATCTGGCATGTTCTTCTTAAAACTCTGTTAGATTCCCCATAGATAATAAACAAATTCAAATAACCCTCGTGTGTGTAATTTAATCGCCTCGGCATGATTATTACTTTAATAATTGTCATAATTACTATACTAATATACAATTTAAACTTAGAAGCCGTCTGGTATTATTAGAATAAAAAATTTTAAATTGTCAATAACTCAAAAATTACAAAT
This sequence comes from Kuschelorhynchus macadamiae, assembly GCA_030620095.1. NCBI lineage: Eukaryota > Metazoa > Arthropoda > Insecta > Coleoptera > Curculionidae > Kuschelorhynchus > Kuschelorhynchus macadamiae. The sequence goes on from JAUTXW010003347.1 coordinate 224,145, forward strand.
TTTTCGAATAGACAACTTTTTCAAAGTCAGCCTTATTTTAAGTGTTAAATAAGATAAAATTATAAAAATTGAAAAAAGTAACTTTTAACGATTTTTTAAAGTATATTCATAATGTCAGTTTTTGATCACCCTATATTTATTTATTATAAAAATATCAGCACAGGCCACTAAAGTGTACCCTTTTAGACAAGGAAGCCAACCGCAAATAAATAAAAAAGACTTCGATAAGCAGATATTTATAGTTATGTCTAGACCTGCAAACGTCATTTTTTACATAAATTTCAAAATATCTCAAAAATAGTTGAACTTGGGTATAGGATATTATACATGAAATATACCTAGAATTTTTCAAGGAATCCAAAAATTCGATTATATACGGGTGTTCCATTTAAAATAAGAAAGTTGACGTCTGCTTCCGACGACTTTAGTTAGCTGCCAAAATTTCAAATTTTTCTAAAGCCTACTTTCTGAGAAATCGATAGCCGCAGTTCGTCGTGGGACACTCTGTATAAGCGTCTTTATGTGTCTTCACACATCACTTATGATATATGCATAAGTATATTTCACAATCGAATAATTTTTCTCCTCCGAACGAAAAGTAGCTATACTTTCTGCAAGTGGAGTAAATAAAACCAAATATATACTGCATTTATTAAATAATATTTATTATTTTCCCTTTATTGATTTATTTAATATCACATCACAAAATTCATAAATTGCAACTAGCATACATAAAAGCAAGTACGCATAAATCAACAAAATAAACAAAGTAAAAATTAGGGTAGAAATATAATATATACTAAGTACTAGCAAAAAATACGAATTTGTCAAAAATTTCTCGACGTTTAACTAGATTAGTTAGTCATAGTTGTAGTAACGCAAGTTATAGTTTCCATTATATAATTATAAAGACCAAAATAATGATTAATGAACTGAAATGATTAGAACATGTATCATAACAAATGGTGTGAACTTTGTACGCTTGATAAGATTGTTTAATAATTCGTACAGATGCAGAAGTATTGCAAACGTAACTCTATTCAAGTTTCTCCGTCCCACAAAGTAAAGCTTCGTCTCGTATGGAACATCCTTAGAGCGAGAGTGATGCTTGTATAAAATGCATTAGACTAATTTATTCTGCACCCTTTTACGTCTGGTTTTGTGAACGACGCGCGTAGAAAATATTCCAGCTAATTGAGCAATATTCTGGATGGTAAGACTCGTGCTTGTACAGAAGGCAATATGCCAAAAATACTAGTTTCGATAAAAACGGTTTACAAGGTTTTAAGAGCTTGAAAAAGTAATTTATAAAATTAAAATAGGATACATTTTTACATACTATTGTTTAATTTAATATGATATTGTGCTACAAATACCAGTCATAGTTAAAGTTTTAGAAAATTGTTTTATTACAAAAAAGTAATTTTTTCACAAAAAATAACATTAAATCTGAGAAAGAAAATTTCTTAAAAAAAAATTTCAATAAAACACTGAGAATACCTTAGCGAGTTTACAATTTTTTTTAGAGCACTAGCGATAGGAACGAGAAAATTCTTGAAGTTCTTGAAGTGCCTAAGGGCAGGATATCTGAAAAATGGTGCTGATAAGATAAGACAGCATTAAAAAAAGTTTTTCTTACCTGCAACATTATCATTTTAGAGGTGTGGTAATGACGTAAAGTAGTTTTGAGTACGGGAGTAACAAAACTTCTTATGGTCCTGAAGGTCCTTCCATTTCAATGGACTTTTACGTAGAAGATGTATAAAAATCATAACACAGGTTAACAAAATAAAAACAAGAATTTGGTGCCGGAAATCTAACATTTTTTCTATCAGCTCTAGTTTTTGAGATACAGGTTACAGGTTAATTGATATTTTTTTCTGATAAAAGACAACAAATAAAAAGATAAATATGTACTTAATCGTCAAAATAGAAATTTCCCAGAATCTAATTAACCAAATGGATACCTGAAATTGTCGCTGACACAATGATCCTATACTAGGAACTACTAAATACACTGCTCTTAATTACTTTTGTACCTGTAATTGCCTATGACCCGATCCTTCTATACCTGCTTGGCTGTACTCGATTTAGTATATTACTGAGTTTTCCCAAGTAAAGTTGTGCTATCATTTTGTGTAAATTTTGGTCGTTTTGTAGTATCAAGACACTAAACTGAAACAATGGTATCCACAAGCAGACGTACCTGTGTAAATCATCCCGATGTTTTTTGTTATGTGTGTGGTGAATACACTTTGAAAGAGAACAGAAAAACGATTTCTGACTTTCTGAAAAGAGCTTATCTTCCTTTTTTGGCGTTCATTTAGGAGATCAAGATAAATCTTGGGCCCCACAGTTCATATGTAAAACATGTGTTGAACATTTGCGATAATGGACAACTGGAAAGACGAAGTGCCTAAAGTTTGGTGTACCAATGGTTTGGAGAGAACCGCGAAACCATCATGACGACTGCTATTTTTGTCTTGTTAATATTAAAGGCATAAATAGTAACAATAGACACAAATGGACATATCCTGATCTAGATTCTGCAAGAAGGCCTGTAGAGCATTCGGAAGAAATACCCGTTCCATCATTTAGCAGTCTACCCGAACTGACAGAAGATGATACAGAAACATCAACTTCTGACGAAGTTCAAAGAATTCAATCAGAAAACGACAGCGAATTTGAAGAAGAACTAAACGATCTTATAAGAGACCTGAATCTCTCAAAGGAATCCGCTGAATTACTTGCATCCAGATTAAAACAAAAAAATCTACTTTCTCTCTACTTGGTATTCTGTAACAATATAAAAGGACTCTTAGAAAAAATGGGTTTGCCTGAATACGCTCCAGATGATTGGCGCCTTTTTATTGACAGTTCAAAACGTAGTTTAAAATGTGTTCTTTTACATAACGGTACTACTATGAAGGAAGAATATGAAACAATTGCATTAGTTCTGAGAAAAATTAAATACGAAGAACATCAGTGGGCAATTTGTGTTGATTTAAAAGTGGTTAACTTCCTCCTTGGACAGCAGAGTGGTTATACAAAATATCCTTGTTTTTTGTGCCTCTGGGACAGCAGAGCTAAAAATGAGCACTGGGTTAACAAAATTTGGCCTTCAAGAGATGTAATGATTCAAGGAAAACAAAACGTGATCAACGAACCTTTGGTTTCAAGAGAAAAAATCTTACTTCCGCCCTTGCATATCAAGCTAGGCCTAACCAAGCAATTTGTGAAGGCTTTAAACCGAGATGGAAATTGTTTTGGGTATTTGTCACGTAAATTTCCTGGCATTAGCACGGAAAAACTAAAAGCTGGTATATTTGATGGTCCTCAAATAAGGCAACTTGTTAAAGGTCCATAATTCACCACATCAATGAACGAGACTGAATCTAACGCTTGGTGTTCATTTGTTCAAGTAGTAGAAAATTTTCTTGGCAATCATAAAGAAGAGAATTACGTAGAATTAGTGGAAACTATGCTTTCAAATTTTAATATTCTCGGCTGTAACATAAGTATAAAAGTTCACTACCTCCACAGCCACCTAGATCGTTTTCCAGAAAACTTAGGTGATTGTAGTGAAGAACAGGGGGAAAGATTCCATCACGATATTAAAACTATGAAAGATCGTTATCAAGGACGATAGGATAGCCACATGATGGCGGACTACTGCTGGAGCCTTCAGCGAGACTGCCTTAGTAAACACCATTCTAGAAAGTCGTATAAAGGAAAATTTTTATGTGATTAGTGACTAATGTAATTATGTAAATTAAGTTTTTGCAATAAATACTTAAATCCATGTGTCTTTGTTTTTTTAACTGGCAATAGTAATTTTATATATTATAACAGCTATAACGTAAAATATATACACAATTTATTATTTACTAGATCTGATAGACAAAATCTGAGAACTTTTTTACATTCTGCATCCAAAAATTACCCAGGAACAGTTAAAAAATCGCAGGCACCAAAATGTGTGTTGGCCTATGTAATGGAATATTATATGAATAACTAGCTATAAAAAAAAGGAACGTTTTCTACCTTTATATAAGAAACGTGGAAGTTCAAATTCGCCTTTTTTTAGTTATTAATTCTATCGCTAGAGCTTAAATTTGGCGTCGGTTACAATACTGCTTTCCCAACTGCCATTGTAGCTATCCAGATGTAAAATTATTTTGCGGTGTTCCTTGACGATTTTTTGTTCTTGGAGTCGCAATCCAACTTCCCAAGTACAATTGTGTAACTTTTCCAATGACAAAAGTGTATGATTTGTGGTTTGTCTCTTGCCGTTTGAACACTTCATACCAATCTTTTGAAACTTTTGGCTCTAGTCTTTCAAATCAAAGCCTTGTCGCACTCTCAGTACGAGTGCCCTTGTATAGGAAATGTAAATTTTTCACTGTCTAGTCGTTTCTGCGTATGCATGACATAGTGTAGAAAACGAGATACATATAATAAATAGTTTGGGATGTAAAGAAAACACGAATGTTGAAAGAATAAGATAATAAACGTCATTCGTTACTATATTCGGGACAGGCATGCAAAATCCAAGCAAATCGCCTCCGTGTCTTCAGATTTTTGGCTTCCTTTCTTCGCTCCTCTCTTTCTTCTATAAACTATTCTGCTTTCATTTTATGCAACTTATTTCCATTGAAGTTTCGGTTTACGTCTCTGTCTATTTTACGAAACTCTTTTGAGTCTCGAAACTTTCAATTTTTAGCTTGATATTCATCACACTAACTTCGATAACTTTTATATGAAACAGGCTAATATTAAAACTTATGGCAGTACTTTGTATAAATTTTTTTATGTTTCAGTTCCTGCGGCCCTTAAATGACTTTATATGACTTCGGATTACACTTCGAGTTTTATCGGAAACTCTGTGTTTTCGGTTTCTGTGCTTAAAAATATGTTAACTGAATTGAAATTCCGAATTATTTATCTTCGAGACGACTCCGACACAAGTTCAAAACACTTACAGTCTTCATCGATGGAAATAGTTCTGAGGTTTATCATTTTATCTAACGATTTTTTTCGTTTTTTACTAAAATAATTTAGTTCAGACATACTGTTCTCTTCAATAATCGGATTAAATTAACATAGCACATAAACAACAATAAACAACTTTAAACAAACCGCAACAAATAAACACGAATTCTGTTTGTTTACAACAACAGAAAAGTAATACAGTGAATTATTTCACTTGTTTTGATTAGGTTGAACAGCGATAGGTGACTTTTCAAACGGGGGAAAACGAGATTCCTGACTTAACACCTTTTTACATGGTTCTGCGTGGACATATTTATTTTTTAGCTTATATGGCAAAAATAATACTGTTGATATTTCCTGACTATTCGCTTTTTAGTCGTGACAATTTCTAAGGTGCGAATTTTCTGCTAAACTGATCAAAACATTCAGAGGCTTATAACCATTTGTTGCGCATTTAGATTTGCCAGAACGTACAACATTTTTTTACCTTTCCAGTTTCACGACATTTTTTGTTAATTTTGCTTAGGGTAGATTTAGTTATTGGATTTCTGTTAGGATTTGTCTTTAAAAATGTTACAAACATCTTGCAGGTATCTGATTCAATCCCCACAACCCAGTATAATTAAAATTTCAATTCTTTGGGTTTCAGTTAAACGATCCGTTTTAATAAATCAACAAAATTAACAACACACATATTTTTTTAGCCAAGAAAGGCCTCAAATACTTTATATATTCAGTGACATTAAAAGTATGACATTTTTTTGTTGGTGGTAGGATTATATTAAAAATTAAATTCACATTTTTCTTGAAAATTCTTTCTTCTTCTGCTCTACTGCTCAACTTTGAAAGACGTAGTGACAACGTTGTTATAAATATTGGCACTTGTCCGATTTTGTAACATTTGCTATGTTAAATATATATCTAAGCCTGGTCATAAATGTGCAGATCCAGGTAACCAATAATATGTAGTGTTTTTTAACATATTTTATAGAAGCACTAGATGTATAGTCGAATGCGGTCTTATCGTGCGGGTCAAAAGGTCACCAACATTATGAATCAAATCAGAAAACACAGTGAATACCAAAATGTTGTGTGATTCTTTTATCGAGCTATTAAATCTCGATGGGCTATTTACAAATATACAGGGAGAAAGAAAACAGTTTTTTTTTATTATGTTACGCAATATTATTAAGATTAGCCACTTAATATTATTTTATATATTAAATGCCGAAGGATTAAATAAGAAAATTCGCTAAATATGTATTTGGTTAAAATTTTTTTGGTTGGCAAAAACAAAAATGCACAAAATGGCAAGCGCCTTAATAAAGTCGGAAGGCGGTTCAAATCAGTGGAACAATTAGGATATGTTCTGTTTATACAGCCACTTAATGAAAATGAGATTTTTTTATCAATCACCAAAAATTATGAACCCCGCTTGACCTAAAAATCTAACAACTTATACAGTGTCATTTATTTAAATGCGGGCCACCCCTGTGCAAAGAAAACTTGTTTTTTTTTTGTATTGTGATAAGAAAAAAATTTTAATTTGCAAAAATATTATAGACTTTTGTTAAAAACACAAGATAATTAATTATTACTTCCCTAGTGAGATTTTTTCAGATCTTTACGTTTAAGGGTCCCTAGATGCGGGAAAACATGTTTTCTGAATTCCGTCTGTCTGTAGGTATGTCTGCCCGTCAGTCTATCTGTTCGCGGCATAGCTAAAAACTACTTATCCGATTTCTTTAAATTTCAGTCTAAAATTAAGGGCCATGCATGCGAAAAATACAGGCTATATATATATATATATATATATATATATATATATATATATATATATATATATATATATATATATATATATATATATATATATATATATATATATATATATATATATATATATATATATATATATCTGGTATAAAGTCTGGAAACCTTGAGATAAGTCAAAAAATATACAAGTTGGGTAAAAAAGTTTCATATAAAAGTTGTATAGTTCCTTACGAATATCAAAAATGTCTTGACATATACAGGGTGTTTTAAAATCAAGTTACACGCCAAAACTTCAGAATCTCCAATTGAACACTCTGTATATTATTTCATTTTAAGAATCTACATAAAATTCTGATTATATTTTATTAAGCATACCCTATCCCTAAAGTCAACTGTTTTTGAGATAAAAAAATGAGAAAATGGAAATTTGGCTTTAAACAAAATTAACTCATATCCCTATGCATATTAAAAGCTGGTGGATTATTTTAGAACTCCCATAGAAACTGTCATGTACTGACAATAAACTGTGTCAATTTTTAACATATTGTTGGAGAGTTACTTTTTTCCTGACTAAAATGCTTTCAGAAAGAGAAAGAATAGAGATTCTTATGATGTTTGGATAAGGAGATCGCCAAAGAAATCTTGACGAAGTATGTGAACTTTTTAATAATACGCATCCCGAGCGAGGACAAGCAATTGCAAAATCCACAGTTAGCAAAATTAACAAAAAATTTCGTGATCATGGTTGTGTAAAAGATCTTCCCAGGACAGGTAGGCCAAAACTAGATAATGATATGAAATTGAATGTTTTACTCAATTATAACGAAAATCCACATTTACCTACAAGTCAAGTAGCATTTGATTTAAACCTTAGTCAATCATCTGTAAAAAATATTCTGCACACGGCAAAGTATCATCCCTACAAAATAAGATTAATCCATGAATTAAATGAAGACGCCTTTGACCGCCGACTTGAGTTTTGCGACAGTATGCAAGAGCGGTGCAACTTGGATCCATTCTTTTGTAGAAATATTTTATTTTCCGATGAAGTTACCTTTTTTCTAATGGTACTGTCAACGGACAAAACTGTAGATATTGGTCTACAGAGAATCCCCATTGGGCTCAAGTGGCTCATACGCAATATCCCGAGAAAATCAATGTTTGGGCTGGAATATTTCAAGATAGAATTATAGGTCTCTACTTTTTTGACGTAAATTTAACCGGCAAAATTTGTATTGTATCCAGGTAACGAGCCCGATATGCCTACTGCAGCAATGTGGTTCCAACAAGATGGAGCACCACCTCACTACGCGCTACCTGTTCGGCAGTATTGCAGTGAAATATTTCTTAACAGGTGGATAAGACGTCGTGGTCCCTACGAATGGCCGGCCAGGTCCCAGGACTTAACTCTCCTAGATTAATTTCTGTGGGGATATTTAAAGAGCAAAGTTTATTTGAACAGACCTCTTAATATCGATGCGCTGAAAAATCGTATAAGAGATGAAATCCGACAAATGCCACCTACTTTCATTCGAAATCTACAACAAGAGTTCATCAATCGATTAGGATATTGTCAGGAAGTGAACGGACAACAGTTCCAGCATTTGTTACGTTAAAACGCATCATTTAGAATTTTAGACTATCGTTGTTAATCGTTATTAACAAAATTTTGTAAAACAGTTTTCTCGTTTTTTTATCTCAAAAACAGTTGACTTTAGGGATAGGGTATGCTTAATAAAATATGATCAGAATTTCATGTAGATTCTTAAAATGAAATAATATACAGGGTATTCCATTAGAGATTCTGAAGTTTTGGCGTGTAACTTGATTTTAAAACACCCTATATATTTCAAGACATTTTTGAATCATTAATCGTAAGGAACTGTACAACTTTTATATGAAACTTTTTTACCCAACTTGTATAGTTTTTGACATATCAAGGTTTCCAGACTTTATATATATATATATATATATATATATATATATATATATATATATATATATATATATATATATATATATATATATATATATATATATATATATATATATATATATATATATATATATATATATATATTTTTACTCCTTCACGGATGGAAAGATACAATGTGTTTTCATGCCGGGTGTACATCCGTTCACTACTGTCGTTCTGAAAAGAACAGTTTTGCTGATGTTTCGCCAAAATCACATTTGGCATTTTCGAAGCTTTCTTCCTCGCGTCCGAATAGAGACACTCTCTATTCGGACGCGAGGAAGAAAGCTTCGAAAATGCCAAATGTGATTTTGGCGAAACGTCAGTAAAACTGTTCTTTTCAGAACGACAGTAGTGAACGGATGTACACCCGGAATGAAAACACATATATATATATATATATATATATATATATATATATATGTATATATATATATATATATATGTATATATATATGTATATATATATATATATATATATATATATATATATATATATATGTCAGTTTCTGGTAAAGTGATTTTACCGATTTTTATGTATCAAATTTTGTCTTATAATTAATAAAAAAATGTATTTATTTTAAACACGCTTTAAAATTGGAACAAGCATTCTATAATTATTTATTTATTACCTACAAAATTACAAATGTACTAAAAAGGTAAGCAAAAAAATGGTGTCAAATCTAATAAAAAAATTTTTAAATTAAATTTTACTATATATATATATATGCTTTTTTTATTATTTTCTATATCCAGATACTGTCTTCTGATATTGGCCGGTGAATTTTCATTTTCGTAATATTTTATTAGATTTAATACCATTTTTTTCGCTTGTGGATGCAAAAAAACCCGAAAATTGTTTTCTATTACTTATTTTGTCACTGGCTGGTCAATCTGCCTTTGAGGTGACATCACTCAAAGATTTTTGTAACTGCTGGTATTTATATGTTTATCCTCTTTTTTCATATCAAAATATCATAGGTCTATCTAATTCATCTTCCGGATTTTATGCGGAGGATATGATTACACGTAATAAAAGAAAAACAAACTTAAAAAGTTTGTCGTTGATAAATCGTATGACCCGCACGATAATACTGCTTTGGCTATACTAGTAGTCTGTAAAACTCAGTTTTACCAACCTGACCAAAAATATAATGGTCATGCGAAATGCATTTAAATAGTGAACGGAGTATATGTTATTAAATTTGCCCTTCTCAAACCCTGTCATGAAAACCAGAAAGATCCATTTTGATCAATTTCAACCCCATATATTCCTCGGATAATCTACCTAACTAAAACGAATGTAAATATAAATAAAATATTTTAACTTTTTCTGCTACGAATCAATTAGTAGCTATTTGTGTAGGTCGGAATCAATGTTTGATTGTTGTTTTATTAATGAACCATACATTGTAACAGTTTATTTATAGACTGTTACGATTAATAATGCATAAGTGAAATAAAACAGGTGTTTCAAACGAAATTACTAATTTTCCAAAACTTTTGCCAATTTGAAGTATTTTGTGCAATGTTTTAGAGGTCTAATAAAACACAATATACAATATTTTCAGTTAGCAACATTTCTTTATCTGAACCTATTATTGCCATACAGGAATATTAACTAGTTTTGGTTATTTTTTAAAGACTTTATTTCAAAGTGAAAATCCAAATTTGTGGTTAAACTAGTATGGAAATATTTTTTTGCTATTCCAGAATTATTTATGCTTTGACTGTGTTCAACATAGGGTGGTCGAAGGTGAATTTTTGCTTATTGCTGCGATATGAAAGAGGTAGCCTAATTTTGGAGGTAGTTTGGATATAGAGCTCGGGGTTGGGTAGTTTCATCTCACTGGGAATCTTGCCGATTTTGTTAGTTCCAACACAATGAACAGAAGATCTTCAATTCTTGTAATAAAAAAATCTTCTATGGGGCGTTCTTTGTGCTCACATTAACGCATATTTTTGTTAAGTTTAGATTTCGTTTCCTCCACTACAAAGCTTCTGCGTTGGGTTTTATTATTAGGAATTATAATATTTATCAGGGATTCCATCTTTAACGTTATCTAGGGTCAAATAAGTGCCCATGCTCTGCTAACTTAAACGACGCAACCGTCTATACTCGTTCTACGCAGCCCAATATACAGGGTGTCCCAACTAAAAGTATCCACCCCAAATAACAAGTCGCCAAGACAAAAAAAAATGAAACGCTCGGACCCGTCGATTTTGCTTTTGAGGGGGAAACATTTTGCGCCTATTTTCAATTTCGTATCATCACCCTCTGAGCGGGGGTGATATTCACCCCCAAAATGTTAAATGGAAAGGGGGATCGAGTGATACCTTATTTTGAAGGGTTTTCGACAACTGCCAAGTTTGAAGCCTCTGCTGTCATTCCCGAAGAAATGGCAGCTTGTCGAAAAAAAAAATATTAATAAATTAACTGCAAGAGTTGGCTGCTTTAAATTTAGTGTATGATGCAGGCTAGTGAAAAGATTTTAATAATAATTACTCCGGACGAGAGGAAAATAAAAATAGTAAATGTAAATTAATGGGGAATTTTTGCGTTTAAGAAATGTTTTCTACAAAGACTAAATTATTTTATGAATTGTTCGAAATGTTCGTCATTTACTCCCTTGCAATGAAACAGACCGTTGCCAAAACGTTTAAGCTAACTTGTCGAATTGTCACTGTACAAAATTAAAAAAAAAATCAGCATTCCATTCTTACTGTTATCATAAAACATCAGCAACAAACAAAATAAAATCACATTGTTATCGTTTATTTAGTGACAAGCATTCATGCGTTTATTACAGTTTGTGCATTTTATTTAAAATTTATTTTTCATAGAAGACAATTTAAATGGTAAAAGTTAAAAGACGAAAATGCCATTCTCTAACAATTGCTCTATAAGAGACGTTTACTGGATAGAAGAGAGAATCGAAATTATTGTTCTTTACATTAGAAACAATAATTGATTTAAAACAGCGAATAGAGAGCAGTTAACACCTGAAACATTTCAAAATGTTCGAGAGGAATTGTAAGTTTTAATGGAAGTAAATGGCGAACATTCGAACAATTCATAAAATAATTTAGTTTTTGTAGAAAACATTTCTTAAACGCAAAAATTCCCCATTAATTTTTTACTATTTTTACTTTCCTCTCGTCCGGAGTAATTGTATTAAAATCAACTGTGGCCAACTCTTGCAGTTAATTTAACAAATTTTTCGACAACCGGCTTCAAACTTGGCAGTTGCCAATAAAAAGCATGAAAGAGAAATTGAAAATAGGCGCAATAAGAAATGAAAATGTTGAGGTAGTATTTTTAAAAAACGAGAAAAGAAAATACTCAGTCCTTGGCCATGTTGCTATGGTCCCAAGTAACTCCATCAGAGAAACAGCTGCAATATCAGGAGTCTCCCGAAGCAGTGTTCACCGGATTCTAAAATCCCATAAGTTTCGACCCGTTAAATATCAATTGCTTCACGAAATGAACGAAGATGACTTTGATCGCAGAGTAGAGTTTTGTGAGAATATTTCTGAAAAATTAAACAACCATACCATTTCATTGTACAATATTTGTTTTTCTGACGAAGCTATATTTTACTTAAATGGAGAAGTAGACCGTCACAACTGCAGGTATTGGAGCGACAGCAACCCCCATTTATTCAGGGAAACCCATAGCCAGCATCCTTTAAAAGTAAACGTGTGGGCGGGAATTCTAGGCAATCACGTTGTTGGACCTTTTTTCATAGAAGACAATTTAAATGGTAAAAGTTATTTAAATTTACTTGAAAATGCCATCGATCTGCAGATTACTGAGATTCTAGAAAACGACCAGGATTTAGCTGAAGATCAGATATTCTTTCAACAAGATGGAGCACCTCCTCACTACGCTCGTCCGGTAAGAGATTTTCTCGATAATACTTTTCCCGATCACTGGATTGGAAGAAGAGGTCCCATCGAATGGCCGGCATGATCACCTGATTTGACGCCGTTGGACTTCTTTCTTTGGGGACACTTGAAAACAAAGATTTTTAAGGTGCAGCCAGAATCACTTGAGGATTTAAAACAGCGAATAGTAGCTGAATGCCGTCAGTTAACACCTGAAACATTTCAAAATGTTCGAGAGGAATTCGAGGCTCGTCTGTATCATTGCATGGAAGTAAATGGCGAACATTTCGAACAATTCATAAAATAATTTAGTTTTTGTAGAAAACATTTCTTAAACGCAAAAATTCCCCATTAATTTACATTTACTATTTTTATTTTCCTCTCGTCCGGAGTAATTATTATTAAAATCTTTTCACTAGCTTGCATCATCCCCTAAATTTAAAGCAGCCAACTCTTGCAGTTAATTTATTAATATTTTTTTTTTGGACAAGCTGCCATTTCTTCGGGAATGACAGCAGAGGCTTCAAACTTGGCAGTTGTAACCAGGGTCGGAAACCCTTCAAAATAAGGTATCACTCGAAATTGTTGCGAAATTGAAAATAGGCGCAAAATGTTTCCCCCTCAAAAGTAAAATCGACGGGTCCGAGCGTTTTATTATTTTTTGTCTTGGCGACTTGTTATTTGGGATGGATACTTTTAGTTGGGACACCCTGTAGTATTTTTAAAAAACGAGAAAAGAAAATACATAATTTGAGAATAATATCTCATTTTGAAACAAAATAAAACCTTACCAACCTTTACTAACTCTAATAACTAGGTTAGCGTAAACAAATATATATTGGATGTGAAAATAAATACATCATATTTTTTTAGTTCAATGTTTTAAATTATTACTCGAGAGGGTGTATTTTTCGCCAGGGCCTCTAGGTATTTCTTAAAAAAATAACCAAGATCTTCAAAAGATACCCCTAAATTAGAATAGATTTTGTTGTTGGTCAGTGACAGCAAAATCTAAAATAATGTAATTGATATTTTTTCTCGAAAAAATCTACTCGATTGGAACTTTAAACCCTAATCCTAAAACGCAGTTTTGTACTTTTTTGCCTCCTCATCATTTTTGTCAATTTTTTTACAGATACAGCTAAAAAATATTAAAAAAAAACAGAAAGTTAAAATTTTTAAAACCTTCTCTGATAATTGTAATTTCTTTACATGTTTCCTAGATTGATTAAGAATTAAGAAAAATATATTTCCCAACCTTTGATTCCTACCATTTTAAACAGAAAACTGTAAAAATATTTTTTCGATTAGTTTCATCCATTGTTATCAGTTAAACAATACATCATAGCGTATTTTTTTGCAACATCACCTTGTCATCCATATCTTCTGAACCAAAATAAGCACATGAAAACTTTTTAATCATTCCAAAGCACCAAGATCGACTAAAAATCGTGGCAAACTACTTATTTATTTCTAGATATTAATATTTAATGGTAAAAACTACGTTGGCCACGGTAAATACCAGTACATTAAAGGCAATACAAAAGTAGGATCTGACATATTGTCGTAAAGCAGTTTATTAAATTTTTGAACGCGGATCAGAAAAAGATTTCCTTTCCAAATGTTTGGGATATTCTTTTTTAATGTATAAAATATTTTCGTGGAATTTCAAGAAAAAGTGACAGTTATATTATATATATATATATATATATATATATATATATATATATATATATATATATATATATATATATATATATATATATATATATATATATATATATATATATATATATATATATATATATATATATATATATATATATATATATATATATATATATATATATATATATATATATATATATATATATATATATATATATATATATATATATATATATATATATATATATATATATATATATATATATATATATATATATATATATATATATATATATATATATATATATATATATATATATATATATATATATATATATATATATATATATATATATATATATATATATATATATATATATATATATATATATATATATATATATATATATATATATATATATATATATATATATATATATATATATATATATATATATATATATATATATATATATATATATATATATATATATATATATATATATATATATATATATATATATATATATATATATATATATATATATATACCTTATAAATATTTTTGTCGGTATTTTCTTGGGTATATAATATATATATACGTTTCGCTATATATATATAAAAAGACACATATATATAGTTAAAAAACATAAAATTATCAAATTTATAAAAAATATAAGTTTTTATATATATATATATATATATATATACATGTTAATCCACTGTTAATCTATAACATGTCATTTTATAGCAAATAAAAATTTTAATTTTCTGTTAGTGTAATATTGTAAAGTATATATTTATTTGTACCGAAAAATATGTAATGTTTTTTAAAAAAATGTGGTTAAATTTATAATTTTATGTTTTTTAACTATATATATATGTCTTTTTTAGGAAATAAATTTTCATCTCTTGAGAAAGCTCAATATGGTGAGCGAAACGTCGATGTAAAATTATAGAACTGGTTTTATATTAACCTATATATACCGACAAAAAAAATATATATATATATATATATATATATATATATATATATATATATATATATATATATATATATATATATATATATATATATATATATATATATATATATATATATATATATATATATATATATATATATATATACAGTGTTATACCTACAACAAAGGTTAAATGGGGAAAGTTTTAGAAGAAAATCATTGCATTCGATATCCGGCTTCAGATTTACGATCGATCAATTGTTTTTGGAAATATCGGGGAAAACCCAAAATGGCGGATTTCGTTTTTGCCCAGTATATCCAGAACGTTAAATTTGACAGCTGCCAAAATGTGACATTATTTAGACACATTTTTAAGACAAATAAGATGGCGTATACGACACGTCTTCATTGTTTTTTGTTAACCCGCAACCCGCCTCAACTTTCATTTTTCTTATGGCCGCCATATTGGATTTTTCGATTTTTGGAAAGAGCCTAAAATTTCCAGTCTAGTGATAACTCACAAGTGCATTAAAGATTTTAGTATCATCGAAATATTACACTTCGTAAAGTTAGGTTTCAGTTTTTTCTAAGCAGGCCATGATTTAAAGCAATGTTAGCTCTCAATGCTTTTCTAAGGAGGCCATGATTTATCTGTAACAAAATTGGATTTTGACTTTGACGTTAAGTTAAATAGTTGAAAGTACCAAAGCTGTGTTTTAATAAGTAGTAGGTACGCTTTTATCCCAATAAAATCATAAATCTGACACATAAATTGTTAAAACTTATAGAAAATAGGCGGCATTCCGTATTCAAATGAAGAAAAGGTTGACACGTGAGCTCTGTACTTTCAATCATATAGATATGCCGACGTTACCTCAGCAAGGTATTTAGAGATGTATCCCAAAGGACGGCAGCCTCATAAAACCCAATTTAGGAAAATCGTAGTTAATTTAATTAACCATGGTGTCTTCGAACAACCTAGAAGCGGATACAATAATAACAACGAAAATCGAGACAGAAACATTTTACAAGCTATCAACGAAAACCCTAGTGCATCGGTAAGAACTGTAGAACAGGAAACTAATGTGCCAAAATCAACAGTACAGAGAGTTTTAAAAAAGAAGAAGTACCATCCATACAAACCCATAATAGTACAAGGACTTGAGGAAACTGATTTTCCAAGACGACTACAGTTATGTGAGTGGTATACTAGGAGATGTAATGAAAATCCTGATTTTGTAAATCATGTCTTGTGGTCCGATGAGAGCAGGTTCACGAATTGTGGAGTCTTTAATAGGCACAACAGTCATCATTGGGCTTTGAAAAATCCTCATGAAGTGGCAGAGAGAGGTCTACAGATCAGCTTTGGAAGTAACGTTTTAAATAGGCACCAAACGATGGTCAAATAATAATCTTTTTTTTTTTCGTTTAGTTCTTTAATGATACTAAAAGAGTATAATCTAATAAAAAAAAAGTAAAACGTTCTACTCTAGTCAATCAACTTACTTTTTTTAAATTGTATTACATTTTTATTCAATCATTTTGTATTGTAGTTTCGAAGAACCTATAAAAATAAAATTGGGTTCTATAAATTTATTAACACTTTATCTAAATTTTCTGCAGATTTAGCTAATTCTTTAAATCTATTTTGTTTGTCTGAATTTAATGATTTGTTATTACACGGGAAGCCTAGTTCTTGCGTTATGAAAAAAATACCATATTAATCAAATGTCGAAATATTTTTCGATTTTCATTATGATTTATAGAAAGGCGTTCGGTGGTATTTCCGAATAATTTAAATTTTAAAGCGCAAGGGGTTTGTTCTTTTAATATTTTATGTTTTATTAAGGCACGGTGTACTTCTTTAAGATTATTATATCACTGAAATAAATTAATTTAGTATTTCCGAAATTAATATGCAATACCAACAAAATAATTTATTACGGCTATTACTTCCCGCTAAGCAAATATATTTTTCTTTTTCATAATAAAGCTGAATAGGTTTTAACTGTATACAAGCTCATTCATTACGGGATGTTTCGATAATTATTTTTGGAAAGAAAATATCTACTTTTTAATAAAGATAATTTTTTCTTTATAATTTATAGTTTCTAGTACCACCCGGCCGACCCTGCCGCCATTGACTGTTGAGCACCTATTTATAAATTATTAATCATTTCAGGAAATCGACTTATTAGACCATTTTTGTTTGACTACAACCTAAACGGGCAGAGGTACCTAGAGCTGCGAAACCAGGTTGTACCAGCCTTACGAACTATTTTAACGGAAGATGAATTAAGAAGTACTTGGTTTCAATACGAGGGATGTCCGGGTCACAATACCATTCAAGTCAGGAACTTCTTAAGAAAGCAGTTTGACGAAAGAATAATTTCTTTAAATAGTCCAATATCTTGGCCTCCTAGATCCCCTGACCTGTCGCCCTTGGATTTCTACCTCTGGGGTCACACGAAGAATGAAATCTATGAATTTGATCTCCCCGTGACCATAGAAATCCTAAGACAAAGAGTTCTGGACACATTTAGAAATATTAACCGAAATACACTTACCAGGGTTGTACGAAAAACAGTCACCAATTGTCAAAAATGTCTCGATGCAAATGGACGTCATTTTGCAGATTTGTAAATTAATCTTACCCACTTACAAAGTAGTTAAAGCTCATTTAGATTTTTAAAGTCGTTATTTACGTTCATGTTGTATTGAAAATTCAATGCCTTTAATACATTACTTATTAATGTATAATTTTATGACAAATAAATCATGGCCTCCTTTAAAAACATTGAAACCTAATTTACGAAGTGTGACATTTTGATGACACTAAAATCTTCAATGCACTTTTGAGATATCACTAGACTGGAAATTTTAGGCCTTTTCCAAAAATCGAAAAATCCAATATGGCGATCATAAGAAAAATGAAAGTTGAGGCGGGTTGCGGATTAACAAAAAACAATGAAGACCTAGGGCATACGCCATCTTATTTGTCTTAAAAATGTGTCCAAATAGTGTCACATTTTGACAGCTGTTAAATTTACCGTTCTGGATATACTGGCTAAAAACGAAATCCGCCATTTTCGGTTTTTCGCCGATATTTCCCAAACTTATTGATCGATCGTAAATCTGAAGCCATATCTCCATGTTGGATCACATACAAGATTATTCGATTTAAGCCACGATATCATATGAGCTTTTGTAGAGTATTTAGTTTGCACTTCATCTTCTACGTGACATTGATAAGACGCATTGTCCATTACCACCACTGATTTGGGAGGAATGTTAGGAAAAAGCTTCTCGAGCAACCACTTTTCAAAATTATTTCTATTCATCTGTCTATGATAGTCTCCAGTTGTTAGTCCCGAGCGAAAAACTAAAGCAGCACCTGGAACAAATCCGGCTTTTAAACCAGCATGATTCAGCGGATTCCCTGAACAACACCTGTAACACTTTCACTTTGCCAGCATTTGTTCACTGTCATATCATTATCTACTGGGTTTCATCTAGATACACAATATTGCGTTCTTTTTGCCTATATTGCCTTACAGTTGATAGATCACCCGCCAGTGAAAAATATTTGGTCTCTCAATGAACAATTTTCGTTTATTTTGGCACTTGCGCCAAACAAAACCATTTGATCGTAAAAGCCGATTTAAGGTTTTATACCCGTACGGAAAATCTATTTTGTTCTTTACAGCACGAAATAATAATTCAAATTCAACGCAACACACTTATATAGAAATGAAAACAAATGCTCGAAATGTATAGGCGCCACTGGAAATAGCTAGAACCTTTTAGCGGCAAATGCATGGAGACTCTAGGCACATCCCAATTACAAGTGTACCAGTGCGAAATTTACTAAATCCTCGATTAATTTTCCGTACCGCTTAGCTGGCGCACTTTATAGGTGAAGTGGCAAACTATTACAACAAATAAAATAACATAAAATTTATTTGCGTACACAGATTTTACTTTTCCGCTTGCTTAAGACTATGAACCTTTATTTTAAGGACCACCCGGTTTTCTTTCGTGTCTCGCACTTTACTTATTTCAGGGTACACTAGCTAGTCGTCGAAGATAATAGTAATATGGTATCAAGATAAGATTATACTAATAATTGAATTTGTCTAATTTACATGAGTTGATAATGATTAGAAAAGCTGTAGCAAGGGACGTATATCGTCCCGGTGAGTAATTTATGTATTTGTTTATTTATTGTGCAGATCAGTAATTATTTGTTTTCTTTTATGTCGCTCGAGTCTTTCTTGCCATGAACGAGCGTATCAATTAAGAATTGCATTACGATGACCCATTAATAGTAGTAGTAATTGAAATTTAGTTCTCGATATTTTAACACCATTTTCACAAATTTCATTTTTTTTTCCTAGATACGCCTTATTCAGAATAATTTTTGCTTTTGCCGAACAGGGCCGCATTTGAACCACTAGAGGATGCCAAATGTACCTTAATTTTCGACTTAAAATATTTCCGACCATTTGAAACAGAATTCGGAAGACTATAAAGAAGAACGTTTTTTAAAATCGATATCGGTTAGCTCTTTTCGACAGTTATCAGTCAAATAGTGTATAATAAAGTATTTTTTTGGCAACATCACTTTATCATCCATATCTCCGAAACCAAAAATAGCATGTGAATACTTTTTTCAATCTAAAGCCTCAAGAACGCAACGGTTCAAAAAAAAACCGTGCAAAATTTCAATTATTTATTCCCAGCTGTTTTTCAGATATTACTATATATTTAAAGGTAAAAATAACATTTGCCACGACGACCAGAAATACGGTATAGGCAATACAAAAGTACGGTCCCACATAATGCCGTAAATGCGGCTTTTTAAATGAAATTTTCGAGCTCGGAACTTCAGTTATCTAATTAATTAACGGAAAAAGATTTTCTTTCCGAACCCTGGGGGTATTCTATTTTTGATTTATAGAATATTTTCGTGCTATTTCAAGAACAATGGGCAAACGAAGTTTCCGTACTTATTTCTTAAAATATAAATAATATATTATTGTGTAATAATAAAAATATTGAACCAGAGGTTTCTAAAACTAGGTCTTTTAAAGGAATAATATAGGTTTTTTCTGTTAAGAAGTTTTATTTTTAAATAATAAATTAATAGATAATGAGACGAATTCCTAACATTATTGGGCAGATAATCAAAATAACGGAGCTAATCGTTAAATAATTAGGTTAAAGGGTATGTTAAATTTTGTATACTAAAATAAAATTTACATTTCGAATGCTTTACTCAAGATCTAACCAATTTAATGAATTTAACATAACATTGAAGTGTATTTATTACAGTTTAACGATATCCGCATATCCCTATTTTGTTGTAATTGAAGTATACGTACTCCTTTTGAACGTGAAATAACTAACGAACACTAACTATTTTACACTTGAAACTCATATTTTTACCGTTTTTGGCACGTGTTATTAACGTGACTATTAAAACTCAACTGCGCATCCAAGGTAAAAATTTAATAACCAGTGTTATAAAAGAAAGCTTCAAAATCCTGTAAGTTCGATAAACATTTAAATAGCATCACTGCTTGACGTATGACACACATTATTATATTTTTTAGTTGTATTTTGAAATATATCAAATCTAACATTTACCTTTAAGGTATTTTAATCAATGCATTGTTCATACTTTTTAAAATTATATTGTGTATACAGTACACAATGACAACCTTTTCTACTGTTTCACAACTGCATTTTGCAAGTGAATCTTTCAATATTTCCAATTCAATAATTTTGGAATCTCACCTTGAAACTTCTTAAAGTAAACTTTTCCGAGACAAACACGCTATGATGAGCGAATAAATCTGTTTTGCTTTGTAAAAAAAGATAATAACTTCGAATATATTCGGAATTTAATTTATATCCGATAGACCTCGAAACATCAATCTACGTTTCGTATAAAAATACCCCAAAACTTCAAAAGATACCTCTAAATTACAATAGATTTTAATGTTGATCAGTTTTGAGAAAATTTAAAAAAAATTATATTTTTGCTCGTAAATAATTACTTTATTAGAACTTTTAGCGCCCATTTTAAAATCAGTTTTGTATTTTTTTGCTTCTTCATCATTTTTATTTTAAGTCAGTTTTCGATACAAGTATTTAGTATTTTTCTTTCCTAGATATGCCCATTCAGAATATATTTAAATTATTTATTCTAAGCCGTTTTTCAGATATTGTTATTTAACGGTAAAAAATACATTTGCCACAACGACCACGAGTATGGTATAGGTAATGCACAAACACTGTCTGACGTCATGCCGTAAATGCAGCTTTTTGATTGAAATTTCCAAGCGCGGAACTTTAGTTATCTATAATTAACGGATAAAGACTTTCATTCGAAACTTTGGGGATATTTTTTCTTAATATATTGAATATTTCTTGTTATTTAAAAAAATGTGCAAGTTGCATATTGAAAGTTCCGGTAAATAATTTATAGAGCATATGTAAATATTAATGTATAACAATAAAAATATTGAACCAAATATTAATATATAGGTTTTTCTGTAAGACGTTTTGTTTTAAATAATAAAATAATATACAATATTAAGGAAATAATAATAATAATAAATAAATATACAATATTAAGGAAAAAGATTTTCGCTAAAAGTTCTTTAACTTGGCGAACGCTTAACATTATTCGGCAGAAAATTAAGATAACGAAGCTCATCATAAAATAATGTTTTTTTTTTTAAAGATGTTGTGTATAGCAAAGAAATATTATAATGTTGACGTGACCTAACGCAAGAGCCATAAAGAGTTCATCTCTTTTGTAGGTAGAAATTTAAATAATTTGGATAAAAATTATTTATATTTAAAGAAATTAACTTATCGTTAACTGAATTTTAATTTTTTTAGAGTTTAACGATAGTCACATAGCCTTATTTTATTTTGTTGTAGTTGAAGTTTACGTACTCCTTCATTCCTACATGAAATAACTAAATAGCACTAACTGTTTTAAACTAACCACTTAGACCACTGAGACAAATTGTTTGATACATAACTTAAAAAACATATTTTTTACCGTTTTTTTATACATATAATTAATATGACTTTTAAATCTTAATTGCGGATCCATGCTAAAAATTTAATAACAAATGTTACAAAAGAAAACTTAAAAAACATAAGTTCGATATAGATTTAAGTCGCATCACTGCTGGACCTAAGACCCACATTATTATACGTTTTAGTTGATTATTAATTTTTTTTATAATTATATTACATATACACTACACAATAACAACATTTTCTACTGTTTTACAAATGCCTATTGCAAGCGAATCATTCAATATTTCAAATTTAAAAACATATTTTTCGTTTACAATTATAATGATTTTGGAAACTCGCGCTCAAAACTTCTTAGAGTAAACTTCTCCGGGATGAATAAATGCCAAAATTTCTCCATATTTTTTTAAAATTAGATTTTTTTGACATTTCGGTACTCTGTAGAAACAATAAGTAAATTGGAAAGCTGTAAAGAATAGAGTTTTTGAGTGCACTTTGCTTTTGTTAACAAAGATAATAACTTCGAATAATGGTATCGATTTTTTAAAAGGTAAATTTTCAAAAAATCACGACTTCTTTAAATGTTTATCTAATACAGTCTTTTTCGCCAAAAGCTCGAGACAGTAATATAGTTTTTGTAAATAAATACCCGAAAACTTGAAAAGATACCATTAAATTTCAATAGATATTAATATTGGTTAATATACTTTATTGAAACCTTTAGCGCCCATCTTAAAACATAGTTTTGTGCTTTTTTGCCTCTACTACATTTTTGCATTTAAGTCTGTTTTCAAAGAACAATTTTGTACCGGAGAGAAAAAATCGAAAAAAAAAACAAATAGTTTAATTTTTTAAAATAATCTCTGATAATTGTAAGTTATTAACACGTTTTAAACATTAAAGCATTTGGTATTTTTCTTTCCTAGATATGCCTATTAAGAATCATTTTTACTTTTGCCGAACAGGGCAGCGTTTTAACCGCTAGAGGAAGCCAACCCTATTTTTTGACTTAAGATATTTATATTTCTCAAATTTTGATTCCGACCATTTTAAACAGAATTCAGAAGACTATAAAGAAGAACATTTTTTGAAATCATTGGAATCGGTTGGTTTTTCGAGAGATATCAGTCAAACAATGTATTATAGAGTAATTTTTAGTAACATAACCTTATGCCCGAAACCAAAAGTAACAGTGACTACTTTTTTTATCAATCGAAAGCCTCAAGAAGGGCTCAAAACCGTGCAAAATTTTAATTATATATTCCCAGCCGTTTTTCAGATATTATTATTTATAGGTAAAAATTACGTTTGTTACGACGGCGACGACCAAAAGTACGGTATAGGCATACAAAAGTACTAAATGCGTAAATGCTGCTTTTGAAACGAAAATTTCGAGCGCGGACGTTCAATTATTTATAATTAATTAACGGAAAAAGATTTTCTTTTCAAACTTTGGGGATAGTTTTTTTTAATGTTTAAAATATTTTCGTGCTATTTGAAGAAAAGTGGACAGTGAAAATTTCCGGACTTATTCCTTAGAATATATTGTTGCGAATTTAGGCCTTGTTATAGGTTTGTTAAGTTTTAGATGAATTTATTTATATTTGTTATTTTAATGAAGTTGACTTACCTTAATATTTTTCTATGTAACGACTTTGATCGATGAAAAATCGTTCTCGAATGTTCTGTTAGGCTTAATTATTTTCACTCTGTAGTATTTAGATTATTCGAAAAATTTCTAGATTATTCCATCCTTTTCCAAAGGCTATATAAGCGCGCCGCGAAGCCACATTTTGATTCAGTTTAGTTTGAGATTTCAAAGAGTTAACAAGTAGACAGTGATAAATTTAGAGTTACTTCGGTTACAAGTATTAGCTATAACCAGTTTTTACCTGTACTACCTGTAAGCTGTGTTTTGAATAAAAGGAGTTCATTCAGAGACTAAATGTTTGGTTACCGGCCAATCCAATGTTAAGACGTTTTGTTTTAAATAATAAATAAATTGATAACATAAAGGAAAGAGTTTTTTTTTCTAAGAAATGTCAAACTTAACATTATTTAGTAGAGAATTAAAATAACAGAGCTAGTCACAAAATAATGGGTGACCTCATGCTAGAACTATACAGAGTTTACCTCTTTTATAGTTACACTTTTAAATTATTGGGTTAAACAGTATCTTAAATTATGTATACCAAAATAAAATGTATATTTCGAATGCTTTACTCAATATCTAACCACTTTAGTGACTTTAACATATCGATAATTGAAGTATATTTACTGCAGTTTAACAATATCCGCGTAGCCCTATTTTGTTGAAATTAAAATTTACGTATTCTTCATTTGCACATGTTATTAACATGACTATTAAATCATCCAAGGTAAAAATTTAATAACAAATATTACAAAAGAAAACTTTAAAAACCTGTGAGTTTGATAGACATTTATGTGGCATCATTGCTTGACGTATGACACACATTATTTTGTTGTTTTAGTTCAATTTTAAAATATAACAAATCTAATGTTTCCCTTTAAGGTATTTTAATCAATGTATTGTTTTATAATTACCCAGTAACAACTTTTTCTACTGTTTTACAAATGCATATTGCAAGTGCGTTCAGTATTTCCAATTCATAAACACATTTTTTTGATCACGAATTTTATTGATTTTGGAATCTCGCCCTTGAAACTTCTTAAAGTAAACTTTTCCGGGTCAAACAAGGAAAACTGTGGTGACTGAATGAATTTG
This sequence comes from Kuschelorhynchus macadamiae, assembly GCA_030620095.1. Classification (NCBI taxonomy): domain Eukaryota; kingdom Metazoa; phylum Arthropoda; class Insecta; order Coleoptera; family Curculionidae; genus Kuschelorhynchus; species Kuschelorhynchus macadamiae. Next base: position 249,214 of record JAUTXW010003347.1, read on the forward strand.
GTTTATGTATGCCAAAATTTGTGCACATTCTTTTAAAATTAAATTTCATTTCGTTACTTTGTTGTAACAAATTGATATTTTTAGAAATAAGACTACGCTCTGCTTTTGTAAAAAAGATTATAACTTCGAATATATTCGGCTTCAAAATAAGGGTATCAATTTTCAAAAAATCGTCTTTAGATTTTTATTCGATAGAGTCTGTTTTTTGCCAGGACCTCGAGCCATCAAAGTGCTTTTCATAAAAAAATAGCAAAACGTCACTGGAAGAAATATTAGAAAATCTTCTACATCAAAAAATACCTATTGGGGCTTAGTAGGTGTGTGCCAAATTTTATATTAAAGTCTTTTTTTAAACTTTAAGACCCTGTAGCTCAAAAGCGGTTTAGGACGTATGTTCATATGAACCTTTCTTTCTTAAATAAGCTAAGAAATCATATTCTGCATTTTCAGCCATCAATTAAATTACACCCTGTATACTTCAGTTAAGGCCGTTTTACATGCTGCAATTCTTCTTTGCAATATGCAATAGTCTTGAGCAAAGGCATGTGCAGTTTGTTTTCAACTTCAAAATATGCCACGAGATTATAATGGATTTTAATGTTGATCAGTGTCGGCAAAAATCTGAAATCATAATGGTAAATAATTAATTTATTGAAACTTTTAGCGCTAACCTTAAAACGCGGTTTTGTACTCTTTTGCTTCCTCACCATTTTTATCTTAGGTCAGTTTTCAGTACATGATTTTTTTACCGTACACAGCAAAGAAATCGAAAAAAAAAAAACACAAAATTAATTTTTTAAAACATTATCTGATAAATGTTATTTTTATATAGTTTAAAGAGTGAAGCATTTAGTATTTTTCTTTCCTAGATATTCCCATTCAGAATAAGGCAGCGGTTTAACAACTAGAGGGACCCTTGTTGAGTTGCCTTATTTTTGGACTTGAAGGAATGTATATTTTCCAACCTGATTCCGACTATTTTAAACAGAATTAGGAAGACTGAAAAAGCAAGTTTTTTTGAAAGTTTCATCGAAATTGCTTAGTCGTTGTTAAATACTTTTTATCGTTCGAAAGCCCTAAGACCGACCAAAAACCATGCCAAAACTTAATTATTTATTTTCAGCCGTTTATCAGATATTACGAGTTTAAGGCAAAAAATACGTTTCTCACGACGACCACGAGTACGATATGATATGATGCCATAAACGCAGCTTTTTAAATGAAAATTTCAAGCGCGATGCTTCAATTATCTATAATTAATTAATGGATAAAGATTTTCTTTCCAAACTTCAAGGATGCTCTCTATTAATGTATAGAGCATTTTCATGCTATTTCAAATGTGCAAGTAACATATTGAAAGTTTCCGTACTTATTTCAGAGAACATAAGTGATATATTATTGTATACTAATAATATAGGTTTTTCTGTAAAACGTTTTGTTTTAAATAACAAATAAATAATATAAAGGAAAAAGATCCTAAACTTAAAGCGAATTCTTAACATTATTTGGCAGATAATTAAAATAACGACTTACAATTTTTTTTAATTTTTTGAGTAAAACATGTTGTGTGGTCCAAAAAAAATTATAAATTGACGGGATCTAATGTTAGAGCTAAGAAGAGGTAATTTTTTTTGTAGAAGAAATTTAAATTACTAGGATAAAAATTATATTCAACTTTATACATTATCGTTAAAGGCCGTTTTGCATGCTGCAATTCTTTCTTGCAAGTTGCAATAGTCTTGAATAAAAGCATGCGCAGTTGCAAGACATTTGTACCTTTTGTCAAACTGCACATGCCTTTGCTCAAGACTATTGCATATTGCAAAGAAGAATTGCAGCATGTAAAACGGCCTTAACTGAAGTATACAGGGTGTAATTTAATTGATGGCTGAAAATGCAGAATATGATTTCTTAGCTTATTTAAGAACGAAAGGTTTATATGAACATACGTCCTAAACCGCTCAACTTTTGAGCTACAGGGTGCAAAAGTTTAAAAAAAATCGTTTTTTTATCATAACTTTAATACCGTTCTTAGTATTTTCATTAAATTTGGCACACACCTACTAGGTTCGAATAGGCATTTCTTGATGTAGAAGATTTTTTAATATTTCTACCAGTTGCGTTCGTACGGGATGTAGACTGAAGATTTTTCTAAAAAAATATGGTACGGCATTGCTTTTTCCGGAAATGAATTGAAATTATTTTTAAAATCCTCATTTATTTTGCAACAAAGTTAAATTCTTGACATTTGTTCGTCCGACGAACTGTTTTAACGTAAAAGAATAAAAACAATTTTCATGCATGGCAAAATCTCCAAAATCTGATGGTAATGAAAAATTCGTTTTCGACTCAATATTCAAAATAATAAATTTTTTGTATTAAATTTGAATTGTAGTAGTGGCTATTTTAATCGATTGACTTTAATTTAACAAAAATTAGACAAAAACACATCTTACCTACAAACTGCCACATGAGATTTTAGCGTTTTGCAATGCATAAAAACTAAAAAAAATTTTGCAAGTTTTGACAATTTCTATGCATAAAATAAACTAGTATTTAATTTAATTATCACAACAATTGTTGAAAATGTCCTCCTTCCGCTAGAATACAGGCTTCAATTCTATTTTTCATGGATTGACGAACCCTATCAAAAATTCCAGTAGTATTTCTTATGGTTTGGCAAGTAAGTAAAATTTTTTGCCTTAGTTCTTCTACAGTTTGAACCGGTGCAGTATAAACTAAAGTCTTGAGGTACCCCAACAAAAAAGTCTAAACTATTTAAATCAGGGGACCTGGGAGGCCAAGATTGAGTTCTTCCACGTCCTATCCAGTAAACGCCTCATTTAGAAATTCCCTACCATGAATGCTAAAATGTGCAGCAGCACCATCATGCATGTACCACATTTCTTGTCTTAATAAAAGAGGTTCGGCCTCGAGCAAAATTAGCAAATCGTTTTCAAGAAAGTGGCGGTAGGATAGTCCATGCAGTCGTCCTGGAAGGAAGAACGGTCCTATGAGGAAATCTCCAACTCTTCCAACCCACACATTCACAAAAAACTGATCCTGATGACGGGCCTCAGTAATTGCGTATAAGTTTTCTTCTACCCATACATGATTATTATAGAAATTTGGAATGGAACTGCGGGAAAATCAGCTTCATCAGTAAAGAGTATTTTGTTATCAAATAGAAGATTTTCAGCAAGTTTTTCTAAAAACCATCGGCAGAAATTTAAACGCAATGGAAAATCACGCGGCAGTAGTGCTTGAATCCTTTTAATATGATATGGGTATAGTAAATTGGCAACAAGTATTTTCCAAATAAGAAAATGGGAAACATTTAGCATTACCGCAATTTTCCTAGTACTTGTTTTTGGATGTTCCTCAATTGTGTTCAAAACAGCTTCCTCTAATTCTGGTGTTCTCACCGTGCCCCTTTGGAACTATTGTCAATGCTAAGGCTCCCAGTTTCATGTAGTCTTCTGTGTCTTCTATTAACTCAGAATTTGTAAATCTCAACATAGTTTACTTATTTTCTTTTTATTATTGATTAAAAAAAATTTCACAATGTAAAAAACTGTAACTTTTATGAATACTTGTCAAAATAATAAGACCGCAACGTAATTGATCAAATCTCATTATTTTAGAAACAAAATAGGGCACCAGCCTACTAGTTTAAAATAATTTCGTTATACCACAAATGCAAGAAAACAAATTTTATTTTTTTTAGGCGAAAACAGTGCGTCGGACAATAAAAAGTTAAGAAATTAAATTTGTCGCAAAATAAATGAGGATTTCAAAAATGTAATTCCGGAAAAAGCAGTGGCGTGCCATACCTTTTTAAAAAAAATCTCCAGTCTACATTCCGTACAGATGCCATTGGTAAAATTATCAAAAAATCTTTTACATAAAAAAATGCCTATTGGTGCTTAGTAGGTGCGTGCTAAATTTTGTAAAAATACTAAGAACAGTATTAAAGTTATGATAAGAAAACGAATTTTTTCTTAAAACTTTAACACCCTGTAGCTCAAAAGTTGAGAGGTTTAGGACGTATGTTCATATGAACTTTTCTTTCTTAAATAAGCTAAGAAATCATATCCTGCTTTTTCAGCCATCAATTAAATTACACCCTGCAACATAACAATGTTCACATGGCCTTATTTTATTTAGATCACTGAGACCAATAGTTTGATAAACAACTTTAAAAAATCTTTTTTTTTACTTTTTACACATGCAATTAATATGACTATGAAATCTTAACTGTGGGTAGATGGTAAAAATTTAATAACAAATGTTACAAAAGAAAATTTTAAAAACATGTAAGTTTCATAGACATTTAGGTGAATCACTGCTTGAACTATGACACACAATATGTTATTAGTTTTTTAGTAGAATTTTAAAATATAACTACTGTAACATTTACCTTTGAGGTGTTTTAATCACTGCATTATTAATATTTTTTTATAATTATATCGTATATACACTATACACAATAACAACATGTTCTACTGTTTTACAAATTAGTCTTAGAAGCGAATCGTTCAATATTTGAAATTCAAAAACACATTTTTCATTCACGAATTTTAATGATTTTGGAATCTCGCGCTCGAAACTTCTTAGAGTAAGCTCCTCCGGGACGAACACGCAAAACTGTGATGACCGAATGAATGCGTTTACGTTTCGCGCTCCTTTCCATGCTTTTCACCTGACGGTCACGCCATCTCGCAACGAAGTCGTTGGAAATCATGACGTAGTAAGTGCCGACATTAATAACTTTTTAATTTTGCGTTCCTCGCATTTTTTCGGTTCCCCTGGGGTCGTTAAAGAGCAATAAATGTGCAAATTAAATTCAGTAGTATACCGAGAGAAATAAAATGTAGGTTTTCGTTACCGAATGAGTATGGCTTTCAACTCATTTTTAATAAAATACAGGTATTTTAAATGTATTCTTTTGCAACAATACTTTCATTTTTTCCATAGTATGGAGGGCGCAAGCAGCACTAGCAAATTATTATTATTATTATTAAACAAATGTGTTATATATATATATATATATATATATATATATATATATATATATATATATAGGATTTATTACGGTTTTGATAGCGCTAATTTATTAGTTTGGCTATAAACAAAATTGTTTTTGAGACAAATCTGTAATTCGCACTTTTTGCTTCTTATTAAAGAATGATTTTATTGCGTGTTAAAAAAATGTTTACATTTTCTGAGTATTACTAATGGTTGCATCAGCCGCGTTCTTTTACTTTTACTAAATTATGTCGTACACAAAATATCACTATTTCATTTAAGTCGAACATTTCTTAAATTAGGAAACAAAAAAGTTTAAATTAGGAAAAAAAAAAGTCGTACTTTTTGAAAATAATTTATGATGCTTTTATAAGGATATAAAAATGGCATTTTTTTCTTAAAATCGATCTCTGTGCCACACGTTTTATTGGATATGAATTAGTTTACACCTTCAGTATTAAATTGTTATTTATTTAACATTTTTTTTGCAAAAAGTATATTGCATCAATTTTTAAAAAATAACAAACAAAACAAACAAAAGTATGCTTTATTGCCGCAGAAAAATTCTACAATTTTATGGACAAAGCAAAATATACCTAAAAATAAGACATATCAAAACATTAATCGAAAATAATTTCGACAAGTCAGTGCTTTTATTTTTAAAATGTAAATTATCAATTTACCAAATCGTAAAACACACGTTAGAATATAGCATAACATTGCAAACAGTAAATGAATCATGATAACCTTATAAAAGTAAACAAACACACATGTACGAGGTGAATAATTTCGATGACATTGAAATCAAAATTGCAACTATGCGACCTTAAACTCTATGTTATTATAGTTATACAAATAATTGTGATGTTAAACAGAAGGTATATTGAACTAGTGCAGAATGTAGTATACAAAAAGAATTAAATTGTTTTTAATCCAATACCTAACAAAAATAATTAAGTTTTAAGTGAATGTTCGACAGTTCTTTTCCCTATATAATGATTTACAAAATTCTATGCTATGAGTTAGGACATGACTCACAAAAGATTTAAGTAAACAAGCGAGTTTAGTGACAATTTAAAGAGACTTACTCACTGAAAAAAAAAATCATTAACGCTGTAAAGTGGTCTCTCAATGAGGTATGCTTTGGTGTTTTTTCGAAATTGTGCAAGCATAGGGATAGATTTTAAATGTACTGGCAGATTGTTTAAAGTTTTATGGCGTTGTAAATAATTGATTTTTTTATTAATTCTGTGGAAGGAATGGGAAGATAAATATCATGCCTAGAGTTTCTGGTAGGGTATACATGTTGTGGCCTTTCTGGGAGGGTGTTTATATGTTTTCTCAGCAAACATACCGTTTCCAAAATAAATAATGCAGGAAGTGTTAATATTTCATGTTTTTTGAAATAGTATTGGCAGTGAGCTCTATTATTTAGACCAAACAAATAACGAATGGCTCTCTTTTGAAGCATAAAAATACTACGAAATTGCTCGGTGGTACAGCAGCCCCAAAAGGGAAGGCCATAGCGGAGGTGGGATTCAAATAAAGAGAAATAAGTAAGTCTGGCAGAAGGAACGTCTAGTTCTTTTGAAACTGATCGAATGGCGAAATAGAAAGTTTTTTAGTTAAAGGTGTCAATATGATTATTAAACCCAGGAATTTAACCGACTCTACGTATTCAATATTGCTGTTATGTACCTGAAGTGGTTGTAAAGTTACCGTTTTATCGATATATTAATAATTTTATATAGTCTTTGGAGATACTAGAGTGTAAAGACGTTGTATATCACTCCATGTTATGCTTGTGTCATCAGCAAAAAGGGAGATTCTTCCATTAATTTTAAGGTTCGTGATATCATTAATGTATAACAAAAAAAGAATAGGTCCCAAGACTGAACCTTGAGGAACTCCACTTGTAATCAACTTACAATCAGAATCGGAACCATTAGCCCTTACAAGTTGTTGCCTTTTTCCAAGATAAGATTTGAACCAATTTAAAGAAGTACCACGAATTCCATAAAAATGTAGTTTGTTTATCAGAATTTCATGACTAACACAATCAAAGGCTTTCGCATAGTCACAAAAAACTGAGGCAGTTGGGTGGTTGTTATTGAGAGATGAGTAGACGCCTCTAAGCAACGTGAACATGGCGTCACTGGTGCACTTGTTGGGTAGAAATCCGAACTGCTCCGGGGATATTATCTGATGTTTCAGGAGAAATGGCATAAGACGGTTCTTCAGTAGCCTTTCGATGATTTTTGATAGCACTGGTAGTAGTGCAATTGGGCGATAATTGCAAGAGTTAGTTTTTTCGCCGCCTTTATGAAGTGGAATAATTATAGCTGTTTTAAGGCAATCAGGGAATACACCTTTTATAAAGGACTCATTTATTAATGTTGTAAGGGCCTCTATGACTGGGAGTGGCAAGTTCAGGAATATTCTAATTGATAGGCCATCAGTGCTACACGAAGATTTACTTTTAATATTATGTATTACCTTCAATAGTTCAGTGTTGCTAACGGGACTTAAGAAAAAGCTATCAGCTAAATTTTTTGAAGGAGGGAGAAACGAAAGAGGGTCCAAACTTGGCGAGATACTAGAGGTAACATTTTTGCTTACATTAATAAAATAATCATTTAGATCATTAGCCCCTGGCAAGTTCTGAGTCACAGGGTTTGATTTGTTTCTGAGGTTATTGATGATGGACCAGGTTTCTTTTGAAACGTTATTAGAGTTTGTTAAAGTGTAATTTTTTTGCTGACTTAATAAGAGTAGTGTAGATCCTCCTATAATTAGAGATATAGTCGAGAATAAGAAAGGAGTCGGTGAATTTTTTTATATATGAGAGCGAGCGCATATTTTTAGCAGAAATTCGTATTCCTTTCGTGGTCCACGGTTTATGCCGCTTAGGTTTGATATTCTTAAGCGGGAAGGCCTTGTTAAAAGCACTTAAAGTTTTATTTAAAAAAGTTCTGAAGTTTGTGTTGACATTATCAGATTCAAAATTCCAATTGGTGTTAAAGCAAATATTATGAAATACTGAGAAATTTGCGGCCGAGAAAATTCTGCCCCGATGGCGAGATCTTGGTAAGGGCCTAATAGGTAAACTAAACCTGGAAATTACCGCCTCGTGATCGGAAAGACCTGAGTTATAGACCTGTGATTGCACCTCTGATGGAGAAAAATCAGACGCCATGTAATCGATGATAGAAGAAGAGTTTTTTGAAATTCTAGTTGGCGAGGATACATGCATTGAAAGACCGAAAGAGTCGAATATAGAAATTAGATATTTCTGGATGGCACAAACAGTAGCATAGTCAATATTAAAGTCTCCGCATAGAATTTTTTTACCTTTAATCGGTAGGCTGTCTAGCAAACTTACCAGGCTATTTAAAAATGATTGTACATCAGAGTTTGGTGATCTATAAATACAAATTACATAAAGATCAAGGTTTTGATTATATACTATAGAGAATTCAAAAGAGCTATCCGCTAACAAATGATCATATTTAGATACCGACATGAAATCTCCATTTAGGGATATTGTTCCCCCATGAGCTGAGTTTTTTCTGTCATATCTAGCTACTGTGGTATACCTTTCAATATAAAAGGGTTCGTTTAGATTCAGCCAGTGCTCAGTAATTGCAACAAGTTGGGGGAACTCCAATTCTTCCAGAAATAGGTACAACTCGTCAGTTTTATTTCTTAGAGAAGCAATATTAATTAGAACCATATTAAGACTAGTAACAACAGGAAGTTTTGAGGAATCTAGTTCCTCAGGACACGTCGTGTTTTCTAAAAATTTTTTTGGGAGAATTGCTGGTAAAATAATTTTTATGGCATTCTCTATTTGGTAAGGAGCAATAAAATGGATTAAAAAAGTCTTACAAAATTATTAAAGAAAACAGCCATTATTCAGGTTAAATAAATCCCAAAATTATACACTGAATAAAACGTCTATACTTTTAGTTTACATTATACACTGTGGTCCAAATTAAATTGGAACCTTTTTAAACTTTATTATTTTTCTTATTTTTTGACCGATTTTAAATATTTTTGGATATGTTTTAGTTGAATTATTTCTGAGTTACTTGTAAAATCTCGACTTATTTTTTTGTACAGGGTGCGCAAAGAATCGATTTTTTCTAAAAGTGATTGATTTTAAGTCGTTGCAAAAATCAGGTGATTCAAATATTTCTACAATTCCATGTTAAAAAGGTTCATTGGTTTTCGGATAATGATCAGCAACTTAAAGATTTTGATTGAATTAAATTTGTAACAGTTAATTTTTTAATTTAAGTCGCATGCCAGAGTTATTTAATCGGCTAAAAAACCTATAAGTTTGTATTTTGCTGAAGTATATTAAACTACTTAAAATCAAGAATGGCGTGTTCTCAAATTTCAAAAATTTACAAAAAAACGAGCAAAAAAACAGGCAACATAAAATAATAATACATTTATTTATTAGACTCGAGAAAAATGAACTTTAAATTATTTTATTATAAACAGTAGATAACATCAACAATTTATAAACAAACAAACAACAACAAAAGTATGCTTTATTGCCCCAGAAAAATTTTACAATTTTATGGACAAAGCAAAATATACCTAAAAATAAGACATATCAAAACATTAATCGAAAATAATTTCGACAGGTCAGTGCTTTTTTTTTTAAAATGTAAATTATCAATTTACCAAATCGTAAAACACACGTTAGAATATAACATAACATTGCAAACAGTAAATGAATCATGATAACCTTATAAAAGTAAACAAACACACATGTACGAGGTGAATAATTTCGATGACATTGAAATCAAAATTGCAACTATGCGACCTTAAACTCTATGTTATTATAGTTATACAAATAATTGTGATGTTAAACAGAAGGTATATTGAACTAGTGTAGAATGTAGTATACAAAAAGAATTAAATTGTTTTTAATCCAATACCTAACAAAAATAATTAAGTTTTAAGTGAATGTTCGACAGTTCTTTTCCCTATATAATGATTTACAAAATTCTATGCTACGAGTTAGGACATGACTCACAAAAGATTTAAGTAAACAAGCGAGTTTAGTGACAATTTAAAGAGACTTACTCACTGAAAAAAAAATCATTAACGCTGTAAAATGGTCTCTCAATGAGGTATGCTTTGGTGTTTTTTCGAAATTGTGCAAGCATAGGGATAGATTTTAAATATACTGGCAGATTGTTGTAAAGTTTTATGGCGTTATAAATAATTGATTTTTTTATTAATTCTGTGGAAGGAATGGGAAGATAAATATCATGCCTAGAGTTTCTGGTAGGGTATACATGTTGTGGCCTTTCTGGGAGGGTGTTTACATGTTTCCTCAGCAAACATACCGTTTCCAAAATAAATAATGCAGGAAGTGTTAATATTTCATGTTTTTTGAAATAGTATTGGCAGTGAGCTCTATTATTTAGACCAAACAAATAACGAATGGCTCTCTTTTGAAGCATAAAAATACTACGAAATTGCTCGGTGGTACAGCAGCCCCAAAAGGGAAGGCCATAGCGGAGGTGGGATTCAAATAAAGAGAAATAAGTAAGTCTGGCAGAAGGAACGTCTAGTTCTTTTGAAACTGATCGAATGGCGAAGCAGGCGGTAGAAAGTTTTTTAGTTAAGGTGTCAATATGATTAGACCATTTTAGGTTGTTATTTATATTTAAACCCAGGAATTTAACCGACTCTACGTATTCAATATTGCTGTTATGTACCTGAAGTGGTTGTAAAGTTCCCTTATAAGATAACGCCACCGTTTTATCGACGTTAAAACAAAGCATATTGGAATCGGACCAAGCCTTAATTATAACCAAGTCTTTGGAGATACTAGAGTGTAAAGACGTTGTATCAAAATCACTCCATGTTATGCTTGTGTCATCAGCAAAAAGGGAGATTCTTCCATTAATTTTAAGGTTCGTGATATCATTAATGTATAACAAAAAAAGAATAGGTCCCAAGACTGAACCTTGAGGGACTCCACTTGTAATCAACTTACAATCAGAATCGGAACCATTAGCCCTTACAAGTTGTTGCCTTTTCCCAAGATAAGATTTGAACCAATTTAAAGAAGTACCACGAATTCCATAAAAATTTAGTTTGTTTATCAGAATTTCATGACTAACACAATCAAAGGCTTTCGCATAGTCACAAAAAACTGAGGCAGTTGGGTGGTTGTTATTGAGAGATAAGTAGACGCCTCTAAGCAACGTGAACATGGCGTCACTGGTGCACTTGTTGGGTAGAAATCCGAACTGCTCCGGGGATATTATCTGATGTTTCAGGAGAAATGGCATAAGACGGTTCTTCAGTAGCCTTTCGATGATTTTTGATAGCACTGGTAGTAGTGCAATTGGGCGATAATTGCAAGAGTTAGTTTTTTCGCCGCCTTTATGAAGTGGAATAATTATAGCTGTTTTAAGGCAATCAGGGAATACACCTTTTATAAAGGACTCATTTATTAATGTTGTAAGGGCCTCTATGACTGGGAGTGGCAAGTTCAGGAATATTCTAATTGATAGGCCATCAGTGCTACACGAAGATTTACTTTTGATATTATTTATTACCTTCAATAGTTCAGTGTTGCTAACGGGACTTAAGAAAAAGCTATCAGCTAAATTTTTTGAAGGAGGGAGAAACGAAAGAGGGTCCAAACTTGGCGAGATACTAGAGGTAACATTTTTGCTTACATTAATAAAATAATCATTTAGATCATTAGCCCCTGGCAAGATCTGAGTCACAGGGTTTGATTTATTTCTGAGGTTATTGATGATGGACCAGGTTTCTTTTGAAACGTTATTAGAGTTTGTTAGACGTTTTCGGTAGTGTAATTTTTTTGCTGACTTAATAAGAGTAGTGTAGATCCTCCTATAATTAGAGATATAGTCGAGAATAAGAAAGGAGTCGGTGAATTTTTTTATATATGAGAGCGAGCGCATATTTTTAGCAGAAATTCGTATTCCTTTCGTGGTCCACGGTTTATGCCGCTTAGGTTTGATATTCTTAAGCGGGAAGGCCTTGTTAAAAGCACTTAAAGTTTTATTTAAAAAAGTTCTGAAGTTTGTGTTGACATTATCAGATTCAAAATTCCAATTGGTGTTAAAGCAAATATTATGAAATACTGAGAAATTTGCGGCCGAGAAAATTCTGCCCCGATGGCGAGATCTTGGTAAGGGCCTAATAGGTAAACTAAACCTGGAAATTACCGCCTCGTGATCGGAAAGACCTGAGTTATAGACCTGTGATTGCACCTCTGATGGAGAAAAATCAGACGCCATGTAATCGATGATAGAAGAAGAGTTTTTTGAAATTCTAGTTGGCGAGGATACATGCATTGAAAGACCGAAAGAGTCGAATATAGAAATTAGATATTTCTGGATGGCACAAACAGTAGCATAGTCAATATTAAAGTCCCCGCATAGAATTTTTTTACCTTTAATCGGTAGGCTGTCTAGCAAACTTACCAGGCTATTTAAAAATGATTGTACATCAGAGTTTGGTGATCTATAAATACAAATTACATAAAGATCAAGGTTTTGATTATATACTATAGAGAATTCAAAAGAGCTATCCGCTAACAAATGATCATATTTAGATACCGACATGAAATCTCCATTTAGGGATAGAATCAGTGTTCCCCCATGAGCTGAGTTTTTTCTGTCATATCTAACTATTGTGGTATACCTCTCAATATAAAAGGGTTCGTTTAGATTCAGCCAGTGCTCAGTAATTGCAACAAGTTGGGGGAACTCCAATTCTTCCAGAAATAGGTACAACTCGTCAGTTTTATTTCTTAGAGAAGCAATATTAATTAGAACCATATTAAGACTAGTAACAACAGGAAGTTTTGAGGAATCTAGTTCCTCAGGACACGTCGTGTTTTCTAAAAATTTTTTTTGGGAGAATTGCTGGTAAAATAGTTTTTATGGCATTCTCTGGTCCTCTGAAGATGGATCGATCTCTCCGAAGATATGTAGGATCCATAGGCTGCAAGATCCGCTTCCACTTCTGCTGCGTTAAATCCGTAAGCAGCATGAAAATCGAAATATATCTTATGTAGGGTTCTATAATCTATAGGAATGCCTTCAGAAGCCAAAAACAGCCTGGTGCTTGTATTTGTAAACCCTTCAAAGTGAATTGGCGCAGGTTGGTCGTGCAGGAAGGCGAGATATAACTTGAAGGCCTTTAAAATGGCTGGTTCTCTTAGTCTAGACATGAGGAAACGGTTATCAGAACTTTTTTCGGTTCGCGTAAGCTTCACTGTTGGGGGAGACATTGGATCAAAAATAGGTTTTTGGTCAGTAGGAGCTTTCTTGGAAAGACTGTAGCAGTTGTCGCTCAACAAGACATTTGCTTTGCAGGCAGCAATGGCCTCTTTGTCAGAAGATATTATAGTGCCCTTTTGAGAAATTGGAGAGGAGACAACCAGTGAACTGACGGAGCTCGAGTTGGTGGGCAGTTTTTTCGGTGTGGAGGGAGGTGGGAGGTTCGGTGTAGATTTTTCTGTAAGTTCGGATACAGCTGACCGTTTTATTACTACGCCATGTGGCCATAGATTGCTGTCTAAAAGCTTTTCAGCTGACTTTTTTGACTGAGTTCCAATTTTAAAATCAATATTTGAGATATGATTGATTAGGTGGTAGCATCGAATAAACTCTGTAGTCCCAAGCTTTTCCTTAACGTAGTGAACTATGTTGTTAGGCGTAAACCCTGCAGGAAGATTTCTTACGACTACATAGTGCCACCGTTGTGTATTATTACAAGCCAGCTTGCTGGAGCCTTCAGTAGTACTGGGAATATCCGTAGGTGTTACCTCAGTTTGTGTAGAGGCGGTGGAGCAGGTAGTTTCCATAGTTGGTGTAGGCAAGGGTATGGTGGTAGGGTATGTATTTTTGACATGCTTACACTTATGTTGGCTTTCATATTTGGAGTATAACTCCTTTACCAAGTCAGTTACACAAGTTAGGTTGCTCTTAATGTTAGCAATACCTGCTTTTAATTCAATTGAAGAGGAGTCCTGTACTTGGATTTTTATCACTTCTTCGGCATTGTTGAAGAGGATTTGGGAAATATTGAAAATATTCTGTTCCATATCCCTTAGAGACTTTAATAACATATCTGGTTTGTAAGCGGAAAACTCCCTCGAGAGATTATGGATATCGTCAATTTTTTTCTCCGTGAGATCCCACCTGGATTCACTCTTCACTAAAATGTCATACATTTCAGAAATTGTCGGTACACTACTTGACAATTGGGATACACGGTTTGCGACTGAATCAAAAAGTTCATGTGGAATCAAATTTTGAGATACCTTTGTGATTTTATCGTTGAGATATTTCAAACTAGGGGAGTCGCACAGGGCGCAGAAAAATCGAAGGTGGGTTGATTTTTGTAATATCAAGATTTTTGTGGTAGCCTTATCAAGGCCCGTGCAATTCATGCAAAAAGATCGTTTACACTCGCCACTACAACGAAGTTTATTGTATTTGTCTTTCTCTGAAAACTCTTTACGGCAATTGTCACACTTGTATTCAGCCATATTTAGAAAATATGATATAACTGATGGTGGATATGACCACCTTGATTTTCTACAACAGCTTGTAGCTTTCGGCGCCATAATCCGATAGAATTTGTTAATATTTCTTGGTTAAGATTTTGCCAGCACATTATTATTATTTCTTTTAATTCCTGAATAGTGTTAACCACCACATCTTCGTAAACCATTCTTTCCAGAACACTCCATACTGTATAATCCACTGGATTAAGATCCGGATTGTTTGGGGGCCAAAACTGAGGTTCTATAAAATCTGGGCAGTTCTCTCGTAAATGTCTAATAATAGTGTTGGAGGTTTGTGCAGGTGCACCGTCTTCTTGGAATGTATAGTTATCACAAATATATTCGATTTCCGGTAACATATAAGATAAAATTTCTCGTTGGTAAACTTCAGAGGTTACGTTCTCAGCTACAAAAATGATGCTGCTTTTTCCCTTTATGGAAACTGCCACGGAAACCATTACCGATTCCGAAAAATGCACCTTTTCAACTAGCAATGGATTTAAAGAAATATCTCTCTTTTTCATATCAGCGGCAAAATATACTCGGTTATTTTGAGGGTTTTTTGGTTGTCGAAGAGTGAATATTTTTCATCGGTAAACCATATTTTTTCGATATTTTGCCGGCACCTGAATTTTTGTAATAAAAGTTTGCATCTTTTAATACGTTTTTGCTTTACATCAGCCGTTAACTTTTGACAATATATCTTTTTAAAAGGTTTTAATTTTAAGTCATTCTTTATTATCCTTCTACTGAACTTCTACTAATTCTCGTTGTTTTAGATATTTTTCGACAACTTACCGAAACATAAGCTAGGGCATTTTGAATTATGTTTCTCACTTGTTCAATGTTGGCAAGGCTTCTGGTGGATCTTTTCCTGTCACGTCCATGTTTTACTTGCACAGAACCATTAGTTAAGCGCAAATGCTTTAAAAAGTAACTAATTTATCTTCTAAACTAAGAACGTGCATTATTACATTTTATAAAGGTCACAGGAATAATCTTTCAAAATCTCAAAGAATCTGTCAATATTCACTATCAATCTGTTTTCTTTTGTTTATAATTTACTCAAGGCTCCCTTGATTTTTAGTTGGACTTTTGTACCACACAGTTCAATATGTTAATGCTTAAAAAAACACCACGCAATATATAAAACAACGAGAACTAGTAGAAAGTCAGTAAGAAGAATAATAAATAATAAAGAATGATATGAAAAAATGAATAAAGAACGATTTAAAACGAAAACCTTTTAAAAAGGTTGTTGTTGATGTTATTTACTTTTCATAATTAAATAATTTAAAGTTCAATTTTCTCGAGTCTAATAAAGTTTGTTTTTTGCTCTTCTTTTTGACATTTTTGAAATTTCAGAACATCTACCTGATTCAGCAAGTACAAACTTATAGATTTTTTTAGCCCATTAAATAACTCTCGCACGCGACTTAAAAAAAATTAACTATTAAAAAATTAATTCAATCAAAATCCTCAAGTTGCTGCTCAAAGCAATGAACTATTTTAACATGAAATGGTAAAAATATTGGAATCACCTGATTTTTGCAACGACTTTAAAATCAACGTTTTAGAAAAATTCTATTTTTTTACCCTGTACTGGAGAAGTCAGAGTTTAAAAATTAAAATATATTAAAAAATCTTTAAAATCGATCAAAAAATAAGAAAAATAATAAAAAAGGTTCCAATTTAATTTGGAACACAGTGTATTACATTGAACCATGACAATTGTTTCGACAGCCGTTGTCTTCTTGGAATTTACAGTTTATGTTTCTCTTACAATAAGGTATTTATATATACATCTTTCAAAAACAAAACAATAAAAATGTTGGAATTTACAAGTAATAAAACTAATAAAGGTTTAACAATGGGGAATTATGCAAAAATACCTGATTGTTTAGTAAGAGCCCATACTTTCTACAAAATTGAGTTTCTTTGATTTTATTTCAGAATGAAGAAAATCGTCATCAAATTTGTGTGAACTCATCAAGTTTCGAAATGTGAATTATTTAAATTTTTTATGTAACTGTTTTATGTTCTTTTATTTGTTTTCAAAATATCTGCCAGTTTTTTAGGACACGAACTACACTTCAGCCTGTAAACTCCTGATTTCCTCTTTTTGTTTTGAGTGAGTTTTTTATTTATATATCATTTCTAGAAAAGCGTTGAGAAATGTTGGTATTCAATTTACCGATATGGCTAATAGTTTTAAAAATACCGTGGTTGACGTTTCTATCTGATGAAAAAACTAAATTGATTGCTTTTTATAAGATCTTTTGGCGATTATTTTATCTGCAATATCTGCTTTGCATCCGTTGTTTACTGCTATCTGTTTAATTAAATTGTAATTTTCATTTGATAAAGATACGATTAGAGATCTGTGAATAAACAAGTTAAAAGCTGACATTTTTTGTGAATAGGGATGACATAAGCCACAAGACAATGTAAATGTGCCTTTCGTTACAAAAACCAAGACTGCAAAAAATATAAGAGAAATAGCCAAACGCTACAACATTGTTTTCACTAAGACAGGCAAAGCAGTGGCGGCTATTCAGGTGAAGTAGGTAAAGTGCTGCTTCACCAGGAAAAATAAACAAGCAAACGTCTAACTATATTTATTATATATCTCTTAAAATTTTAGTTTTTACATTCATTTATTCGTCTAATTGGTAAAAAATAAGCTGTACATCTCGAATAAATATTTTACTTGACCGTTGGCGGTATGTCTTTTTAAAACTTTCAATCGAACTTTATTATAACATCAATAACAGTGGCGCAAACCGCTTTGACTTTGCTGGAGGTGCTATGTTTAGTTAACGATTTTCCTACTATGTTGCCATGACAACGTGTACGTGATGACGTCGAGCCCAGCGCCATACAACGCTCTCGGTAAATTGCAGGCGCAGTACACTACACCCACGTGTCGTTCAGCTTGCGGTGGTTGTTTACTTTTATTTTTGCGGATTTCGCTGCAACCGGTGAGTTCCTATGCAGTTAACTTGACGTGTTATATTTATTTATGGTGTTGTTACAACTTCAAATTCGAAGTTAGTAAATGTGATTGTTCAAGACTGGAATAAATTAAAAGATGTCGTTGAATTTATTACAAACTGTGACAAATCTGATGAAAAATCAATCCGCCTTGCGAAAGGATTTTTAGGTGAGATAAACGATTTTGAATTCACGTTTCTGGCATTAGTGTTTAATGACATTTTCTCAATCATGGACATACTATTTGACGTTCTTTAAATAAAATCGCTTGACATTCATTTATGCATATCCAATATAAAACGCTGTCGTGAGGCGCTCTGTAAAAAAAGAAATGAACATTTTTTTTTTTAATACTATGTTTGATAAAGCAAATTCTATTACAGACATAAATCATTACAAACATGAGCTTGCTAAGCTTTCACCTGAAGAAATTAGGGCTAAGTATAGAACCCTTTTTTATGAAATATTGGGCCATATTTTAATGGAAATGACACTAAGATTTCGAGACTGTTAAAAACTTATATTTTCAGGCAGGTTCTGCTAAATTTTCCGGATATAGTTTACATTTGAAAATGTGTTACAGTTATATGGGGAAATATTTTCAAAAAGTCAACGACTTAAGAATGAGCTTGGTCTTAATTTTGCCAATGAGAGTAATTGGAATATATCGCTGCAAGAGCAAGTTAAAAAAATTAATAAAAATAAATATATTTTAACCGAAGCATATAAATTGTTTCCCTTATTTTGACAATACCGTCGACAAGTGCTTCAGTGGAAAGAAGTTTTTCTTGCTTCAAATGTGTAAAAACTTGTTTATGAAATATAATATCTCAAGAAACACTTACTTCTCTTGGCAATATTTCAATTCAAAAGGAATTTCTGGAGGAGATTAGGGCAACTCATCCATTTTATGAGATAAATTTGCTGCTCGAAGGATAGGAGAATTTAATATTCAAAATTTAGGTTAGTCGTAAAAAAATATTATACCCCCTCCACATATAAAAAAATTCTGGAAAAAAAATTATAGCGATATTTTCTTGCTTCATAGATGGCAATCTGTGGTAGCTGTAAGTAAAGACAAATATGTAAATAAAACACTTGCTATCTTAAATAATAAAAAAAACTATTGTAAAATTAATTTTGATCCAACAGAAGTTTTTTCAAAAAGTGATTAAAAACAAATTTTTCTTTTTAATGACTATGAAAAATCCAAATTAATAAATATAAACCCTCAAGCTCCAAAATTATATTCTTAATTAAATTACACAAAACTGATTTACCAGTATGACCTATATAGTACGTTTTGTAACAGCTCCATCTAGTAAATTATCTAACAAACTAATTAAATATATAGAAACCTTTTGCAACTTTAAAGCAAAATGGAATATTATAAACCCTTATGCATCAATAAACAATATACAAAGTACCCAATCTCTCATCAAATGCCAAGTTTATATCTTTTGATGTTCAAAATCTTTTTCTTAGCATTCTACCCAACGAACTAACAGAACAGTAGAAAATTTGTTTTTGTTAGTAAAAAATAATGTAAATTCTACACATGATATTTTATATGCTTTTTCGGTCTGTTTGGATCAAAATTATTTTGAATTTAACGGTGAATTTTATATGGTTTAATAATGGGAAATCCTTTTAAGTCCCATTTAGAAGAAAAAATACACGAACATCCATTAAATAAGAATTTTCTGTACTGATATAGATACATTAATGATATTATTACGTGTATTACAGGTACATAATGATAATTAAATCAAGTATTAACATTTCTTAACTTTATAAATAAATTGCATCTAAGAATTAAATTTACCGCAGAAATAAACTCCTTTATTCACAGACTTATAAACGTAACTTTATTACAGAAAAATTACAATAAAGAGCAAAATTTAATTAAACCGACAGCAGTTAATATCAAAAGTGCCGAAAAAGGGACACCCTGTATAGTGTAAGTTACTTTATTTAGGAAATAAAAACTGCAACTAAATGACAAAGTTATTAACCGTACTTGCATATCAATCAAATTTACGAAGAATGTGGTATCACGTATGCCAAATAACACAGAAATACAATAACATTTTGACTTATACGAGAAAAGAGACACTTATGCACCATAATGCCCAAGTACTCGCACAAAGCAATACCGCTTTACTCATTTTACTGGTTTATCAATTTTGTAAATGTGCCTTTGCTATGATTGAGAAAATGCATATTTGAAAAATTATTTGTTAATAATAATTATATATAGTTAATGAAATATTACAGAGATTATTATTACAGTATTAGAACCACCAAAAACAGTAATTTTAATATAATCAACAAACATACATTTTTATTTTATGTAAGATAGTTAATAACACCCTTTCCAACCAAATCAAAATGATACAATAGTCCAAATAAGCGATAATTTTAACAATCTATCATTGCATTCAAACCAAAACAATTCTGATGTCTATGTTGTTAAAGATTTAATTATTTATTTATTTTAAAACTATCGGAACATAGCTAAAATTTATTATATGGAGGCGTTCTTTATATATTAATTAGTGATGTGTTTTCGGCTGTCTAGAATTCTGTAGAGCAGGTGCGATAATTGATGCAGTAACACCCGCTTCGTCAAATAGAATATTCTCACCTGCAAATAAAGCAGTGTATGTGGAGAACAGAGAAAGGCCTTCATTAAATCACACATCATGTCGTACACCGACACCCTACATATCATTAACCAAACTGAACAAGATACTTAATTAAACAATGTACCCCAGAGGTATTCTATTTTCTTTTCTATTTATAGATAAACATCAGTTTCGACGTACATGATTATTGATGCAGCCAGCGAGTAGAGGTATGAAAATGTAACTTCGCAATAAACAAAGTATTGTCTTAAGAAAAGGAGATGCGCATTGCTGGAAAGGCATCTGATTTTAGATATTTCGCCATTTTGATTAGCATGCTAGATTAATAAAATATTAATATTACCTTCCTATTTTATTAGTTTAGTGAAAAATTTTATGACATAGATACTATACCTCATTTCAAAAAGCTAAGGAAGTTTTGGTAAATCGAGAAAGCTCGTCTTTTACAGAGTGGACAAATAAAATATAAATTCTAGCATACTATGGTTTATGGCTGACACACCATAGAAAGGTCAACACTAATTTGAACACGAATACATTTTATTATTTCTGTAGAAAAATGAGATGTCAGTGGCATTTCTATCAGCAAGGAGTAATAAAAAAAGTGAATTTTTGATTTGTTTAACGAGGTAAGTTTCACTACCCTCTTGTTCCTGTAAAAATTGGAGTTTGTGAGGTTAGATTTTCAGTCTGCGCAAATGGCACAAAAAGTTTGCATATTGAGGCAAAAATTGTGTTTTTTTTTAAATCCAAATGCTGCGTTTTATTTTATAATGATATAGGAATTCGAGGATAGATCGCGCAATGGTTTTACAGCACCACCGCTAGTGTTACAGATGATTGAAGACGTCATGATGCAATTCAGTTCATATTAAACAAGCCGCAGCACCGTCTGTGTTTACCGGTTAAAAGCCTATTTAAATATCATTTATATTGCGATCCACTTGGACAAAAATATTTTTACTAATTCCTTCTTTGTGCTAGTGAACTTTAAATTTAACAATAATTTTGATCATCTTATTGTCTCAAGTAAGTAAAAATATTCAAATTTTATTGTATAACCTTAAACTGGCAAATGTTTTAAATTGTGTTCCTCTCACGACAAGGATAGTGAGCAAGCTGTGCTTGAAAATTACTTTGCTCAAATCGGTTTGAAGTGAGCAGCAGGACGTAGTGGTATGCTTATTTCGTCAGAAAGAGTTTGCTTTGTAATTGTTAGGTTATCTGTGTAACAAAACTAATGGTTCATTATGTACTGATTCATTGGAAGAGTAATAGTCTATTTATATGATTAACAGTTAAACAATAAGTGAGCAAACAATAAATTCAATATAATACGTATAAGGTTGTAACATTAGATTATTATTATTTATTATATGCAAGGTTAGTATTCGTGCTTTGAGAAGGTCAATGTTTTGACGAAACATGTGTTCAAGGTACATACGTAAGATTAGCCAATTATTGTTCTATTTAAAATTTAGATAATTTATGTAAAATATTTTTGGGAATTATTGGAAGAATTATTGATGTATAATTTTGGCAATTATGCAGACAGATTGTTTACTCATTTTTAAGGTGAGATGGCTCATTATTATTTCATTTTAGGGTTCCGTACCTCCCCGCATGAAAAAACGGAACCTTTATAGAATCACTCGTCTGTCTGGCATAACCGATTAAGTTGAAATTTGGTACACATATGTATGTCATGTAAGGTAAATAAATGAATTTTAAATATGGGGATCATTTATGGGCGGTAAATATGAAAATTAAGAAAAAAACTACTGCTGCTAAAATTTTTAAAAAATTCAGAAAATACTGCTTTATTTTTAGTTTACAGGAAAACCTATAAGGTCTTAATATAACATAATAAATATATTAGAGATAAAATCTGCGACTTTTAAAATTTGTTTAACATAATAATATATATTTTTTATGTCCTCACATATTGTCTTCTGGTATAGTACGGAACCCGCGAGACTGACTCGCTCTTGACAGCTTTTTTTTCTTTTAAGTATGTCTACCAAATACAAGAGCACTGGAAGTTATTCCAGGGCTGAACAACAGTTAATCGAAGACATTCAAGGGGCTAATGAAAATAGAATGGGAGATAATGAGGCTGCTCCAAATTTAGAAGTACCGGCTACTCTACGAAGAAGAAAATCGAGAAGTAATGTAAAGAAAGGCCCTCTTGGACTATCCTAAACATCAGGCAAAGCTGCTGAACGAAAATTAGTCAAACATATCCTAAAACTTAAAAAAATGGATTTTTCTCCTCCGTACGAAATTGGTTTTTAAATTGGCCGAACAGTTGGGTATTAAAGTTCGTTTTTGTAAGGAACCCAGATTAGCTGGTTTTCCATGACTTTACTTATTTCTGCAGAGAAACCCAAGGCTGTCAGTGAGAAAAGCAGAAAGGATCTTTATTAATCGATCTTTGGGTATGAACAAAAAAAGAAGTCGAGTGCACATATTTTTAACATGGACGAGACTGGTCTACACCTAAATAATAGGCTTAGGCATTCGTTGTTAAGAAAGGATCTAAAAATATCGCTCCGGTGAAAAGGGCGAAACCATCACGGTCATAGCTTGTTGTAATGCGGAAGGCCTTTTTATTCTTCCTACCTGCGTAATGAAAAGCACAAATAAAAAGCAAGAGTTTGAGGATGGGATGTAGCTTTTTATACATTAAAAATAACCCAGAACGAAAGCTCACCAGATTACAGTTTGGAAAGTTACTTGCTAAAATCAACAACTGTAAATAATAATTGCATCAATTAAGGTTACGAGAATTGCCCAGATGCCGTCTCTTTGATTGATAATAATAACATAGTTGAGATCCCTGATGCAGTTAAAAATAAACAAATGCCTGATAGTAGTTCTCAAAATTTTCCCAAGGCTTCAGCTGATGATAATCAATAATTTTGTTGCGGTTGGTAAGCTGTAGGTGAAACTCTACCAGAAAAACAAAATGAAAGAAACTAATGCAAATACGCCTGTGAAACGTACCCCTGGAAAATTACTGGATATAATCTCGCCTAATTCAGTTGTTTCTGCTGACGTTAATTCGGTTCGATAAAGGAGCAAGCAGCTGGCAGAAATTTTAACTTCAGAGACAACAATTGGCGAGAAAAAGAAAAAAGCGGCTAAAACAACAGAGAAAGGAAAAAACGTCTAATAATACAAAACCAGTTTTTAAGAAATCAAAAAGCGACCAAAAAAGAATCTAAGAGAGCTTCCAAAAGTGAATTCTCAGGCAAAGATTTAGAAGCACCGACTTTAGACGACTCATCAGATGATATGGACGTGGACGACGCTGACGATGTTTGTGGTGAGACGTATTCATAAAATCTGAGGACTGGGTTAATTGCCTAAGTTGCTCCCAATGATATGATTCAAAAATATTACAACTAAAAACAAAATTTTCAGAAAAAATAGAAAAAATGTTGAGCACTTATTTTATTAATAAAAGCAAGAGTCGTGCCACTCATTGACCGTTCCACGATTGCTTTTATTTAAAAAATTTTTTTTGCGTGCTATATTTTGTTAGAATGTTTACCGAGTAAATATTGTTAAGATTAACTGGAAACTAAATTTTATTTTAAATAATGTATTCACAATAAAATAATTAAAATTAATTTCCGCTCTTTGCTATTGTTTGTATTTAAAGAGCGCGTGAGTGTTGTCGCAATGTGTAATACTTCTAATTAATAATATTAATGAATCCGGCTATAAATGAGAAATTCTATGTGTCATGTCAATTTAAAGTTAAGCTGATTGTATTTGGAAATGTGAATACAGCTTTACCGGTTTGTATGTTATTGACAAAAGCTAGGCTTGAGTATCAAGCTTTAGTTTTATTCATAATTTTGCTGTGAAATTTTTTTATCGAATACCAGAAGAGCGTCAATTATTTCTGGGATTTTTTTTGGCACAAATATTTCAAGAAATTTATTCATCTTCAACTTATGGTATTACAACTGAAAATATATGGTTATATCTATGTTACTGAATTTTATCGTAATTTACCAAATACCCCCACCGAAAAATAATTTACCGGTAATTTTTCACAAGTAATATAAAGTTAATTTAATTTGTGAAAAGAAATTAGAGGTTAAATGTGACGAAGTTTAAAGAGGTTGGAGTTATTCAGTATTATATAATAAAATAGTCTTATTAGCTAATAAAACGTGTATTTAAAAATGATGTAGGTATATAATACGTATTAGCTAACGGGGATTACTATACATCAACTGTAGCAATGAGTGCCAACTGAACAGTAGGATGCTAAATGTCTATACAAATACATTCAAAAGGAACTAATAAACTGCGTTTAAACAAAAATAACTGTTCTGCCTTTTCCGTTAGATAGCGCGATGAGTTTTAAGTGTTATTATAAGAATATGGGGCGCATTCACCACATCGTCCAGAAATATCATTGAAGAAAATCATATTGGTTTTATAGAAAAAAATATATGCAATAAAACAATACAAAAAATAGTGTTGAAAGGTCTCGATAACTAGACGATCATTTCAAAAAAAAGAAAAACATGTAAATTGATACAGTAACTCTCTCACAAACATGCTAAAAAAATGTGGCTTAGAGTTTTAAATATATAGAAGATTTCATCGAGGTATCAAACAAGATTTCAAAGAAATGAAAACCGATCCTTGTCTATGATGTTAAAATCTATTGGTCAAAGATGTTTATTATAGGTAGAATCCAAGTTGTATAATGCTATTCCAATAAATCTCAAGCAAAAAATGAGAATGACCAACTTCAAAAGATATGTATCACAAGGATTATTACAAACCCTATATCACATATGTAATTTAATGTATCTAAACGCTTTGCAAACATAGTGTCATGGTTCTTGGGATTAGACCATATCAAATTATTTATATGTTTAAATTCAAAATATGCTTTATTTTTTATAATAAAAACGATAATAAAAAACAAATAATAAAAAAAGAAAACAACAGAAAATTAAAAATTTTAGTAACAAGAGGGGAAAGGTATGTACCGATAAACAGTCAAAAAATAAAAACTAATAAACTAAAATAAGACAAAAAGTAAAATAACTGATTGATGAAATGAAACAGGAATAAAAAATAAATAATGTATAAAAAACAAAAAATGAAATTGTTATGTATTCAATGTATTTGAAATGAGGAGTTTTTTGGCCTTGCGTCTAGATACTTTGTACTCTCCAATCTCGCGAATGCTAACTAGTAGAATATTAAAAAGCTTTTTACCGCAGTAAAGAATTGAATATTTAGTTAAAGATGAAGACGGTATTTGTAAACTTATACTGTATGAACTGCGAGTAGTGCGAGCATTCATGGAATGAATATCAGCTGAAAATTTCTTATGCATCAGATACAGCTTCTAAAATAAATAAACAGGGCAGTATAAGATTTTTTTGCGATTTAAATGCGGATCTACGTGTGTCGCGTAGCTTAAAATTTACATTTCTGTAATTTAAAAACTCTGCTAAAGAGATTAAGTAAGCAAGACCTCCAAAAACATATCCCGTATCTTAAGAACGCATCAACAACTGAAAAGTAAACATTTCTGGTAGCTACAGAACCTAGTCCGTTTTTTTCTAGCTCTAATAGCAAAGCAGCCAGAAGATAATTTTGCACATAGGTTATCTATATGAATCTCAAATTTTTGATTTAGTATCTATGAGCAGCCCCAAAAATTTATTCTGTGAGAGATTATTGATAACTTGCCCATCAATAAAAACACTACCTAGATCACATTTAAAATTAATAATGTTGGTTTTGGAAATATTGAAAGAGAGTAAATTTATGTCACACCATTTCTTAATACTTAAAAGGTCCTTGTTTATCATTCTCTTCAAGACAATCGGATCAAGCAAGGTGGTATCATCAGTGAAAGATGTGCAACTACAATGATTAATTGCGGAAAACAATTCAGTAACATATTAAAAACAACAATGGACAAAGAACCGATCCTTGTGGAACACAATCATTAACTTTGAGTTCTAAGGAGTTTTTATCGGATCGGAAGATCGGAACCAATTTAAAACTGCTTCCCTAAACCTATATGCCCCAAGTTTACTCAGCAGTATCCTGTGACAAACGCAGTGAAATGTCCTTGTTAAATCACAAAACACCGCTGATACAATATCCTTGTCGTTAAGACTGAGATATAGTTGAAAATGAAATATTGCATCATCAGTGTTTTTCGAAAATTAAAATCCAAACTGCGAAATTTTTAAAAAGGGGTATTACTGTTGAAATTTTTAAAGAGACAGGGAAACAACCACTTTCGATAGACTAATTAATTGCCAATGTCAGAGCTTCTACAGCAGAAATAGGAAGACTGAATAAGTTTCTTTGAAATATGATCCCAGCCAGATCCTTTTTTATTTTTATTTTCATTAAAAACCTTTACCAATTTATCAGGGTTTACTGGTCTAAAGAAGAAGGTTTCAGAAACAGAAATATTTTTAAGGTAGGTCAGAGGATCAATATAATTTTGAGGAATATTACTGAATAGTGTCTCGCCAACTGTACAGTAGAGCAGAATATCAGCAGAGGTTTTCTAATTTTAAATTTGATTCGTGTAACGATTTTGATTTTTTACCCCTAAGATCGGTTGCTATGTTTCAAATCTCCTTTTGCTTGTTTGTAGCTTCAGTCAAGCGCTCATTATAGTATGTCCCTTGGCTTGTGCAATAGTTTTGCGGTAAATACTCCTATATCTACTAAAATAAGAAAATAAATTATCATGAAAAAATTTTGGTAAACCAAGTTTATTTATTCTTGGATCTTATATTTGGAATAGGAAACCTACTATTAAATAATCGTATAATCACTTTATGATACATCTCAAGAGAATCAGGGCGACCTAGAATAGTATTCCAGTCATAATCAGCACACGACTGGTAAAATCTGCGATAGTTCTTTCCTGTTAATATTCACCCTCGTTTTTTAATTTTCCTTAAAAGAGAACGCCCTGGGTAATTCTCGTAACTAATATCTATAGGTACCTCACACAACAACACTGCTTCATGATCCGAGAGTGCTGGGTTCATAACACTACAAGACACTTTATCCACATTTGAGCACATATAGTTTATGATAGAAGAACTGTTTGTCAATATTGTAGGGTCATGCATTCACTTTAAAGATTGGAATAGATACTCAAGAGCACTTGATCTGTGCGAAAAACATTTATTATTAGAATTGATATTAAAGTCACCAGTTAAAATAACATTTAGTTGGGGGCCAAGACACATTAAAAGATTTTCTAACCTATCCATAAAGGTAAATACGCTACATGAGGTAGGACGGTAAAGGCAAATAATGTGGAATTTAATAGAAGCACAAAAAACAATCGAAAATTCAAATTCCTTTTCAACAATTAAATGGTTCAGTCTATCGTAATCGATAAAAATAAAACTGGTAAAAAACTCATTATTAATGAAAATTAACTTGCCTCCTGCTACATGAATCACAGGTGATAGAGGCGATCCCATGGCTGCCCCTGAAGTTTGTTCATAAAAAGCTCATTAAAAAATGAAATAAGTAGATATAAGGCAAGCTTACACTAGGTCTACTAAGTTCTTATCAAGATTATTATGATCAAATATGTCTGATATAATGGAAATAGAGTCGTTGACAGGAACAGTTGTGTATAGTGATTTTACATCGAAACTGATGAAATGTCCCGAAGATATTTTAGTAGGAGTGTACTCATCATATTTTAACAGAACAAAACATCAATAAAAGTAATATAACTTTCTTCAAAGAGAAAAAAATCGTGTCTTGTAATTTATGTGAAAAATTGTCCGACGTAACGACTAATCAACGTACTATGTCATATTTGGCCGAATTGATAGAAGATCGCGGTTGTAATTTGAAGAAAGAAATTGTGTTTCGAGTTTTTTAGGAATATTTTCTTCCAAATTATTCAAAATTAAAACTATTAAATGGAAAAATGGTAAATAAAATGGTGTTTAAATATTATATTTATATTATTTTATCAGACATAAATATTTATCTAAAAAATGTTCCATCCAAGTGTAATTTTTTCGCTTTTAAGAAGAAAGGAGGTGGCAGAAGAATACAAAAACACCTTAATTATGTAAGTGAGATGTATATATCAACATTTTAGCTTATAACAAAATTAAGTGGGTTTTGCATAATATAACCACGTTTAAATAAAGATCAAAATACAAGAGTTCTAACCACACTACACCACAACTTGTTACGTTCTGGACGGGCGTTTCGCTAACCAAGTTAACCAATAAACTAAAGTAACTTATCCTAACCGAGACTATTTATAGGTCACACTTGGTTGCACCCGACTACACCGTTGTCAAGTAAACGATAGAGGGGATTATAGGGAATAGGCCCTCTCTCTTTATTTAGTGCTTTCTTACCACATTTAACTATTTATATACTCTCAAATGCATTCAATAATCTATTATTAGATACATTTTAAATCAACTTAAGATTATTTATTCCTATTTGGTGATTGTTTTTCAAAGCATGTTGGGCAACGCTTGACTTTCCTGTTCTTCCGTATCTTAAATGTGCCATGTGTTCTTTAAAACGAATGCTTATGGAGCGTTTAGTTTGCCCAACATATTTTAGATGGCAGTCATTACAGCTAATTTCATAGATTCTACTCCTCTCCTTCAAGTCGACTTTGTCTTTAGGGTTTCCAAGGAGATTTTTAGGTAAAAACCTACGTTTTTAAATACTTTTTCTAGACCTCTCGTATATCTGAGATTATATGGGATTACTATGAACTTATTGGGAGCCACAGGTGCTTGAAGAGTAGTGGCATCTTTTAACATTTTCTTATGCTTATGTCTATTTACTAATTTATGTATAAAATTATCATTATATCCATTACTTTTAATCCGGTTAATTTCATTATTAAAACGTTCTTTACTTAATAGAAAATTGACTAACCTGTGAGTTAAGAAATGAAATGCTGCCATTTTGTGTTGACGGCAATGAAATGAGTCAGATGTTATATACCTATCAGTATTAGTAAATTTCCTATAAATATCAAAATCTAATTTATCGTTATTTCTAATAACTAACGTGTCGAGAAAAGGTAATTGCCGATTGTTCTCCTTTTCGTACGTAAAATTAACGGAATGATATGTATTGTTTAATGTTTGTAAGAAAGTGTCTAAATTTTCTGTTTTAGTATCCAAAATAGCAAATATATCGTCTATGTATCTATACCACACCCTTGGGAAATACTTGAGTTCTTTTTTTGAAGTGGATTGTTTCTAATCTACTCATAAACAAATTTGCAAGGAACGGAGATAAGCAATTGCCCATCGCAGTTTCCTCAAGTTGTCTATAATATTTATTGTTGAACTAAAAAGAATTGATTCATACATAATTTTGTGAAATTAGCTGTAACGACTGCGATTTAAATATGTTGGGCAAACTAAACGCTCCATAAACATTCGCTTTAAAGAACATATGGCACATTTAAGATACGGAAGAACAGAAAAGTCAAGCGTTGCCCGACGTGCTTTGGAAAACAATCACTAAATAGGAATAAATAATCTTAAGTTGATTAAAAATGTATCTAATAATAGATTATAGGATACATTTGAGAGTATAGAAATAGTTAAATGTGGTAAGAAAGCACTAAATAAAGACAGAGGGTCTATTCCCTATAGTCCCATCTATTGTTTACTTGACAACGGTGCAGTCGGGTGCAACCAATTGTGACCACATTTACCTATAAATAGTCTTGGTTAGGATAAGTTACTTTAGAAATTTAGTGTAAAGTCGAACGTGTACACAAGTGCGTAGCGTAAAACATCGCAACCGATAGCGAACAAAAGCCTTCAATAGTGTGTGACGTCCATTGTCATGGATAGTAAAGGGAAACCACCCCCCAAGACCCCCACCGTAGGGGAATACATCGAACTTAAAAAATATACAGAAAACCTAATCCTAAACAACGACATAGCTAACCGAAAACTTCAAGACGAATTCAAACAAGCCCAGAGAGGCTGGAATAAAAAATTCAACAAAGCCCAAGAGGACTGGTCCCGGATAATTCAGGAAAAAAACAACCAAATAGAGAAGCTAACCAACACTATAACAAAGCTGGTCACAGACATTAAAAGGTATGAAAATGAGTATCCCGATCCCCCTAATCCCCCCAACAACTTATACACAGACATATCCGACGATTACATGAGCCAAGACTCAGACAATGAACAATCAATTACCGAAATAACTTCAAAAAAAAAAAAGAAACGAACAAACACAAACACATCCCCAAACAATCCCAACCCGACTAAAAAACCGACCACCACACAGGAAAATACTACCTTCACCCAACAATTCCCCTCGCTTGCCCCCAAGCAAAACCCGAAACAAACTAACACCCCTACCCAAATTAAACCAATCACAACCACCAAAATAACAAACCCTCCTAATCCAAATATTAACAACACCCCTAAACCCAAAATTCCTCCTATAATATTAAGAGAGAAATCAAAATATAATAACATCTTAGCTTATCTTCGCGCTAACCAAATCAATTACGGCAATCCTACCAACATAACAGAGGGTATTAGGTTCAATCCTCCAACCGCTCAGGACTATCGTTCAATAACAAAATTTTTCGAAAATCAGAAAATTCAATTCCACTCATACAACTTTGAAGAGGACAAACTTCTACACGTAGTCCTGAGAGGAGTACTGGAGGATTGGACCACGGAAAAAATAACCAATGATCTACTAAGTCAGGGCTTCACCCCAAAGAGAGTAATAAGATGGTACCATAAAAACGGCAATCCCATGCCGTTGGTGCTAGTGCTACTACCTAAAACACAAAAAAACATTTTCGATTTACATTTTCTAGATGACATGGCTATTAAAGTTGAATCTCAAAAAAATAGAACAAAATATACCCAATGTCACAGATGCCAACTATACGGCCATGCTCAATCGAACTGTCAGGCTTCACCAAAATGCTTAAAATGTGCAGAAGAACACTTCACACACCTCTGTAACTTGGAAAAAAACACCCAATGCAAATGCGTCAATTGCGGAGGCGAACATCCTGCCAACTTCCAGGGGTGTGTGAAACACCCTAAAAACCAAATTTCTAAACCCTCAATAAATATCCCGCCCCCTACATTCAAATGGGGAGTAGATAACCTCAAAAACACAAAAAACAATAGCACAACTAGCACCAACGACATGAATGATCTCACCGTTATTTTACAAACCTTTGCAAATATGAACAGCCAGCTGCAGGCGTTCATGAAAAATTTCATGGACACCTTGCAATCGCAGTTTAAAACCATTTGTACGTAACTCAATTCTCCACAGAGACAGTAAACTCCCCTACCTTCAAGAACATATAATCAAACTCAATACAAATTACTTTATACGTGCAGATTTATCTGAAAATAGACTTATTAATAACTCCCATAACTTCTCTAATCCCAACGACAAATACAAACTACCTAAAGACTGCCTCCTACCTTAGATAACTCAACCAACTCAACTGTTTAAAATTAGGGGCAAAAATATAACAAATATTATAATTGGCTAATAAAAGGTTTATTTAAAAATTATGGAGGCATAGTATTTGTATTAACCATTTTTTGATCCAACTAGAACAATGGGAGCCAACTGAAGAGTAAGATGCTAAATGTCTATGCAAATTAAAGTGCTTTCAAAAGAAACCTCTAAATATTGATTATCATTCAAGTGGAGTTATTGATAATTCCCTAAGGCGTCAGAGCTCCATCTAGTAGAAACCTAAAAAAATATTTTATGGATATGCATTATTGTATAGAAAGGTGCCTCTAGCGTTTCTATAATAATGCATATCGATAAAATATTTCTCTTGGTATCTATTAGATGGGGCTCCGATTCTTTAGCGAAATATCAATAACTCCACTAGAATTGTTATCAATATTGATAGATTCCTTTTGCAAGAATTTACATTTAATACTGATTATAATTTGTTCCAGTGCCCCTTTATTGGTTAATGCCAGCTTTTGTTACACCATTATATAATCTGTAAACCGTAAACGCGATTTTGTTTTGAATCTTGAAAACAATTACAATTTTCGCCAAGCAAACTTTCCGGTGATGTATGAAACCTTTTTTATCGTTAATTGGTCATTTCTTGAACGGGCAAATGATGTTGAGAATGTATGTGCATTGTTTTATGGCAAAATTTTTGAAATTCTTGATTCATGTGTACCGAAGTATAAAAAAACTATCTAAACGTAAATATCCACCATGGTTTATTATTGCCATATTCACTCCTAAATTGCTATTCAAATCTAAAATAACTAAAGATAAATGTCATAGAAAGTACATAAAAAATGGTTAATTGCAAAGTTCGGAATTATTTATGAACCTGGAAGCAAAAATAAAAAGAGACATATATATATATATATATATATATATATATATATATATATATATATATATATATATATATATATATATATATATATATATATATATATACTGAAAATTGAGACGGATATTAAGAGTAATCCTAAAAAATTTTGGTCATTTATAAAAAATAAAAAAGAAATATACAGCATGCCAAATAATATGTTATTTATAATAATAATGAATTCAGTGACCCTTTAGATATTCTTAATTCTTTTGCATCTTATTTTGAAGAATCATTTTCTAATTGAGATACAAATTATATTCAGGTAGACAACATTACTTTCAGTCTAAATATTGACGTTCCATCTTTTTCAGAAGAGGATGTTATAAAAGCTTTAAAAAAAATTCGTTCGAAAAACACAACGGGACCGGATTTAATCCCTGTTTTTTTTATTTATTTTTAACTTGTGCTTAAGCAACGCACGATATAGTCAAAAGCAGTGTTATCGTGCGGGTCATACGATTTTTTAACGACAAACTTTTTAAGTTTGTTTTTCTTTTATTACGTGTAATCATATCCTCCGAATAAAATCCGGAAGATGAATTAGAAAGACCTATGATATTTTCATATGAAAAAAGAGGATACACATATAAATACCAGCAGTTGCAAAAATCTTTGAGCGATGTCACTTCAAAGTCAGGTTGACAAGTCAGTGACAAAATGAGTAATAGAAAACAATTTTAGGGTTTTCTGCATCCACAAGCGAAAAAAATGGTATTAAATATAATAAAGTATTAGGAAAATGAAATTTCACCGGCCAATATCCAGGAGACAGTAGCAAAATCTCTGGCAATCGTTATAAGGACTGTGCATGAAAAAAAGCATAATTTACTACCGAAGAAGATTAAGAAACGTACACGAAAAAAGCCAAAGACAGAAGACTTAAGTGACAATGTAAAAATGAATGTTCGTGATGCAATTTACGACTTATACACATCAAAAACTAATATAATCCTTCAAGTTTTAAAAGAAGCTTTAAAAAATTGAGGCATATTGTAAATTGGCCTAAAATCGTTGTACAAATTAATAAAAATGTTGGGTTTTCGATATAAAAAGGACTGTAATCGAAGATTTTTATGCGAGTTGCCACATATAAAATACATATATATAATAAATATACGAAAAATGTTAATACAAAACTTTTTTTGGAAAAGTGGTATTTTTAGACGAGACTTGGATATTTTATAATTGAAGTGGTTCGAAATCCTGGCAGGACGAGTCTGTAAAAAATGTCAAGAGAAATCGGGGATGTGGGACGAGAAAACGGTTTGCATTTTGCAAGCCGGTTCTTAAACAGGATTTCTCCTAGGTGCAAGTTTACTGTTTTCTTCAACATCCAAAAGTATGGACTACCGTGATAATATGAACTGTGAACTGTTTGAAAAGTGGTTAAAAGAACAACTGATTCCAAATTTAGATGCTCCATCTTTAATCATTCTGGACAATGTATCTCATCATTCAAGAATTTTAAATAAACGACCTACTTCATCCTGGAAGAAAAGTGATATTTATGACTGGCTAGTAAAACAAAAACAAAATCCTTTACCCAATATGCTGAAACTAGAACTTCTTTTAATAGCAAAATCTATTAAGAAACCAACAATATATGCCGTAGATGAAATATTACGGGAAAATAGACATGAGGTTTTACGACTGCCGCCATACCATTGCCAGTTTAACACAATAGAATTAATATGGGCTGGGGCAAAATCATATTACGAAAAACACGTAAACGATGGTATTTCATCAGATGAAGTGCAAATTGTTTGGCAAGATTCATTAAATTATATTAAGTCGGAGTACTGGAAGAAATCTGTGGAACATACGAAGAAATTAATATGGGATTGAGATTTTTAAGTGATGATGATATTTTTTAGTCTATAATATTAAAAAGTTTCTGAAGAATTTTGACGTGTATAAATTATAAATTGCATTGTAAATATCTATTTTTGCATTGTAACTTAAGTCTTTTGCCTTTAGATTTTTTCGTGGACATTTCTTAATCTTCTTCGGAAGTAAATTATGTTCTTTTTTCATGCACAAGTTTCTGTACATTACTTATACCGATTCTCAGAGCTTTTGCCACTGGCTCCTGGATATTTGCCAGTGAATTTTAACTTAAAAATTTTTTTATTAGATTTGATACCATTTTTTGCTTACTTTTTTAATACATTTGTAGGCAATAAATAAATAATTATAGAATAAGTGTTCCGATTTTAAAGCGTGTTTAAAATAATTAAATTTTTTTATTAATTATAAGACAAAATTTGATATATGAAAATTGGTAAAATCGCTGTACCAGAAACTCGAAGCTAACGAAAAATACAGGCTATATATATATATATATATATATATATATATATATATATATATATATATATATATATATATATATATATATATAGCCTGTATTTTTCGTGCATGGCCCTCAATTTTAGACTGAAATTTGAAGAAATCGGATAAGTAGTTTTTTAGTGTGGAACATACGAAGAAATTAATATGGGATTGAGATTTTTAAGTGATGATGATATTTTTTAGTCTATAATATTAAAAAGTTTCTGAAGGATTATATTAGTCTTTGACGTGTATAAATTATAAATTGCATTATGAATATCTATTTTTGCATTGTAACTTAAGTCTTTTGCCTTTGGATTTTTTCGTGTACATTTCTTAATCTTCTTCGGAAGTAAATTATGTTCTTTTTTCATGCACAAGTTCCTGTACATTACTTATACCGATTCTCAGAGCTTTTGCCACTGGCTCCTGGATATTTGCCAGTGAATTTTAACTTAAAATTTTTTTTATTAGATTTGATACCATTTTTTGCTTACTTTTTTAATACATTTGTAGGCAATAAATAAATAATTATAGAATAAGGGTTCCGATTTTAAAGCGTGTTTAAAATAATTAAATTTTTTTATTAATTATAAGACAAAATTTGATATATGAAAATTGGTAAAATCGCTGTACCAGAAACTCGAAGCAAACGAAAAATACAGGCTATATATATATATATATATATATATATATATATATATATATATATATATATAGCCTGTATTTTTCGCATGCATGGCACTCAATTTTAGACTGAAATTTGAAGAAATCGGATAAGTAGTTTTTTAGCTATGCCGCGAACAGACAGACTGACGGACAGACATACCTACAGACAGACGGAATCGAGAAAATATGTTTTCCAGCATCTAGGGACCCTTAAACGTAAATTAAAAAAAAAAAGATGCCGTCAACGTCAAAAAAGACATTAATAACTTAAGCCAAATTTATCATAATCTGATATCTAATTAATCCAATTAATCTAAATATAAAAACAATCTAAATATAAATTACATAAAATCCTGTACATTTCAGTAATAGCATAAACCGAAACTCGGTATAGCAATAGAAATCCAAGTAAATATATATATAAAAAAAAAAAGAAAAAATGTCTTGTTTTTATATACCAGAATTCCAGACCATCGAAAGTATTTTTATCTCAAAACATTCGTAAAACTGACATGTTTCCAAGGTACGTACTATGTATAATATTAATTTTGTTCCAGTCCAGAGTAGGGATTATGAAACTCACACAGACTCACGTTATGGTGGATTGACCATGGTTGCTCTAATTTCTAAACAACTGCAAACATCTGAAGCTGCCGAACAGTCCTGGTAGCTGAGGCCGATAATCTTAAAGGAAGAAGAAGAATTGAGATATTAAAGTGACATATTTCAAGTGACAAATACTGACATTCATGTATTTTTTTCATCCCATCTTTCATCTAAAGTAAAATTATAATTATGCAGATCAGAATATCTAATCGATTTTTAAATGAGCAATACTAGCAGCATCACTTCATGTGGTCCAATTGCTTGCCGTCACGGAATAACCAAGTCTAAAACAACATCATTTCCTAGAAAAGGGTCGTTTTGTGGTCTGCCAACTTGCACTGATGAAGATGTTAAAGACTTCCATGAAAGGCCCACTAAAAGGCTAAAACACTGTCAGCCAGCAAACTGTGCTTTCCTTTGGGATAGCATTACTGGTAATTTTAGTGCACCTAAAAAAAGTAGTGTCTTATCTGCCGAAGTCCGCGACAGTGTAGTAAGCTTCTTATATAAAAGAACCTCGAATACTTCGATCAATATTATCACCCAGGATAGCCCAAAGAGTAGAATATTTAATTTTCCTGAATGCGACAAGCGTCAATGTCCGAATAAGTTAGCCGAAACTCAATCAAAAAAAAGAAGTAAAACCGGAAAATTACATAACCACGCAAAGGTAATAAATACTCTAATAATATTAGTAACAATATTAACAATATATTCTTAAGAAATCATGGTTCTTGTGTTCAGACCTTGTGAAATTAAGATACGTTTTATGAAAATTGAGTTACATGGTGCCATTCCCCTCCCAGATCTGTTAGTACGGGTCTTGTATCGTTAACGACTCCACGTATTTCTCGTTTTTGTTAAATTTTAAATGATAGCCTATGGTGTATAGAGCCAGATAAAACCAGACAGGATACGAAAGGCATTAGATTAAGTACACAGGAAGGTACATAACAACACAATAAAACGTGACTGAGTGATTATTTCCCCCCAAACCGCCTCGTAAACATATATTTCTTTAAAAAATCCCCTTTTGTAGATTAGTTTCAATATCGTACTCTCTTAAACTCGGTTTTAAAGAAAAATATTGATCGCTTGTCACTATTATGAATTTATTTTAATAAATATTTTTTAGTACACTATGAAAATTGCTCGTCTTAATGTAAGATCATTACTCACAGGTTTCAATGATTTTTCACATATTATTTACGCTAATGACTTTGATATTATTAAGATCACTGAAACGTGGCTAAGTGAACAAATAAGCTCCGATCTGATAAATATTCCCGGCTATAATTTCCTTCGTAAGGATAGAATTGGTAGAAGGGGTGGAGTGGGCGCTTATATAAAAAAATCTTTACATTACGAACACATACAATTCAATTTTCCGATCAGCCAATTATTAGAACATTTATTTATAAAAATTAAAATAAGGCCTCTGAATGTCAACAACATTATCTCAATATTTTAAGTGACATTTTCCCAAGCTCAGATTTACTTTTTTTGTGTGGGAGATATTAATATAAATTTCTTTAATCTGAACAACCCGGTTCTAAACAGTTTCGAATCATTTGGTTTTACACAGGTTTTAGAGGATCCCACTAGGGTTACAGAGGAAACTAGCACACTAATCGATCCTATCTTTATAAATAATATCGACTTTATGGAGAAGTCAGGTGTAATCTCTTCCGAAGGTGTTTCCGATCATAACCTGGTATATATTCAATTAAATTTCAAAATCAAGAAACCACCCAAAACTATTAAATATCGTTGTTTTAAAAATTTTAATCATGAACAATTTTATAATGATTTGAATAAGTTACAATGGCATCATCTATTTACAGAATATAATTTAGATAATAAAATAACAGTTTTCAACAAATACATTAATAATCTATTTGACAAACATGCACCAATTAGAAATGCTCGAGTTACCAAACCTAAAACTCCTTGGTTAACTGAAGAAATTAAACATTCAAAAAAAATTAAGAGATAGAGCCTTGCAAAAATATAAAAAATATAGAACTGATGAAAATCGAATTTACTACAAAACACTTAGTCGGGGTCGTGAGCGGTATAAGAACGTCAAAAAAAAACTTCTTGATCAATATTACTAGACAGAATAATCCCTCTTTAACATGGAGAACCCTAAAAGACCTGAGTATCCGTAATTATTTATCAAACACACTTCCTACCAATCTTTCTAATCCAGAAAATATTAATAAATATTTTGCTTCCATTTTACAAAATATTTCAAAGAAATGTAAGAACAAAATTACTTTTTACAACAATAATATTTTTAACCCACAAAATATATTTAGTTACAAACATAGAAAAAAAAGTCTCGGTCTCATTAAATTATAATTTTACAATTCACAACAAACATGACACGTGTTTCGCCCTTTCGAGCATCATCAGACCTACAAACAACAGAGAGAACCTTAGTAAATAATCACACTCACAAATCCTAAAACAATAACTTACAAATAGAATAAAACACACTAAAGCACAACAAAACAAACAACTACTTATACATATTTGATGGACATTAAAATGAGGTTAAGTCTCACGTGAATAAACAAAATAAAATATTAAAAAAAGTATTAAAAAAGATTCATGTCTCTAGACGGGATCGAACCCAGACCACCCGAGTGAGACACCGAAGCAACCACCCACAGGCCACTGGACTAGTCGAAGAAAAGAACCAAAAACTCTCACTCTATGAATTAGTGAATGAAATGAAGGTTGCCTACAATTATTATTACATTAAATTGTTAAATATTAGGGTTGGTTCAAAATTAAAAACATCATTAACGCAAGTGAGAATGGAACTTTTTATAGCTTTGGTTATTTCCATTTTTTTAGAAGGTCAAGCTTTTTCCCCTTCGGACATTCATGTAAAACATCAACGTCAGAAATGGAAAATTCATGACCTGACTCCAACAAATGATTGGCAAAGGCCGAAACAGTCTCAGTTACATCCGTATTTCTGAATTTGTTGACAAGGCTTAAATGTTCTCTCACCCTTGTGGAAATTTTTCGACCTGTTTGTCCCACATAGGTCGTGGAACATTCACTACAATTTAGTGCATAAACCCCAGATCTGGATAATTTATCGGTTGTGTCCTTTGTCCTTACTAAATGTCTCTTGAGAGTATTTACTGTTTTGAATGAAATATTGACATTTTTAATATTTTTAAAAAATTTTGCCAATTGGAGAGAAATACTTCCGAAAAAAGTAATGCACTTGAAAAAATTTGTCTCATCGCTAAGTTTTGAATTTATGACAGTATAGGACATTTTGAACTTGTTTATAAATTTGTAATATAATTTGGTGATGGACTCCAAAGGAAAACCGTTATTCATAGCAATCTGCATTATAATATCACGCTCCTTAGTAAACGCTTCCCTTGACAATGGTAAATTACACAACCGATAGAAAAAGGAGTTGAACGCGGCAAATTTATGTGTGTAAGGAGAGTTTGAAGCATACTGAATAACATTATCCGTGGACGATGTTTTCCGGTAAACCTCAAACTCTATCCTACTGTGTTTTCGAGATAGTAAAAGGTCAAGAAAGGGTAGCTTTCCTTCATCTTCCATTTCCAATGTAAACTCAATTTTAGGATGCAAGGAGTTAACGAATTGTAAAAACTCTTCCAACTGATTTCTGTTGCCATTCCACACAATGCAAATATCATCCACGTATCTTTTATATGCTGTTAGAAAGGAGGCAAAATAACTATTCATTATCCTGTTTTCCAAATTGTTC
This sequence comes from Kuschelorhynchus macadamiae, assembly GCA_030620095.1. Classification (NCBI taxonomy): domain Eukaryota; kingdom Metazoa; phylum Arthropoda; class Insecta; order Coleoptera; family Curculionidae; genus Kuschelorhynchus; species Kuschelorhynchus macadamiae. The sequence goes on from JAUTXW010003347.1 coordinate 289,290, forward strand.
ATGAAAACCTCACTCAGAAATGGCGACAAACAAGAACCCATAGCCAGCCCAGACCTTTGCCTATATAACTGTCCATTAAATTTGAAAAAATTTTGGTCTAAAACTAAGGTAAGAAGAGAAGTGAGGCCATCAACGAGTAACTGTGGCAAAGAAGATCTCGCCAATAAATCCCTTACCAACTGAATACAGTCTGCGGGAGGCACACTAGGAAACAAATTCTTAACATCCAATGAAACTAATAATGCATTGTGCGGAATATCAACGTTTTTCAGGTGATTGGTAAAGTCGATGGAATTCCTGGTAGAATACGTGCTATGAAAACCCGTTACGTCCCTAAGAACTCTATTTAGCCAAGCTGAAAGTTTGTAGCATGGGGAATCAATAAATGAAACCACTGGCCACTGGTTGTGTAATTTACCATTGTCAAGGGAAGCGTTTACTAAGGAGCGTGATATTATAATGCAGATTGCTATGAATAACGGTTTTCCTTTGGAGTCCATCACCAAATTATATTACAAATTTATAAACAAGTACAAAATGTCCTATACTATCATAAATTCAAAACTTAGCGATGAGACAAATTTTTTCAAGTGCATTACTTTTTTCGGAAGTATTTCTCTCCAATTGGCAAAATTTTTTAAAAATATTAAAAATGTCAATATTTCATTCAAAACAGTAAATACTCTCAAGAGACATTTAGTAAGGACAAAGGACACAACCGATAAATTATCCAGATCTGGGGTTTATGCACTAAATTGTAGTGAATGTTCCACGACCTATGTGGGACAAACAGGTCGAAAAATTTCCACAAGGGTGAGAGAACATTTAAGCCTTGTCAACAAATTCAGAAATACGGATGTAACTGAGACTGTTTCGGCCTTTGCCAATCATTTGTTGGAGTCAGGTCATGAATTTTCCATTTCTGACGTTGATGTTTTACATGAATGTCCGAAGGGGAAAAAGCTTGACCTTCTAGAAAAAATGGAAATAACCAAAGCTATAAAAAGTCCCATTCTCACTTGCGTTAACGATGTTTTTAATTTTGAACCAACCCTAATATTTAACAATTTAATGTAATAATAATTGTAGGCAACCTTCATTTCATTCACTAATTCATAGAGTGAGAGTTTTTGGTTCTTTTCTTCGACTAGTCCAGTGGCCTGTGGGTGGTTGCTTCGGTGTCTCACTCGGGTGGTCTGGGTTCGATCCCGTCTAGAGACATGAATCTTTTTTAATACTTTTTTAATATTTTATTTTGTTTATTCACGTGAGACTTAACCTCATTTTAATGTCCATCAAATATGTATAAGTAGTTGTTTGTTTTGTTGTGATTTAGTGTGTTTTATTCTATTTGTAAGTTATTGTTTTAGGATTTGTGAGTGTGATTATTTACTAAGGTTCTCTCTGTTGTTTGTAGGTCTGATGATGCTCGAAAGGGCGAAACACGTGTCATGTTTGTTGTGAATTGTAAAATTATAATTTAATGAGACCGAGACTTGGAGTCTTTTTCTATGTTTGTTATTAAAACTAGGTCTCTTTGAGCAATATGGACAATTTCCTCGATTTTTATATATTTAGTTTTTTATTAGCCAATATAAAGGATATACAGGAACGCCTAAATATTATAAAGACGAATGCAGAAGGTGTTGATAATATTAATATGAAAATGTTAAAACTCTGTAGTCCACATATAGATCATATTATTTTACATATTATTAATAGCATAATTGAAAACAGCTATATACCTGAATTATGGAAAATTGCACACTGGGAAAACCCCTTGCAGAAATAAGCTAACCACAAAGCTATTCTGACATAAGAATTATAAGCATTTTGCCCACTATATCTAAAGTCTTAGAAAGAATTTTATACAATCAAATGTAAGTATTTTACGGACCGAAAAATAATACCCGATTATCAAAACGGTTTTCGCAGAAATTTTTCTATTGCGTCCGCACTAACTGCAGTTTTGGATGATGTACTAAGAGCTAATGGTTAAGGGGATGGTAAGTGTACTTGTTCTGATTGATTTCTCAAAAGCGTTCGACACTCTAGATCATAAACTTTTATGTTTCTGGGTGATGACATTGCTAGGGTATCTTTTATGTCAAAATTGGGCTGGATCACTGAAAGGGTGAGTAATAGTAAAATTATAATATGCCGAGATTTGCTTGCTTTGCATTTAACTGCTCTGGCATAAACTGGGCCTTTACTACTGATAGCTATTTAGTACCCTCGAATGCGGATGTAAAATCTGCAGATCTCGTTGATATGCTATCCTTTTTCGGAGTGGTCCAGTTCAACTATTTAAGAAATAGACTAGGAAAAACATTAGATTTAATACTGTCAAACTACTATAACATAATTACATCTATTTCTCAATGTACATATCCGATGGTGCTGGAGGATCCTTATCATCCAAGTTTGGAGTTTTTTTTTGATATAGGGTTTGCCAGATCACTGCACATACCAAATTATAAGTTTTTAAATTTTCATAAAGCTAATTATAATATTATAAATGACGCAATACTTAGTACCCCATGGAATAATTTACTTAGTAGTAATAACTTAGAAACTAACATTCTAAAATTTTATAACAGAATAAATAATATAATATCGAAATTTGTTCCAACTGGTTACCGTAACAATAAATATCCAGCATACTTTTCTAGTTCCACCATTAAGGTGATCAAAGAAAAAAATAAATTCCATAATAAATGGAAAGTTTATGGAAGTTTGAGTGATTTAAATACCTTTAGAACTCTTAGAAGCCGTTCGAAGACACTAATTAGAGAAGACTACCAAAATTATATCAATCATATTGAAGCGGAAATTCCCACAAATTGCAAAAAATTTTGGCATTTTGTATCTGCTAAACGCGGAAAAACAGATATACCTTTGGTAGTGTATTTTGAAAACTGTATAGCTAGTAATAATAATGATTTTGTAACCTTTTTGCAACTTTTTTTAAATCTGTATTTGAGCCAAAAACTAACAACCTAATAACGTCAGAGAGCTTTTCAGGAAATGCGACTTTCAGTCGACTTCAATTGTGTGAATCGGAGGTTCTTTCTGTGCTTAGAGAACTGGATCCTAAAAAGGGAGCCGGTTCTGATGGTATTCCTGCTATATTCGTCAAGAAATGCGCCAATGGTTTAAGCCAACTACTTCTAAAATTGTTTGAACAATCGCTCAATGAGGGCCATTTTCCTACTGTATGGAAAAGGGCCATTGTTGTGCCCATCCGTAAGTCTGGTGATAGGAGTAACATAAAAAATTATAGACCGATCTGCAAACTCTGTACGTTTGCAAAGGTATGTGAAAAGTTAGTCTATAAACATATTTATTACCTAGTTAAAAACATAATCAATAGCCAGCAGCACGGATTTTTTGCAAATAGATCGATTGACTCTAACATCATTAGTTACTCGCAATTCATCTTAAATAGTTTGGATAACCCTCTTCAGGTCGATTCAATCTACACGGACTTTAGCAAAACATTCGATAAAATTAACCATGAAATTCTTATTAATAAATTGTCCGATATCGGTGTAGACAGCATAATCCTCAAATGGTTCTGATCTTATTTAACCGATCGGGAGCACTCCGTTGCGGTTGCGGGATCCTCATCTGAATTATTTATCTCGACATCTGGGGTACCCCAAGAGAGTCATCTGGGACCCGTACTCTTTATCATTTATATAAATGATATCAGTAAATGCTTTAAATTTTCGAATTATTTATTTTATGCGGATGACCTGAAGATTTAAACAGTAATACAAGATAGCGCCGATTGTCAGCAATTGCAATCAGATCTCGCTAGGATTGAACAATATTGTTCTACAAATAGTCTATATTTAAACACTAAAAAATGTTTTACAATTAGTGGTTTTCAATGATAGTTTGAATTTAAACCAGCTGCGTACAGAGGGCCAAGCAAGAGACCTAGGCGTTATCTTCGATTATAAGATGCTTTTTGATAAACAAATTGACAATATTGTTAATAATGCGTTTAGAATGTTGGGATACATAAACAGGCAATCGAAAGCGTTTCAAAATAATAGTACTTTACTGACCCTCTATCATGCTTATGTTTTTAGTCGACTGAATTTCGCATCCTCTGTTTGGAATCCCATGTATGATGTCCATATTCAAAGAATGGAGCGCGTTCAGAACAAGTTTTTAAAATCTTTGGCATTTAGGAACAACATGGCCACAGATTACAATTATTTACGTAAAGAATTTAAACTCTTAAACCTGGCAGATCGCAGGCTTATAAATGATATCGTTTTTCTGAAAAAAAATTATTTGTTGCCAAGTCGATTCAACTGATCTTTTAACCCAAATTCTAATGGCAGTTCCTCAAAGAAATCTAAGAAACACTCGTTCGTTTGTACCTCCTATGGCTCACACTAATAGCTCTGCAAACTCTCCTATATTTAGAGTGTTAAACTCTGCAAATGTTCACTGCGATAACATTGATTTGTTCTGTATGTCCTCCAAAATTATTAAAAAAGCTTTAAAGGCCGATTTTCTAAATGGGTATTAAGACATAAGTTTTTTTTTCCAGTATTGATTATATTGTACAATATGTTAAGTAAAAGATTATAATATGTAGCTGTGTAGTTTTAGGTGTATGTTAGCGATTAAATTAACATGTAAATAGTGGACACAATTTTGTGGGCTAGACCTGTATGTGTCCCAAAGAGAAATAAATAAATAAATAAAATAAATAAATGTGCTGAACTAAAATATTATGGTTTGGACAATAACTCGGTAAATCTTATTAAGTCATTTTTAAGCAACCGATCTCAATACATTTGCTATCAAAATATACAATCTAGTAGCATACGTATTCATTCTGGGATTCCTCAAGGGTCTATTTTGTCTACCTTACTTTTCATTATGTATACTATGGACATAATAACGTCCTCCACCTTCTGCAGAACTACCGACTTAGAAACTATAAAATCACTTTCAGAGGAACACAGTCTACAACTTAACTCTGAAAAGTCTAAAGTTATTTGTTTGGGTACAAAAAATAAAAGAGATATTGTTAAAGAAAACTTAGACTTGAAAATTAGTAATGTCCCCCTAATGTTTCTGTCTTGTGCCCGGAACTCGGGGTTGCTTATTGATGAGGATTTGAGATTCTGTGAACACGTAAAAATCACTGTTAAATAAGCATTTTGTTCCTTAAAATGAATATACAGTAATAGATATTTCTTAAACTTTAATTTAAAAAACTGCTTTGTGAATCTCTGGTTCTCTCCAATTTTACATATTGTGATTTTATTTATGGTTCTTGCCTTTATGAAGCAGGTAAATATAGAATACAGAAAATTCAAAACGCCTGTTGCAGACTAATTTTTAATATTCGTAAATATGATCATATTTCCGAAAAAATCTCAGAATGCAACTGGCTTAATATGAGTAACCGTAGAATACATCACTTGGGAAATTTTGTACACAAACTTTTAAATACCACACAGAACTCTAATATTTTGCATCAGAAATTTGTTTTTCGGCGCCACGTTCATGACAGGAATATCGGGTTCAAAAACAAATTTACAATGCCTCAGCATTTTTAGGAGAGGTTTTTCGTATAATTCTATTAACTTATACAAGTCTTTGCCAGGCGAATTTAAGCGTTATAATCATACATTCAAATACAAACTACGAAATTATCTATTCAGTGAGCAGTTAAATAATAGGTAAGAATGCGTATCCACTGTGTACATTTTGCAGCAGTGGGGGTGTTTGCCGATGTAAGTTTTTGATTTATACAAACTTTGTAATTTTTTTTGTTATGGTTTATCAATCTATCTTGGTAAAAACAAATGTAAATTGCATAAGTAATCATTATAAAGACATTAGGTATGTCATTTAAGCATACAAATAATATAGATTTAGTATACTAGAGATGTTTGACGGACTCATCCTTGGTTGAGTGGGAGTGGCCAAAAGGCTAGACTTCGCCGGGATGTGTTTTATTTCCATCTCTTATAAAACTTCTCTTATACATAGTTGTTTTTTTTTCATTATCTATTTAGTTATTTTTTTTTGGAAATAAAATCCATTTATTATTATTATTATTATTATATTCTACTGTCTTCCGGTGCTAATTAAATCTATTTGCAGTTATGCAGGTGATCGCCTTACTTCACAATCACTTTAATTTTCTCATATTATTATGGCATCATAATATAGCTTATCAAAAACTAAGACAAGAAAAAACTAGGTGCTATGACGGCTCAAAGAAGTAAAAATGTCAATTTTCAAATATCAATAAATCAAAAACAGTTGAAGATAGACAATAAAATTAAAGAACACTTAAAATTGACCATAGAATCCAAAAATGTCGTAATATATATAGTGCGAAAATATTATTGGAAATGTCAAATTTTGTCCGATTACACTTCTGCCAAGAAATAGAAAGACATGTTATGATGAACCAACTAAATCTGTCAAACATAATTTTCATTGACGAGGCAACATTTACCACTGGAGGCATGTTTAACCGGAAAAATAAGCATTTTTGGTCAAAAGAAAACCCGCGAGTTCTTCAGGCGATCAAAATTCAGGGAAGAAGATCCCTACATGTTTGGTGTGGCCTTCTTAACAATCATGTCTATATTTTTAAATGGGAATTTAACCGGACAAAGGTATCAGGAGTTATTAGAAAACGAAATCGAGGGACATTTAGAACAACTACCTATTAATTCATATCTTAATTTGATACGGCCCCTCCTCATAATGTCCAGCCGGTCAACAATTTTTTAAATGACATGTATCCATTTTGGATTGTAGGACATGGACCATTAAGATGGCCAGCAAACAGTCCCGATCTCTCTCCATTCAACATATTTTTGTGGGGTTATCTGAAAAACAAGGTATACTACAATAGGCCAAGAACCATCCAAGCTTTAGAGCAAAATATAGTCCAAACAATCGACGATTTAAACACCCAATCACCTCATTTTATCTACGCATACATACACAGAAAATTTAGAAGAAATATTCAGAAATGCATTACAAACCAAGGAGGCTATATAGAAAACCAAAACTTAGTTCTTTAAGCTAATATTATTATTTACCTACTTTACATTATTGATTTTGTATTGTATTGTTTCTTTCCACTATTTTAACTTTTCGCTTAAGTGTTTTTCTTTCATTCAATTGTTTAACGATGTTTAATATTATGCTACAAGTTGGCCTATCTGGAAACCGTCTATAATATTCGTTACGAGCTATCGATGCATTTTTACCATGTAAATAAAATAATTCTATCATGTCGAGTTTCTTTTCTTCCTAATAACCACACATTAGATATTAAAAATACTCGTAAATAGATACTTCTGATCGGTAAACGTCAAAAAGGCGTCGTTCATTACAATTGTCTTGACCATGGCTCACTATGTTTTAGCGCAAATTACCTTACCATTTCTTTAATGTTTAAACGCTTATTTATCCAAAACTAATTGACAGAATATATTAAAAGTATATATATTTGAAATTAGAAACAAAAGATCTTCAAGAATATAATTTAACATACAGGGTGTTTCATTTAAAAAAACTGACAACCCTGTCAAAATTTGACATTTCCAATAATATTTTCGCACTAATGATATAATATTCTAACTCTTCATAAAAAACCCAACAACTTTTGTATTTACGACATTTCCATATCTATTCAAATAAACTCTCTAGATGGGTGAAAAAATATACGGGAAAACCCTGTACATCGATTGGCTGTTTTTAATTTCTTGAGAAATACGGGGAAAGTCAAAAAAATCCTTTTTTCCTCCTCAATGGAAGACACTGTACAGGGTGTTCCAGCGAGGACTGAACAGGGACCTATTTTCGACCTTCCTTGTATTTTGGAAAAATTCAAAATAGCTAATCGATGTATTTTTTCTTGTAGAATCCAAAAATGTCATCGAAAAAATATTTGAACCAGAAACAAAAGAGTTACGCTATGCGTCAGGTGTTTTTTAAATGGAATGTATCGTTTTTTATACGATTTTTGGAAAGAGTGATTTTTTTTTATGGCCGTTCTGATTAAAAGATTTGATTTTACGATAGCTGTTTATATTACATTTTAATGTTTTACAAACTAAAATTTTAGCTTCACCTGTTTAAAATATACGATAGGTTGGTATAGGTGATCAAGGTAAAATGACGTTTGAATGCTTTGTCAATAAAAATTGACATTATTTTAATTATTGTCGAAGTCTTCACCTAAAAAATATATATTTGACTCTGATCGAAATGAAATACTGTTTGGACCAGAGACTACAGATTGTTATGCTATTTTACAAGTGCCAAGAAAATCAAGAGAAGCAAGAAGAAGATTTATTGCAAATTTTCATAGAAATATATCCATCAATACAATTCTAAGGATAAAAAACCTCTTTGAGGAAAATAAAACCCTACATGATAGAAAAAGGAATTCAATAAAAAATAATTATTAAATAATAAAATAAAACTACTAATAACATAAGTTTTCAATGTGACCGCCGTTTTTCTCGAAACAACATCGATAACCCCTTTGTAGCCTTTCTAAACTTGCTGTTACAATATGATTTTCCTGGTTAAGGCGGTTTATTTCATCGACAATTTTTCCCATGATCTCTTGAATATTTTCGTTTCGTTGTCTGTATACGACGTTCTTCAAATGGCCCCAAAGAAATGTATCCAAAACTGAGAGGTCGGGGCTATTGGGCGGCCAAGCATATGTTCCATTTCGCCCTATCCATTCGTTATGGCGCCGATTTAAAAATTGAACCACATCATGCACAGCATGAGGAGGCGCCCCATCATGTTGCCAAATTAAATTCTGATATTCTGCCAATGGTAAGTCTTCCAAAAAATTTTCAATTTCGTTTTCTAAAAACTCATAATATCTGTGCCCATTTAGAGTCCCGTTAAAAAATATTGGTCCCAAAATTTTATTGTTTTTTATCCCAAACCAAAAATGAATAGAATTCCTCCCTTGAAATTTAATAGTCTGGAACTTTTTTGGATTTTCAACGACCCAGTGGTGACTATTATGTCTGTTGAATACTCCCGATGTTGTGAAAGTAGCTTCGTCGGTCCACAAAATATTTTTGAATAAATCAGGGTCTTCGTTTTCTTGCCGAATTACCATTTGAGAAACAAATTGCAAGCGAAGTTCTTTTTGTGCCGGTGTTAGGTGCTGAAGTGGAAGGATACGAAAAGGCCTAAATTTATGAATTTTCAGAGTCCTATGAACAGTCCCTCGGGTAACTCTTCTGCGCCTTACACCGCCACCGTACTGAACTTCCCGAACTGCATCCGAAATAGATTTGGTTGGATTAACTTGAAAATAATTTATAATGGCCTGGTCTCGATTTCTTCTTCTTTGTATATTTCTTTTTCTATCATGTAAAGTTTTATTTTCCTCAAATAGGTTTTTTATCCTTAGAATTGTATTGATGGATATATTTCTATGAAAATTTGCAATAAATCTTCTTGTTGCTTCTCTTGCATTTTCTTGGCACTTGTAAAATAGCATAACAATCTGAAGTCTCTCGTCCAAAGAGTATTTCATTTCGATCAGAGTCAAATATATATTTTTTAGGTGAAGACTTCGACAATAATTAAAATAATGTCAATTTTTATTGACAAAGCATTCAAACGTCATTTTACCTTGATCACCTATACCAACCTATCGTATATTTTAAACAGGTGAAGCTAAAATTTTAGTTTGTAAAACATTAAAATGTAATATAAACAGCTATCGCAAAATCAAATCTTTTAATCAGAACGGACATAAAAAAAATCACTCTTTCCAAAAATCGTATAAAAAACGATACATTCCATTTAAAAAACACCTGATGCATAGCGTAACTCTTTTGTTTCTGGTTCAAATATTTTTTCGATGACATTTTTGGATTCTACAAGAAAAAATACATCGATTGGCTACTTTGAATTTTTCCAAAATACAAGGAAGGTCGAAAATAGGTCCCTGTTCAGTCCTCGCTGGAACACCCTGTACATACGAATAAATAATTTTTTCTACGTTCTCACATAATTACAAATACAGATAAATTAAAGGCTCCACACTACCTTGCTCGCCGTCGCGTGCAACACAAGCATTACGGGAGTTTTCGCATCTGGTCTGGTTTTATCTGGGGTAGAGACTAGATTAAAAGTAAAAACTCGTGACCCACTTTTTTCCTATAAAATCGAAAAAGTTCGCAAATTTCACTACTCTTCCGTGCCAAAACTCTCTCTTATGATGATTTAGACAAAATCAAAAAAAAAATTACGTGCAATGCCACAGGCTTAAATGATGGTTTTATTGAACTTGGGCTAACCTAACGCTAACGGGGCAGATTCAGCTAACAATATAGGTTCATACTATATACGATGTACTTTTAGGTCTACGTTTGCGGTCCGCCCAACTGTTGTAACACACTTTCAACATTCAAATCAGCTTATGTTGACTTTGGCGTCACCTGTGACTTAGTGACAAAAGAGTGTTCAGAATTAGAGAAAAATACTCGCACAGCAGGCTCGAATAACAGAATATATTATTGTGTTTCGCCATCGTTGTACGAGGACTTGGAGTTTTCGAATGACTTTAATAAGAAAAACCACTATGCTAGTTTAGAATTCTTATGTTCCAAGAAACTCCAAGAGACCTGTCCAGACTTTCGTTGTTGCAAAGAAGAACAAGTGTAAGTAATAGATAGGTACAGGGTGTTCCAGCGAGGACTGAACAGGGACCTATTTTCGACCTTCCTTGTATTTTGGAAAAATTCAAAATAGCCAATCGATGTATTTTTTCTTGTAGAATCCAAAAATGTCATCGAAAAAATATTTGAACCAGAAACAAAAGAGTTACGCTATGCATGAGGTGTTTTTTAAATGGAATGTATCGTTTTTTATACGATTTTTGGAAAGAGTGATTTTTTTATGTCCGTTCTGATTAAAAGATTTGATTTTGCGATAGCTGTTTATATTACATTTTAATGTTTTACAAACTAAAATTTTAGCTTCACCTGTTTAAAATATACGATAGGTTGGTATAGGTGATCAAGGTAAAATGACGTTTGAATGCTTTGTCAATAAAAATTGACATTATTTTAATTATTGTCGAAGTCTTCACCTAAAAAATATATATTTGACTCTGATCGAAATGAAATACTTTTTGGACGAGAGACTATAGATTGTTATGCTATTTTACAAGTGCCAAGAAAATGCAAGAGAAGCAAGAAGAAGATTTGTTGCAAATTTTCATAGAAATATATCCATCAATACAATTCTAAGGATAAAAAACCTATTTGAGGAAAATAAAACTTTACATGATAGAAAAAGAAATTCAATAAAAAATAATTATTAGATAATAAAATAAAACTACTAATAACATAAGTTTTCAATGTGACCGCCGTTTTTCTCGAAACAACATCGATAACCCCTTTGTAGCCTTTCTAAACTTGCTGTTACAATATGATTTTCCTGGTTAAGGCGGTTTATTTCATGGACAATTTTTCCCATGATCTCTTGAATATTTTCGTTTCGTTGTCTGTATACGACGTTCTTCAAATGGCCCCAAAGAAATGTATCCAAAACTGAGAGGTCGGGGCTATTGGGCGGCCAAGCATATGTTCCATTTCGCCCTATCCATTCGTTATGGCGCCGATTTAAAAATTGAACCACATCATGCACGGCATGAGGAGGCGCCCCATCATGTTGCCAAATTAAATTCTGATATTCTGCCAATGGTAAGTCTTCTAAAAAATTTTCAATTTCGTTTTCTAAAAACTCATAATATCTGTGCCCATTTAAAGTCCCGTTAAAAAATATTGGTCCCAAAATTTTATTGTTTTTTATCCCGCACCAAACATGAATAGAATTCCTCCCTTGAAATTTAATAGTCTGGAACTTTTTTGGATTTTCAACGGCCCAATGGTGATTATTATGTCTGTTGAATACTCCCGATGTTGTGAAAGTAGCTTCGTCGGTCCACACAATATTTTTGAATAAATCAGGGTGTTCGTTTTCTTGCCGAATTACTATTTGAGAAACAAATTGGAAGCGAAGTTCTTTTTGTGCCGGTGTTAGGTGCTGAAGTGGAAGGATACGAAAAGGCCTAAATTTATGAATTTTCAGAGTCCTGTGAACAGTCCCTCGGGTAACTCTTCTGCGCCTTACACCGCCACCGTACTGAACTTCCCGAACTGCATCCGAAATAGATTTGGTTGGATGATTGAAAATAATTTATAATGGCCTGGTCTCGATTTCTTCTTCTTTGTATATTTCTTTTTCTATCATGTAAAGTTTTATTTTCCTCAAATAGGTTTTTTATCCTTAGAATTGTATTGATGGATATATTTCTATGAAAATTTGCAATAAATCTTCTTGTTGCTTCTCTTGCATTTTCTTGGCACTTGTAAAATAGCATAACAATCTGTAGTCTCTCGTCCAAAGAGTATTTGATTTCGATCAGAGTCAAATATATATTTTTTAGGTGAAGACTTCGACAATAATTAAAATAATGTCAATTTTTATTGACAAAGCATTCAAACGTCATTTTACCTTGATCACCTATACCAACCTATCGTATATTTTAAACAGGTGAAGCTAAAATTTTAGTTTGTAAAACATTAAAATGTAATATAAACAGCTATCGCAAAATCAAATCTTTTAATCAGAACGGACATAAAAAAAATCACTCTTTCCAAAAATCGTATAAAAAACGATACATTCCATTTAAAAAACACCTGATGCATAGCGTAACTCTTTTGTTTCTGGTTCAAATATTTTTCCGATGATATTTTTGGATTCTACAAGAAAAAATACATCGATTGGCTATTTTGAATTTTTCCAAAATACAAGGAAGGTCGAAAATAGGTCCCTGTTCAGTCCTCGCTGGAACACCCTGTACACCGTGCTCCACATTAAAATCCCCACTATACTATTTGGAAATCTGTAATAGATACGAAAAAAGTTTCTTTAAATTTGAAGTTTTTTTAAAATATGATGTTTCCATGTATACAGGTTGTCCCAATTTTGCTGGACCACATCAACTATAACATTTTAATTGGGACACATTGTATTTTTGTCCATTATTTAATTTCTTGTCAAAAATAAATATAATTAAGGGTATGTGTGATTTTTTGAAAACTGGAGCTATCTTTCAAATCACTATAAAAAATAGCAAATATCTAAAATTGGGCTTTTGGGTGGTAATTTCCAGTTTATAAAGCATCAATGTATATACGGAATACAAAATTGTTGTCCACACCTATACAGGGTGGACCTACTTCAAAATCAATCTTGCACTTTTTCAAAGTGAAAAAAAAGTCGACCTTTTGTAAATAGAACACCCACTACCCAAGTAGCACATTTAGTCGTGTCATTGAAGTAAACGTAACTTGGTGTCGCCACGTTCTGTTTAAGCTGAGACTACGTAGTCATTACCAAAATGGGGAACAATTTTAGGGTAACTATTTCGTGTATAACATGTAACTGTGACTTTGACTATTACGTAGATAGTACAGAGTTGTGTAGCTCCATTGTGAATATGCTGGTGATAGTGGTAAAAAAATTACGCACCCTTAAAATTCGTTAATTTTCAGTATATTTTGGTCAAATATATTGCCCAATTTAAATCTCAAAAATGTAATTTTGGACTTTAGTTTAAATAGTAATTATCATTAAATATCTTATTATAAAGAGTGATTCTGTTTTTAACGTAATGTTTAATTTGTATGCATTTTTAATCTTTATACTCACAAAAATAAACAATGGCATTCTATTCCACTTTTACTTTTAGGTTGGCTGCATTTCTTTACTGAGAAAATTACTTAACATCAAGTGTTTTCGACTGCTCCCATAGGCTTTTATAGTTTTCGATTCTTTAAATACGCAACTGTCACTTATACCCAATTACTTTGAAGTCTACTAGTTATCTACAAAGTTTCCATTAAACCTATACTGTATATTATTACCAAGCGGTTACGATTTGCGAAAGTTTCGCCGGATCTTTAAAATGTAATGAGTTATGTCATACCATGTGGAGAGTTGCGGTACTTGAGTCGCTACTATAGTTCTGCCATCTATCATAACCATAACCCTTTGTTTCGTTTTTATTTTTTTTCCTTAAAATACCGCTTTAGGTTGTTTTGTTCAGGTATGGCATAACCAAGTTGCAATATTATTAATTTTCTATAAAATGTGAAGCCATTGTGAACCATTTTAACTTATTAGTCGTAGACGATAACCCAACCCATACACAACTAACTAATAGCTGTAGACCGAATTACAATGACGTTATAAGGACAGTGGCGATAATAGAAGCCCACTCGCCAAATTGATGCAAAATTTCTGAATGTTTAAATGGGGGCACCCATATTATCGTTAGATTATCGAAAAATATGACTAAATTAATCTACTTTTATATTGACAACTTCTGTCAGCGTCAGTTGTACAGCGTGTCCGGATTTGGTTGCAAAAGCAGGGTATCTCGCTTATTTTTAAAGATAGAACCTTGCGGTTTTCACGAACCTGAGCTAATTTTTTGTGAAACTCATGAAGCCGTAAACAAAATTTTCATAGCCTTCTTCGTTTATGAGATACAGGGCGATACAGAAAATTTTGCATTTTGGGACCCCCCTCGAGATACGAGGGGTTATCCTTTAACTTAACGCAAAGGGAAAAATTGCTGCTTATGCAGTTTTTTACGCTGGATCCAGTGGCGTAGTCATATTTTTCATTTGAGTTTGTTATTTTTTTATGAGGTTGTGTTTTTTTATACACCCTGTATATTTGTCCAGAAATTGATTTGTCCTTTTAGAAGCTTCTCAAAAATATGTAATAGTATGGGTCTATTTTAATAAACAACAAAAGTCCTAATTTTTATAATTATCATCCCAAATTTTGCAGTAGGCCATGCAAAACGATGCCGTTTTCTTTTGTTTTCTTGGAAGCAAATGACATTTTCCAATTTTGTACGCATATATAAAATATAGCGCTAGTTTTTTGCATTTATTTATTGTGTAAAAATATATTTGTATTATTATGGAAGAAAACCAAACTTTCGAACATTATGAAAAGTACGATATGTTAGCTTGTTTTATATTAAGTAATGAAAATGTTGAAGCAGCTTCTGAGATGTATTTTAACTGGTAAATAGTTAATTTTTAGGTATGCTGAAATACTATTGCTTAATTTTTATTTAGATATCCAGAAAGAAGGCAACCTAATATATCCACTTTTTATCGGATAAAAAAGAATTTACTTAATCACGGATCATTTATCAAACCTCGCACGAAAACATATAATAAAGAAAATCGGGAGGCTGAGGAAATTACGGTTTAGGCTAATGCAGAAGCTTACCCTACAAACTCTTGTAGGGCCAGTGAAAAGAGCATAGGGATTCCAAAAACTAGAGTTCAAGAAATTCTAAAAAAGCACAAATATCACCCATACAAATTTAGGCTCGTGCAGCACTTACAGCCAGGGGATGCAGAGGGTCGGCTAGTCTTCTGCAATTGGTTTCGAGAAAGATGCGATATGGTTAGAGATTTTGAAAGGAAGGTTATATGGTCAGACGAAGCACATTTCAGTAATTCTGGTATACTCAATAGGCACAATAGTAGATTCTGGTCCCAGGAAAATCAACACCAATATTTCCCAGAAGACAGCAGGGCAAGTTTGGTCTAAATGTGTCCTGCTTTATATTAGGAACACATACAAAATTTTATATATTTGAGGGAAATCTAACAGCCAATCGCTATATAGAAATTTTAGCGGCAGCTATACCTGAATTATTTGACGATGTTCCTCTAGCGCAAATTAACGAAATTTATTTTCAACAGGACGTTGCTCCTGCACACAATTCTGGAATGACGAGATTATTTCTGGACAATAATTTTACCAATCAATGGATCGGAACAAATGGACCTATAAGATGGCCCCCTAGGTCCCCAGATTTGTCGATTTTAGATTTCTTTCTATGGGGATATCTGGAAAATAGAATTTACAAAGACCACTATGATAATGTCCAAGATTTAGGAAATGCAATAAGAGAAAATTTTCGCTATTTACAAAATCATCCCGTTATTTTGCTTAATTCCCTAAAACGAATAAGAAAATTGTGCGAAGCACGCATAGAACAAAATGGAAATCAGTTTGAACAGTTCTTTTGATTTCCTTGGTTACTGTAGTTCTTATACGACAGTTGATTTTTGCTGAAAGGCTTGTTACATAATAATTTATTACTGTTTTGTTCTTGTGTTACGTAAATCTAGGTAGGTGGTACTTTTTTGGTGCGAAATTGATAAATTGATTTAATTACATATTTATTTTAATTTGTTGTAAGGATGTAGATGTTGTTAACGACTTTAAATAAAAGGCAGCATGGTTTTGCATGGCCTACTGCAAAATTTGGGATGATAATTATAAAAATTAGGATTTTTGTTATTGTTTATTAAAATAGACCCATACTATTATATATTTTTGAGAAACTTTTAAAAGGACAAATCAATTTCTGGATAAATATATAGAGTGTCCCATTTAAAAAAACACAACTTTACGTCTTATCTAAAAAATAACGCCACTGGATCCAGCGTAAAAAAACTGCTTAAGCAGCAATTTTTCCCTTTGCGTTAAGTTAAAGGATAACCGAGATACGAGGGGGGTCCCAAAATGCAAAATTTTCTATTTCGCCCTGTATCTCATAAACGAAGAGGGCTATGAAAATCTTGTTTACGGTTTCATGAGTTTCACAAAAAATTAGCTCAGGGTCGTGAAAACCGCAGGGTTCTAATTTAAAAATAAGCGGGATACCCTGCTTTTGCAACCAAATCCGGACACTCTGTACATGTAGAGTTATGTTAATGTTTTACTTTAATAATCTAATCTTAGAGAGCTTCTATCTCAAATTGAGGTGCTGAACGAAGCAAGACATACACTAAGACATGAAAGAATATTGTCTTTTACAGCAAACTAAAGCTAAAATATAATAATGTGCAATATTTAATAACTTTTCTTGGAGTAAACTTGAACTTAAGACATTTACGGTCATATTCATTTACACATTCATCACAAACCCTTTATAATTACAAGCAAAAAACAGGTGAACTAGGCTTAAATACATTTCTCCATATGGCCAATGGCTGACAACTTCTTGTTTGAATCAATATTCATTTTAATAATCACAAAAACTAATAAAATGAGACACTAAAACAACAAACTTCATAAGAAACCCACGTAAGCGAAAAGTAAAAAAAAAAATTGTTACTCTACTGTTGTCACAGTCCTTACAAAATCACCGACCGAATCTCGTACCAGCGTCCCCTATCTCTGGAACCTCAAGTACAAGAGGTAATAGTTTACTTCTAGTAAATAATTACTGCAATTGTTGCAACAGAAGAATAACGACTGGTAATAGCCAGTTTAAAGTAGCAGTAGACGATACATTTTTCTATTCTGCAAGGACTCGTTTTACTTTATAGTAATACGTTATAGGAGTACATTTGAATGTAATGGACTAGCCTGTGCAAAGTCCAAGAAGGTACTGATACTTAAAAGTTTTTAGTAAACAGATTAGAAATAGTAACTTTCAATAATTACTATTATGTCACGGAAAAGCAATGACGATCTTGAGTCAATTTCTTAAGTAGTTGCTTGGCAGTAGTTATTATATAATTACTTTACATGGAAAATTACTATAAAGTATTATTCGCAGAAATTTGCATTGACCTATCGAAAAATATGATTTTTTTTCGATTAATATTTCGTTTTTTCATTGTTTTGTTATTTTTTGCTTTAAGAGAAATTTCCCTTTGTCCATAAAATTGTAACAATTTTCCTGCTATAATAAAGCCTACTTTTGTTTGTTCGTTTAAATAAAAATTACAACATGTCCCTTATAAAGAATATCATACTAACTAAATCCACCAGTTAAGTTTAAGATTTCACGAATTTTAATGTTAATTTATTTCTAGGAAGAAAGTTGAGGACTTTGATAAACCAGAAATGGTCGAAGAAAGCGGAAGTCAAATCACAATCGAAGATTTTTCGGACGATCCGCCTTTTTTTTCCCTTCATGGGAATGCAGCAAGACATAACGACCTAACTAAACAGAAAGCAACTAATAAGGGTAGCGTCAAAGAAGGGAATGTTACAAGTAAACCTAAAAAAATGTCACAAAAGAAATCTGAAAAAGGAAATTACGAGACAGTAAGCAAAATACATGGAAAGAGCGAGATGAACTCGAAAAGCACAAAAAGCATAGAGGACTTGCACGAGAAATATCGTGATACTATTAAGAAACTGGAAAACAGCTCAAAGTCAATTCTTTCACCTAAATCAACTGAAATTTTAAAAGAATATGCGAGTCAATGTTTAACGACGCCAGACGACTTCCCTGCAACGCCCTTGCCTTCGAGGGCACGAATGTCCGAACACATAGTCACTTCCCCCTTCAGGGAATTCCCTTTCAGGTCACAGAAAATGTATCCAATGACTGAGAAACGTATAAAGCAATATTTGACTACCGTAGATGACTTTCCAGCTCTACCGGAAATCGGCACAGATATAAAATTTTCCTCTTTAACTCATAAGAGTCGACCTGAGTTTAATGCCCTATTTAAAGCCGTATATTTGACTACAGCTGATGATTTTCCTCCGACACCCCACCAATCTGCCACTGGAACAATATCTCCGACAAGGTCCACTGTAATTTATCTCGAAGATGGTTCTGCTTGGACGCCTGCGGAAAATTTCAACGAAATCGAAAATGTAAAAGGGTTTCAAATGCACAATAAAGTTGACACAACTTTAACGAAGCAAAGATCGTGCTGTAATATTTCCAATATGCAGGAATCAATAACTGAACAAAAGGAACAAAACCCATACAATCGCGAGAGCAGTCCTATAATACTCAACCATTGCTGTGAAAATTTATTTGCGCTGACGAAACACGAAATGGAAAAAGAACTTAATACACATGCATTTGAACAAAAGTTACCAAAAACGGATTTATTAGTATTAAAAGAGTCATGCTGCGATACTCTCACAAATCAAAAGACGGCATATGTTTCCGAAAATAATTTGTCTCAAGATGAGCAATATTCTGTCATAAAACCAGAACGACCTCCTAAGGATGAGAAGCATTGCAAGTTTACGCCAAATGCAGATGTTAAATATTCGTAAGTCCGTTTAAATTTTGATTTTAATAGTGCTCGCTGATAGTCAGGTTAATACCGCATTGACGTCAGTGCCGGCTATTCAGGTGAAGTAGATGAAGTGCTACTTCACCGGAAAAAATAAACAAGCAAACATCTAACTATATTTATTATATATCTCTTAAAATTTAAGATCTTACATTCATTTATTCATCTAATTGGCAAAAAAAAACTGTAAATCTCGAATAAATATTTTACTTGACCGTTGGCGGCATGTCTTTTTAAAACTTTCCAATCGAACTTTATTATAACAACTATAACAGTGGCGCAAATCGCTTCGACTTTGCTGGAGGTGCTATGTTTAGTTTACGATTTTCCTACTACGTTGCGATGACAACGCGTACGCGATGACGTCGACCGCATCGAAGATTAAAGTTAACCAGCGCCATACAACGCTCTCGGTGAATTGCTAACGCAGTACACTACACCCACGTGTCGTTCGGTGTGGGGTGGTTGTTTACTTTTATTTTCGCGGATTTCACTGCAACCCGTTAGTTCCTTTGCAGTTTGCTTGACTGTTTTGTGTTATATTTATTTATGGTGTTGTTACAACTTTATATGGTGTCGGGTTTATTAATTTACATTATTGATGAATCCGATCACGGAAGTGGTTTGCATTTTGTTGGAAACTCCATTTGATCGATGGAAGGAACAGAGTTTTAATCGTCATCCTGGTTTTCGGCGTCCAAATGGTTATATAGTGTCAAATATTACAAAAATTGTTTTGCTGGTCTTGTTTACTAGTTTCCAATAAATATTCAGTGTGGAATAAGGAAGGATTTGCAGGTATGTTAAATATATGAAGGTCTTTACATAAACATAAAGACTCGGCGGAGCAATTAAAATGCGAATTAATGCTAAAAACATTTGTAAAAAATCAAAGCATTATAGCTAACACTTTAAAAGAAAATGCTAAACTATATAAAATACATTTTAACGAAAACGTCCGATTAAATGGACTATTTATGTGCTTGGTAACTGGCGCAGTTTTGTACCTTGCAAAACAAGAGTTAGTCTTTCGCGGCCATGATGAGAGCAGCGAGTCAATGAATAGGGGGAATTTTAAAAAGCTTTTATGTTTATTAAAATCGAGAGGTTCCTAAGAACTAAAAGATCATCGCGAAAAAATTAAAAATGTTTTTACTGGTAACTCGAAAACTATTCAAAACGAACTAATTAATTATTAATTGAATTTAATTGAATGCATTATTGATTATTTAAATGATTATGTAAAAAATGAAATAATAAACACACCGTGTTTTTCTGTGCAAGTGGATGACACCACTGATATTACGCCAACCTCCCAGTGCTCCATACTTTTAAGATACGTTAATTCAGAAGGTTCAGTAGTCTTAGAATTTTATAATGTCAGATCCGATAGAACGTCGGAGAATTTATATTCTCTATTGGATCAAATTTTGGACCAATTTGACTATAAACATAAATTAATAGAGCAATGTTACGATGGCACAAGTGTGAGGTCTGGCCATCTAAATGGCCTTCAAAAAAAAAGAAAAAGCGCTGCCGGCTGTATTTGTCCTGATGCGGCAAAGTTTAAAAATATTTCTAAATGTCGAATTTTTTTGCAAGCCTTAGTGGTATTCCCTCATTTTTCCATCACTCAGCCAAACGAACGTATGCTCTTACATCTGTATTTACGAGGCGTATACCAATAATTACAAAAACTCGTTGGTCTTCAAATTCGAAGTTAGTAAATGTAATTGTTCAAGTTGCGTTGTTCAAAAAAAATCGTTTGACATTCATTTTTACGTATCCAATATAAAACGCTGTCGTGAGGCGCTCTGTAAAAAAAATTAACATTTTTCTTAATACCATGTTTGATAAAGCAAATTCTATTACAGAAATAAATCATTACAAACGTGAGCTTGCTAAGCTTTCACCTGAAGAAATTAGGGCTAAGTATAAAACCCTTTTTTTATGAAATATTGGACCATATTTTAATGATACTAAGCTTTCCAGACTCTGACTTTTTATGTTTGGCAGATTCTGCTAAATTATCCGAATATAGTTTAAATTTTCCGACTGGCCCGTTTGAAAATTTGTTACATTTATATGGGGAAATATTTTCAAAAAGTCAACGACTTAAAAATGAGCTTGGTCTTATTTTTGCCAATGACAGTAATTGGAATATATCGCTGCAAGACTTACGGGGTAATTAAATACAATGGTGCAAACAAAATCCTTTTGTCACTTTTAGTTTATTAGTTATATGGTATTTAAATGCTTCAGTTTTGATGGTAACACCCTGTATTACGATTAAACACCGACACGAACGATTGATTGAGTGTGCGAATCTACGAAACTGCCTTATAAAATTTCTGTTTATACGACGTATGTCAGAAAAGATTATTTAATCGCATTTACATTTACAACCCATAAGGGGAGACAACCAACGCCTTTTTGAATTGTTACATATTTATTTCGAAGGACCAGTTTAACTAACTAAAATTAAACACAACTTAATGGTTGGTATATCCATAGGGCGCTAGTTGTTTAATATCAAATTACCAATTTTTCAAACTACTAAAACTTTTTCTTTTACTAATAAAACTCAGCTATTAACAAAAGTCTACATATATTACGCAACAGTTAAAATCAATTATGACACATTGAAAAAAATACACACACGAGAATGACACACTGAAAGAAATACAGATTTTAAAACTAATATTTTCAGTTAATTAAATCTACTTAATATTAACGTGTAAAGAATTATTCTGATGGATAATTAACAATGAAATACTACAAATAACGAGTAAAATGATCTTAACAATTTTACTCAAACTGCTCTTCCTTTGGCTTGAAATCACCACAGGAGTTTTTTAATTACCTAATGCTGGATATGTAAGAAGCCACTTATTGACTGTAAAAAACAAAGTTCAATTGGGTTATAAAATAAACAAATTGCTTTGGAGTCTTTCTTAGGTCCAATAAAGAGAAACACACACTTGTGCTCTTAACTAACAATTTTGTCGCAATTTAACAGACTATTTAATTATAAGTCTTTCATCGGCAAAATATAAAGACAAACACTTTTGTCTTCAGCGACACTTGACCCACGCTTAAAGTTAAGCTATCAAGAAGCGTACAAAGCCAGCGCTTGAGCTTATGTCAGGAGTAGACCTATACTAAGTATATGATCTTAAACTAGAAATGGTCTTCACGAGGTTTCTTCCTTCACCCCGCTGCTATTTGAAACTTTTTTACCAAACAAATCAACTTTACTGAGACAGGGCGATACAGCGTGACAAAGGGAAATAGATGCAAATAAGAAGTTTAATTTTTGCCTGTATCATTGGAAAGATAGTAAACTGTATACCAACTAGGATAAACGACTCGGGGAAAAAGAATATCAAAGACAACAATGTTTTATTTCTCAGAATTAGAGTCGGCAATGTATGAAATTTAAAAAAATGGCTGCGTTAAACAAACACAGTTTTTTATAGGCACTTAATATCCGACAGTGTTGTAGGCATGTCGGCATTTTTTCGTGGAAATAAAATTGAACGGTTTTCCTTGGCGGAATGATATAAATAGATAATTTGACAAGTTAAGGCTTGTACGATATAGCGTTAGGAATGTATTAATATTTAAAGTCAAATATCGTTTAAGACGAAATTAGAAATTTATTTAAATTGATTATAGATATACTGTGTGGACATGTAATTAGATTAAATGCGCTAGGTATTTTTTGGTGTTTGGGGATAAGCATTTCCCGAACACGAAGTAAAACCGGTCTTTGGTTAAAATTAAAAATCTTAAATCGTTTTTTTTTAGGTCTCCTAGGCCTAGTTGTGGGCCTGAAACATGTGATATTCTTAATCCATCCAGCACAAAGAAATGGAAAAATTGCTGTGATAAAAAAATGTGTCCCATTAACGATCCTACCGCAAGCACATGTAATTTTCTTTTAAAGGTTAGGATGTGTTGCGGTACCAGAAGATGCCAATTAGCGGCTAAAATCTGTGATATTTATGAACCACTAGTTCAAATCGATGACACATTGGATGATATTGGACAGCCGGAGTAAGTTATGAGTAATTATCGATATGCATAAAAATGTATGCCTTACTTATTGGACAGGATAATATTTATACTGGTCAACACTTATATATTTGGGCTGGATACACGGATAAAAATACAGGGCCTTTTGCACATGGTTTCAGGGATTGGGATCACAATTATAAAAAAGTCGAAAATTTGAAATAAGTATGTTATAATGATTTTGAAATTTTCGGTTAAGATAGGATTTCCTAATAGTATTTTTCTTTAGTATGTTTTAATAGCGGTATACAGGGTAAATAAAAATCCTGGATGCAAATTTTCACGATAAACTTAAATGAAATTTCCAATTGTCTTTTGTTTATTTTTTTTAGAAAATTCTTTCGGTTCAAAGAAAAAAAATAAGACCCAATTTCCTGTACAGGGTGTCCAGATTTGGTGTAGGGTTGGGCGATATTTTACAATGTCAATCGATGTCAACATCGATGTTGTGTATCCGATAATCAATGTTTTTTCCATCGATGGTGGATGTATGAAATATCGATAGTTGAAATAATTTAACACCGGTTTTCGATATTTTTTTATTAGAACCCGCATGAAAGCGCCTACCTTAGTTTAGAAGCCAGGTATATCATAAGCACACTGAATACATACACTGGCGTGACCGGCAAACTGTTTTTGCCAATACTAAATAGAAGGGAGAAGACAAGACCAATTTGGTCTTACAAAACAACCTCTGAACTAATCTTGTTAATCGTTTTATTTTCGTCTCAATTTTCATTAATTTGAATGTAGCTTAAAATGCCGACAAAAAAGTCTTTATGGCGATACTTCAAAAAAATAAAAAATTCTGATGGCATCACCAAATGTCTATTACGTCCCACAAATCCCAAATGTTCCAGACAAATAAAGATCTCAGAATATATGAGCAATTTAAAATGCCATCTATAAAATACTCATCCTCAAGTATTTAGTGACTTATTTAGTTTTGACCAATCTACCTCAAAATGAGCTAACCTTGCTTTAGGCTCAGACGCGAGAAATCTTTGTTCTCCCAGCAAATCAAGGCACCAATTCCAATATGCGAGACAACAGTACCTAATTCCGATACCTCGAGTACTAGTCTCAATTCAGTTACTAAGTACACTAAACAGTATATCTGAACTTGAGTGAAGATGTGACTGCATTTTCATGGCTATTTAATGCGATAAGAAATATTGATGTTTTAATGGGAACAGTAAATATTAGGTATCTTGTAAAATTTATTAGGGTGTGCTATATACCGACTAATGACATGTATGAAACATTTTTTATGCAGTGTCTGAATTATATGGTATTTATGGCTAAGATTTTTGTGTGTCGGTGATTTTAATATTCCGGAATATGCTGACTGTATCAGGAATGATGTTTCTATGCCCAATTTTATTTCTGTTTCGAAGTTTTGTAATTTCTTTGATCTTAAAAACTATAACAATGTCACTAATTTTCAGGGTCGCGTGCTTGATTTGATTTTGTTTAATAACTGTTGTAAGGTAAGTGAGGCTATTGATGCTGTACTTCCTCAAGGCCGCAGGGCCGGATAACATCTTCCCGGCCCTATTGCAAAGGGGCCTCAACATATTCAGGCCTTTCATTAAGGAACTCTACAGGGCAAGTATCGCCCTTGGGTACGTACCAGAGGTATGGTGGTCAGCTAGAGTCAAATTCATTCCGAAACCGAGAAGAGAGGACTATACGACCGCCAAATCTTTTAGACCGATAAGCTTGACATCCTTCCTAATGAAAGCATTGGAAAGGATCATTGACAGGCATCTAATGGAGGGAGCACTAGCAGTCTCACCGATTCATGCTAATCAGCATGCATATAGGAGAGGGCGATCAACGGAGTCGGCTCTCCACAGTATGATGCAAAGGATTGAGAAGGCTTTACAATTTGAGGAAGCAGCTTTAGCTGTGTTTTTCGATGTGGAAGGAGCGTTTGATAGAGCACGGACAAACGTCATCTGCGACTCGCTCGCAGCCAGGAGCGTTAAAACGAATCTGGTGCGTTGGGTTAGAGGCGCACTGCAAGAGCGCGGCGTCCAAGCGAGTCAGGGCGGGTACCAGATAGACATCGGGGTGCGAGGCGGATGCCCTCAAGGCAGCTGTCTCTCCCCGCACCTATGGTGTCTAGTCATGGACGGTCTGCTCAACAGACTCGTGGAGGCCGGCTTCTATGCACAAGCTTATGCGGATGATGGATTGATTCTAACATCAGGCAAGTACTTGGGTATCATCTGCGAGAGAATGCAGATGGCCTGTAATATATTGGAGGCATGGTGTAATGAGGTAGGTCTCACGGTTAATCCGCGCAAGACTGAGATGATCCTCTTTAGAAGGAGAAGGAATTTAGGAGATTTTCGACCCCCAAGATTGTATGGTCAACAACTGACCTTGGCAAAAGAGGTTAAATACCTGGGACTCAAAGTAGATGCAAAACTGAGCTGGAAGACTCATGTCGATAGGCAGATAAGGAAGACAATAGCGACCTTCTGGCAGCTCCGTAGAGCGGTAGACACAACCTGGGGGCTAAGTCCTAGGGTCATGCACTGGCTGTAAGAAGCAGTCATAAGACCCAGGATATCAGATGGCTCAATAGTATGGTGGCCCTCGATGGAGAGGAAAACCATTCGTTCCAGTCTTGCAAAAGTCCAGAGACTGGCTAGCCTAGCGATAACTGGAGCAATGAGGACGACGCCATCAGCAGCATTGGATGTCTTGCTAGGGCTGCCATCATTGTCTACTTTCATTAAGAAAGAGGCTATGGCAGCGCACTTGCGAATGAGAGACGCAGGAGCTTGGCATACCAAAGGTGAGGTTGTTGGTCATGCAAGGATCTCCCACATTGTGGAAAGAGAGATCCCTTTATCTACCTACAGAGTAGCGCGACCCTCGGGCAGACTAAGATGGCATAAGGGTTACAGTATCTCAATCCTCGAAAGAGAGGACTAGAAGAGAACACGCTGGAGTTCTCCAGAGAGGCAATTGTTTGCTATACGGATGATTCACGTATAACAAAGTTGCAATCCTCTGGTGCTGGAGTTTATATTGAGGCTACACAAACCAGGTCCAGCTTCCCTTTGGGGAAGTTTTCAACGGTGTTTCAGGCTGAGGTATATGCCGTTCTAATGGCAATAACGATGAAAGAAGTCATAGAGGGGCAGAGGGAGAGATTGTCATATGCTCAGACAGTCAAGCAGCACTTAAGGCGCTCCAGTCACCCGTGGCGGGATCAGTTTTGGTTCAGGAATGCGGTGACAGGCTAGAGCAGTTGGCGCGACGTAAAAGAGTGAAGTTGGTCTGGGTGCCAGGACACTGTGGGATTGAGGGCAATGAGAGGGTAGATGAGTTTGCTAGACTCGGCGCCACCAACCCGTATGTAGGACCAGAACCAGCTTTAGGCATCACTAGGCATCAGATAAGGACAGCACTCGACGAATGGGCACAACATGAACTTCAACTGAATAGGGCCAGTCCGGGGTCGGGAGGCAAGCTAAAGACTTCATTGTGAAGCCCAATAAGGGCCGAACAGAGTGGTTACTAGCCCGAGACAGAAAAGCTCTAAATTCCATCGTAGGAATAGTAACGCGGCACTGTCAATTGAGTGTCAGGAAGAGGAGGAAACTCCGCTTCACTTCCTGTGCAGATGTGAAGCGCGAGCGAGGCTGCGACGAGATATTTTCGGCACTACGGTCTTGCATAGGGACGAAGTTAGGGATCTTGCATGGAAGGATATGCAGACTAACATAGTAAGGACAGGCAGATTCAAGGATGTACACCTGGTGGCGGGTGGTGGTTGAGAGAGGAGCTGGGGTAGACTGAAAGGGCCTTATAGGCCCACCAGTCAGGTCTCTAGACCTCCCCCTAACTACTACTACTACTACTCATCAAGATCGCTACCATCCTGCTTTGAGAATTGAATATTCCTTCTCAGCAGTCGATAAACCACAAACTTCAAAAGGTAATTGCGAGTTTAATTTTAAAAAAGCTTCTGAGCTCTTTATGCAGATATATCTACGGTGGATTGGTCCTTTTAGGATGCTTGTGTTCATGATTTAAATTTGATAGTGAAAATATTCACAGAAAAATACTAAATCTGTTTGAACTCCATGTTCCCGGGAAGAGGTAGCCGTCTAGGTTGTATCCGCTTTAGTTTAACTATAATTTTATTTATAAAATAAAAAGAAAGGATAAGTTAAAAAACAAATTTAAGAAAACCGAAAATCCGCTATTTCGTGGGCAGTTTATTGAAATTAGATCTGGGATTAAACGTGAACTAAAAGTTTCACATACTAATTATGTTCGCAACATACAGAAAATATATCAGAGGATCCCAATAAATTCTGATCCTTTTTACATGTAAAAAGTAAATCACTAGTAACTCTACAAACTTTAACGTACAATAACGAAGTAAAACAAGATTCGCAAACAATTGCTGACTGTTTTGCGGACATTTTCTCTCGGGCGTTTCAGGATTGTGGCGCGTCTTTGCTTTCGGATAGCTTGCTGGCAGATAATCCAGGACTCTGTCAATATCCTACCTTTATTATAACCTCTATTACGAAACAAGACATTGAAATGGCTGGTCGTAAGTTAAAGCCTAATATGACTATGGGTCCTGAACTTATTCCTGCATTCATAATTAAAGATTGTCTTTCCGTATTTCTTAAACCACTAACTAAGATATTTAACGCGGTGTAGTTAACTATAGACCAATGGCTATTGTGTGCAATTTTAGCAAGCTATTCGAGGTCATGTTGCATAAATATATGGCGGCGCACACCTTGGGGGGGGATGATACCTGATAAACAGCATAGTTTTATGCCCGGAAATCAACAGTTACTAACCTTGTGTGTGCTACCCAATACATCTCTGAGAAGCTTGACAAACAAAGTCAGGTAGACGTGATCTACACAGATTTTTCTAAAGCTTTTGACGGGCTTGTTCATGGAATTTTACTAAAGGAAGTCTTAGCATTTGGTATTTCAGATTCTTTCGTTCAGTTAATAAAATCCTATTTATCAAGTAGTTATAAACATCTACAGTTCCGTGGATACAGGTCTGAGAGATTTGTACAGTCATCTGGGGTACCGCAAGGGTTAGTGCTTAGACTTTTCATTATCTTCATATGTTCATAAATGAAATGGTCTCTGGATTGGAGGTCGAATGTTTGCTGTATGCGGACGACCTTAAAATATTTTGTGAGATTCGCTCTCCTGACGATGCTTATAGGCTACAAAACTATTTAGACTTGGTTGGTAGGTGGTGTATTGAAAATAACCTTCCGTTAAATCCTTTAAGTGTAATGTCATATTTTTTTTGAGAAAATCACAGCATAATTATGCCATAGATAATATTGTGCTAGCAAGATCTACTGTGATTAAGGACTTTGGATTCAACACTTACATTTATTAACCATATTGAAGACAGAGTTATAAATGCATCAAAAGGAGTGGGCTTTATTTTGCGTAATTCAAGAGAGTTTCAACAGCCCTCTACACTGCTTTTTCTTTACTCGACCTTTGTAACTTCTCGTTTTGACTACGCCTCTATCGTATGGTGTCTTATATATAAGACTCATATTTCTAGTCTTGAAAGAATTCAGCGTAAATTCCTTAAAATTGCATGCTTTATATTGGACGGTGTGTGGCCAGATGCTGGATGTCCTCATGAAGATTTGCTCGTTAGGTTCGGCTTTACTGAGTTGGGGACTGGACGATCATGCAACTCATTTATATTTTTGTAAAAATTATTAAACAATAAGATTCATTGTATCCGTTTACTCGATTATATTAGATTTAGAGTGCCTAGATTTGAAGCAAGACGCTTGAGCTTTATTCAAGCCCCAGCTCCACGAACAAACATCTTTATATCTTCTCTATATGTCTATGGTTGATAATGAAGGTTTTAGATACCTACTTAAAACTGGAGTACCTCAGTATAAAATACCATCTAGAAAAAAAGTAAGAGTACATATTAGTATCTCAAGTATAATAAGGACATTATTGAAGTTCGTGTGTAATTTAAAAAACGTCAGAAAGTTGTGACGCAAAAACCATACATTTATTTTTTGTTCCCTAGCACTTCATTACAGCGTAC
This sequence comes from Kuschelorhynchus macadamiae, assembly GCA_030620095.1. Lineage (NCBI taxonomy): Eukaryota > Metazoa > Arthropoda > Insecta > Coleoptera > Curculionidae > Kuschelorhynchus > Kuschelorhynchus macadamiae. The sequence goes on from JAUTXW010003347.1 coordinate 318,674, forward strand.
TACAAATATAGAAATAGAATGACATTTTTAGAAATTCCTGAATTATCACGTCATTTGTCAAAACAAATATAGAATATATAGTGTTTCTGGAAAGCTTATGAAAAAGAGGATTCGATTTTGGAAATATATGCCAAAATAAGTACACAAAACCACACCAGAGTCACCAACAGGAGCAAAACCGATATTTGTGGTTACCAAGAGAACATCCGAAATCTTCGCTGGACTTGATACTCTATTACCACGAAGCAGTCTTTCAACTAGTTAACTATACTGATGAAGACTTTAAGTCAGAAATACGTGTCTATAATTAGCCAAATTTCATTATTTTAGCGGTCTTCCCGAAAAATCCTTTTTCTACAATATAATAGTTCTAACCGCGTTAATTTTTTCCTACATTCGATTTAATTACTCTTGGGTTCTGAGTTCCGCCACAGGTGACTATATGCTGCTCTGTGGTAATAGGGTATCAAGTCCGGCGTAGATTTCGGATGTTCTCTTGCTAACGATAAATGTCGGTTTTGCTCCTGTTGGTGACTATGGTGTGGTTTTGTGTATTAATTTTGGCGCTAGCTGTACTTGTCTCTCAAATAGTTGACTGTACTGATGAAGACCTTAAGTAAGAAACACGAGTCAATAGTTGGCCAAATTTCATTGTTTTAACGGTCTTCCCAAAAAATTCTTTTTCTACTATATAATAGTTCTAACCGCGTTAATTTTTTCCTACATTCCATATATTTCTATTGTAGCCATAAAAAGACCAATATTGACGAATTTCAGTTTAAATTAGCAACCGTCGAAGAGGTAAAAAATGCTTTATTATCAATTAAGACGGAGGCTGTTGGTTGTGATGGTATTGGGTTAGCAATGTTGATTCATTGTTGCCCTCACATCATTCCAGTAATTGTTCATTTAATTAATTTTTGCATTGAAAATAACACATTTCCCAAAACTTGGAAAATATCACATATTCTGCCACATCCCCAGGTCAATTCCCCAAGTGAGCTTAAGGACTTAAGACCGATAAGTATTCTGCCAACTCTTTCGAAAGTAATCGAGAGATTGATGGATATCAAAATAAGAGAATATGTCGCCCAATTTAACATATTGCCCACAGTCCAGTCAGGATTCCGTAAAGACTACAGTTGTACTACTGCTCTACTTAAGGTGACAGACGATATCTTGGAGGCAGCAGAACGTGATGAGCTAACAGCGTTGGTCCTTTTGGACTAGTCAAAAGCTTTTGACCGTCTAAACCATACCCTTCTTCTAGGCATTCTTAATTATATTGGTTTCAGTGACAGCGCTCAGCTTCTTATTAAAGTATATCTTCATGGTAGAAGCCAGATGGTTAAATCCAATCGTAAGCTTTCTGGATCTTTAGAGGTTCTCTGTGGTGTGACTCAAGGCTCGATACTGGGTCCATTGCTTTTCACTCTTTACACATCACAACTTATAACATATTTACGGTATTGCTCTGCGCATTTCTATGCAGATGACACTCAATTGTATTTTTCTTTTAAACCTAGTGGGATCTTGGAGGCTAATGATAAATTGACGCATTATCTAAATGTTCTTATGATAGCATCAAGCGCACATTGCTTGGAAATAAATCCAGCAAAATCACAAATTTTGTTGTTTGGTCGGATACAGTCACGAGATCAAAACCAGAATCTTCTTAAAATTAGCTTAAATGGTAAGATCTTGAATACTTGTAATACTGCTAAAAATTTAGGTCTCCTAATGGACACTAATCTTAAACTGATTTTTAAACAACGCGCCCTCCTTACTGATAGTGCTAAAAAGTTACTTTGTGATTCCATCGTCTTATCGCACTTTAACTACTGCGATGTGCTGTATGGACCCTGCCTTTTGGACTGTGATCCAATCCAGCTTATGCAGAATTCGTGTGTACATCCAATTTGTTGTATTCGGGGTCGTGAAAGGGGTGTTAGTGCAAAACTGCGGGAAATCCACTGGTTGAGAATGAATGAAAGACGAGTGGTGCATAGTCTAGTTTTATATAATAACATAATTTGTAATAAATGTCCTTGTTATTTATATAGCAAAGTTAAATTCAGGTACGATGCACATAACTTAGACCTGAGGCATAAAAACACCTTGACTGCACCATACATCGTACTTCGATGTATGAGCGGTCCTTTTCTTACCAAATATCAAAGATGTACAATAAAGTACCTGCTTATATAAAAGATGCCTCAGGTTGCAGGTTTAAAAAAGCAGTTAGAACAATAATTCATAATTTCTGTTAAACTTATTTTTGAATTTCTTATTATAATTTTTGCTTTTGTTTCTCTTTCTCTGCCCTCTTAAAGGGGTTGTTTTGCAGGTTGTGAGCTAATCATATTCAATTAGAAAACCCTATTGATGGCCTGTATTTTTTATATGCTTTACATTTTAGTCACTCAGATAAAACAATATCTTGTATAATAATTCATGTATACATGTATCTGCTGGTTGAGATAGGAAGCTTGATTTCAACTCCGCCAATTGTAATTTAAATTTTCTTAAAATTACAATAAAGCCATATTTATTTGTTTTTTTATATATATATATATATATATATATATATATATATATATATATATATATATATATATATATATATATATATATATATATATATATATATACATATATACAGGGTGGCCCATCGAAAACGTACCGCAAGGCATAACGGCCGGTAATTTTTTTTTCAAAAAATCCAAAAACACATCAGTTTTGTTTGTGAGGGGGACAACTTTTGCCCTTAAAATGATAAAAATTTTCAACCCTCTAAGCGGGGGTGTCATCCCCCAAACTTTTTCAAATGGGAAGAGGGGTCAAGTGGTACCGCAATGAAAAGGGCTTTCTATTCTCTATACATTCCCGCTTTGGTTTTGAAAATCGGTCAAGTCATTTAGAAAATATGAAGGATTGAAATTTGAAAAATACATTTTTCAAAAAACGCATAAATTGAATTAAATAAAAAAAAACTTACCAAATTAATGAAGCAAATGCTGAAAATGTTGCCCGTCGACCTCCATACAGTAATACAAATTAGCTTCAAATCGTTCTCGAACATTCTGAAGAACTTGAGGGGTCACTTCGCGACAAACGTCAATAATTCGTGTTCGCAGATCTTCTAATGAGGCAAGTGGAGTGCTATACACTTTACTTTTTATGTGTCCCCATAGAAAAAAGTCTAAAGGAGTCAAGTCGGGTGACCGGGGAGGCCACTCAATGGCACCCCTTCGTCCTATCCACCGCCCGGGAAAGTTAGTGTTTAAATAATTACGCACATTTGGAGAGTAATGTGGAGGTGCACCGTCTTGTTGAAATATCAGTTCCGCTTCAACGTATCCAAGATTATTTTCGATGATGTCAGTTAGGGCTGGGTCGATGGTATTTTCCAGTAAATCTAAGTACATATCACCTGTTAGAATTCCAGGAAGAAAAAAAGGACCCACAATAGAATTCCCAAAAATACCAGCCCACACGTTCAATTTCTAAGGATGTTGTGTGTGCACCTCGTGAAATACCCTGGGGTTGTTCTCAGCCCAGTACCGACAGTTATGCCGATTAACTACACCGTTCAAAAAGAAAGTGCACTCACCCGAAAAACACACATTGAATAGAAAATTATTATTATTGGCCACTCGTTCACTAATAGTTTCACAAAATTGCAAGCGGCGATCAAAATCGTCTTCGTTGAGTTCTTGTACCAACTGAATTTTATAAGGGCGGAAATGGTGTTTTTTTAATATTCTTTGGACACTTGTACGATTCACGCCGGTCTCATTGGCTAATTTTCTTGTACTCAGCGTACTATCCATGGCAACTTGGCCCAATACAAAGACCTCCATAGCTTCATTTACTACAGGATTTTCCATCTGCCTCTTTTTATTTATAAGGGATCCAGTTTCGCGAAATTTTGCTACTAACTCGCGAACAATTTTGCCGGAAAGGTGTTTTTCAGGATGTCGTTCATTAAATATCTGCGCAACCCGATTGCCACATTCATTATTTTTAAAATAAAGTTCGATTATTTCCACTTTTTCTGCAAGTGAGTACACCATAATTATTGATAAAAAATTTAATGATATTGAGAAATTTAAACGCACAAGTTACAGAACAGCTATCTAGCAACTACCGCACCTGATCGTTGTGGCATGTGAAATCACTAAAATCAGCAGTAAACATCTAAAATAACAGGACAAAAATAGCGAATTGGTCGAAGGAATTTATCCTTATCATTTACTCTGATAATTTGTAAATAAACATTTTAAATTTCAATCCTTCATATTTTCTAAATGACTTGACCGATTTTCAAAACCAAAGCGGGAATGTATAGATAATAGAAAGCCCTTTTCATTGCGGTACCACTTGACCCCTCTTCCCATTTGAAAAAGTTTGGGGGATGACACCCCCGCTTAGAGGGTTGAAAATTTTGCGATCATTTTAAGGGCAAAAATTGTCCCCCTCACAAACAAAATTGACGTGTTTTTGGATTTTTTGAAAAAAAAATTACCCTGGCCGTTATGCCTTGCGGTACGTTTTCGATGGGCCACCCTATATATATATATATATATATATATATATATATATATATATATATATAACAAGTGCTACAGTGTTTTTTGAACATTGTTTAGCCACATTTCAATATTTAAATCCGGCTTTAGTAGGTTTTATGCATTTACAAAGATTCTGTTATTTTAAATATGTACATATACATATATAAATGTGAACCAACAGATACCATTACCTGGCTTCAGATGTATCGACGGATATAGAAGAGAAAGAACTTGATCACCGTTCAAACAAAGAGTCATACGAATCGATTCCTAGTTTAGTTCAAGAAGAATACTACAATTACGAGTTCATTACTATACAAGAAAACCTGGAATATGATGTCGATGTGGTAAGTTTTTCGGCACTCTAAGATATTGTTTGTCCTATAAAGAAAACTCAGAGGTTGGTATTTTCATAAGGCGATAGTTCTGAAAATATGTTTTACTCTTTTTTGTAAACTAATAGATTCTTATTGATTTAAGTTATTTAAACTGTTAGACCAATAAGACTCGACTGTTAAAACAATGAATGATGTATTGTAAGACAAAGACAGAAAAATATCCATAAGTTAACCGTTATAAAATAAAGTTTTAATTCTACTTATTCATTCGTCCACATTCAGTGTATTATAATATACAAAATTAATTTATAATTAAATAGACAAATCAATATTACTGGCAAATACTGGCGATAAAAAATATTAAGTAATAGGGCAAATGTTACATCTGACTCACTCTATATAAAATTAGCTAAGTTGTACTCGTATTTTTATTTTTGTAACTCCTTCACCTCCTAACACTTCACTGAAGATCTAGGTGACATTGTCTCTGTACTGGTACCCAAGAAATTAATTATACCTTCGTGTAATTAAATTCAACTTACGATTTGTTATCAAGAAGAATGGATAAAGATATCTTCTATTTGTTTTGTAGAAATCACAATTAGTTATGGGTCTTTATTAAACATAAAGCAGAAACAAGTACGTAAAACATGGCCATAGATGGGACCAAAAGAAATTGCTTCTTTAAAAAAAATCCATTTTTCTACTTAACCCGCGATCACTAGCGGTATTAGATTTTTTCTAACATTTTTACCTATTTCTTCAGTTTAGGAGGAAAACAGGCAGTTCGGCAACATTGGTTTATGAATGCTTAGTTGATCTATACTAGTACCCCTCCCATATTGGGTTTTTCCTGTCGTCATGAACAAGATTTGATTTAGTAGCCTTGGGCGAATTGTACGAAATCTAACGTGCCAATTATTACGTTGCTGTTTTTTTTTTGCGAAATTGTTAGAAAATATCTAAATGCGCGAATGATGCGATCCTGTTAAAAGTATTTAAAGTTCTATTTTCTCAAAATGTTGTATGAAAAGAGAGAGAAAGAATTATCAGCACTTTGGGATGATTTGAAAAAAGATGGTTTCTTCGCTGCAGTTCAATGTGATGTATCAGATGAAGATGCGTCGTCTGGGCATAGAGACCATACCACGAATTTCGAGCAATCCGATGCCGAGGACTTTCAACCTCAAAGGGCTGAAACGATAAATGACAATAAACTATATTACGTTGGGAAAGATGGTGTAACGATGTAGTTAAAACACAAAGACATTTTTCGAGATAAAACGCGTTCAAAAAACATTGTAACGAAATTACCAGAAGTAAAAGGTGCTGCAAAAAATGCTAAAACAAAAATGGATTACTGGAAATTATTTTTTCCAGATGAAATTGTTGGCCTTATCGTGGAGTGTACCAATCTACAGCTTGACCTTATGAGACCTAAATATGATCGAGAGAGAGATTGCTTGCAAACTAACTTTGAAGAAATACAAGCTTTTTTGGGGTTCTGTACTTAGCTGGAGTCAAAAAATCTCAGCATTTAAATACAAACGAGCTATGGATTACATATGGTACATCACTAGAGTTTTTTTCCGCTGTTATATCTAAGAGTCGGTTTCACTTGCTAGTACAGGCAACACGATTTGATCATAAAGCAATAAGGCAGGAAAGACTAAAAGAGGGCACTGACACCAGTGCGTTTTATTTTTGATCATTTTGTTGAAAAATGTGTGCAGTACTACTCCGTTCGTGAATACGTTACCATAGACGAAATGCCAGAGGCATTTAGAGGGCGTTGCTGTTTCAGGCAATATATTGCAAACAAACCCGCAAAGTACGGTATTAAAATATATGCGGCAGCAAGTATGGTTAAACGTCTTCTCAGGTATTGTAGGGGAATCAGAAGAAATGTAACCGTTGATAATTACTTTACGTCGATACCGCTAGCCAATGATCTATATCAAAATCACAAATTAACCTTGGTAGGAACGCTTAGGAAAAACAAAAAGGAAATCCCCAATTTATTTCTAGATACAAAAATTCGTCAAGCTAAAAGTAGTATGTTTGCATATGAAGAAGAACCAAATCAATGCATGCTTGCATCATACATACCAAATCGTGGCAAAAATGTTTTAATGTTATCCACATTTCACGATGATGACGAAATATATAGTGAAACTGGGGACGAACATAAGCCTTCGGTTATTACATTTTATAACCTTACACAGGGCGCAGTCGATGTTGTAGACAGGATGAAAACTGAATACTGCATTACCAGGGTAAGCAACAGGTGGCCACTCACTCTCCTTTGCTCAATACTAAACATTGCAGGAATAAATTCCGGATTATTTATATCAGCAACACCGGAAATAATGTTCCTCAAGGAGAATTACTTAGCAAGTTCGCAAAACAACTTGCTAAGCCACATTTTTACTAAAGCGCGTTACAGTTCAAGCATTTTCAATCCCTCTGCGGCAAAAAATTCGAAATATCCTTGGCTTTGAAACACCTCCAGCAACACGAGCTAACGAGGTTGGTACCCAGCGAAAGCCAAGATGCTCATTTTGTCCAATAAGGAAAAAAAGATTTACTAATTACCAGTGTAATGCATGCGCCAGGCCTATTTGTGAAGAACACAGACTGAAAACTACAGTTTTATGCCAGGAGTGCGTTATGCAAGAAGACGAGTAGACTGTATGGTTGCCTTTTTGACTATGATTTTGTTTTATTCATTTTTTAATTATGATTGTCTTTGTTTAATGTTTTTTAAATATTTAATGGTTCCTTGTAATGGTCCAAATACGAAGTGTTGTTTATTTTATGAACGTAGTTTACGTTTTTTTAATAAATATTAACAAAAAAACAACACATTTTTTGTTTAATGTTTTATAAATGTTTAATGGTTCCTTGTCATGGTCCAAACACGAAATTTTGTTTATTTTATGAACGTAGTTAATGTTTCTTTAATAAATATTAGCAAAAAAACTAAACTGTATTCTATTCATATATAAAATGTTCGAAAATTCATATGTTAGATAAAATATAACACGCGAGTAATGACGTAAAAATCAATAGCGCGAGTGATCGCTGGTTAATAAAATAAAGAACTGTTTCAGGACCTCTGATATAGGCCGGACGAAAGAACGCTGATCTCTCAAGCAAATATGAAGACTTACTTAATTAATTATCACAGATTGTAATAACTCAATAAGATAAATGCGATTTCGTGGCCTTTGAAATCGGCCAAACGGTAGGATACTGCCAGAAGTAACGGGGCTTGTAGCGCAAGTTGATACAGACTGACTTGGTGAATTAGGGGATGGCTAGAGCAATCTCTATATGCGAATTTGATATTCCTACATGTTGAACTACTTTTACTAACGTAATAAGTGAAAATATTGGTGTTGATACAGGCGGTTTAGGAATGTTTCGAGCGAGGAAGATGGAACAAATGTTTAGCTGAAAATCGGTATTCTGCGAAAAGTATTTATTGTGTAAATAAAGCCTTTGTTGAAGTTGACGCTGTCGCGTTCATCGCCAACCAACAGTTATGTTAACCTTTTCAGCTTAAAATACTTCCGGGTCGACCTCCGGTTGCCCGAAGAACAAATACATTTTGCGGTCCAGTGCCTCACAATAGCACATAATATGTCCAGCTCTCTCATTTTACGCAGAATCTGCATGTAAGCTGCCTGTTTTGTCCTTAACTGATTTTTGCTGAGGAGAAACAGGTTTTTAGCAAATTTAACATCAGATTCTTTAATAAAGGTGTTACTGTGTCTATGTCCCTGTTTACTTTACCAGTGGACCTTATGATTATCTATGATCCATTTGTTTACCCCGCCTCATACTGTACACTTAGATACTCCGAGGACAGGCTCAGGTTCTGTTTAGCGAACGCACATAGTTCATCTAGGCATTCTAAAATCAGTCTAGATGTTACCTTTGGACACTGAAGCTGCCTGGATATCTGAGCAGATGTAGATGATCTACATAAGCACTTATTTTAGACTAGTTAGTTACTTGGCGTATTATTCAGTTGCTTGAATCAGTTTTAAGAACATAATTGTTTTAGAATGGGTTATATGATTGATAACAAATTGATTTTAGTCTATTCATATTTTAATTTGATCAAAGAGTAGGTTTAACTTAGGTACTTATTGTTGTTGCATTTTTTGTCAGGGTTTTTCAATTTTGCTGCAATATCAAAGATATAATGTCAGTAATTATGAGGCTAAAGTTGCATTTAGCCGAGGTAAGAAATTTATTTAGATCTGTTTTTGATAATGATGTAAAATTAAAATTGCCGCAGCAACATTTTTCTCAAAGGTTTTCTTTTCAAATGTATAAATCAACCTGTGCTTCTAAATCTTCTGATTAATTTCACTGGTCTGCGACGTCACGATTTTTTTAGCTCACTTATTATTATTTTTACATACAGAATTCAGAAAAATAACGATTTTCGCTCTATCAGATCAAGTTTTCGTTCTATTGTAAAAAATTAATATTAATATACTAAAAAAAAAATTGGGAATTTTCAAACAGTTTGCTACGATCACGTGTTTCTATTTCGCCGGTGTAAACAAGTAGTCGAGCTATTTGAACAGTAATATGTATTTTAATTTGTGAATTTGAACTAATTTTGACCTAAAATGACCCAGACAGGTTCTGTTACATATGTGGGCAAGTTACTTTACCAAATCATAAGGCAAATATCACGCATTTTGTGCAAAAAATGTACCACGCCTACTTTGGGATTAAACTCGTGGACCAAGACAAGTCGTGTGCTCCGCACATTAGCTGCAAAACATGCGTAGAAGATTTGCGACGATGGAGCACTAAGAAACAAAAATGCCTACCATTTGGCATACCGATGGTTTGGCGTGAAGGAAAAGATCATACGACTGACTGCTATTTTTGTATGAATAATCTGAAAGGTAAGAATGAGTAAAAAATGAAATTTATTTTCCTAAATTAAAATGCCTTAATTTTACTTTTAAGGCATAAATAGAAAACAGGTCAAGTATCCTGATGTGCCATCTGCCATAAAGCCTATCAGCCATGGTCCGGAACCACCCGATACATTTACAGATTCTTCTTCAGATTCTAATGATAAGCAGTCAGACGAAAATGATATATTTTATGAAGACACCCCTAAATTAAACGATCTTACGAGAGATATATGCCTGTCTAAATAATCTGCCCAACTGTTAGGGTTTCGCCTTCGTGAAAATCACTTACTAGCTCCGGGCACAATATTCTACTTGTATCGTGATCGAGAGGAAGAATTTAAAGCTTTTTTTTGAAAAAGATAAAAACACAGCATTAGTTTTCTGCAACAATATCAAGGGTCTCACTGAGGCTTTAGGCCTAAAATATGTTCCTAGCGAATATAGGTTGTTTATTGATTCCTCGAGCAAAAGTTTAAAGCCAGTACTCTTTTTCAATGGCAAAAGTTTCTTCTGTTCCAGTAGGACATTCAATACAGATGACAGAAGGTGACAAAAACATGGAACGTTTACTGACTACCTTGAAATATCGAGACCACAACTGGAAAATATGTGGAGATCTAAAGGTACTATACTTGACCTTAGTTATATAGAAACGTTTTTAATAAAGACTTTTTTGCCTTATTACCTATGAATGGTATTAGTAATTTACAAAATGCTATAGGCCTGTAATGTCAAAGGAGTCTTTCCATAAGTTTTAATCTTAGTTTCTTCAATCAGAAAAATTAAATTGACAGTAAACTTTACTAGTTAGAAACCGGCAATTTTAAAATAGGTTTTATTTATTTTCAGGTTATATCTCTGTTGCTGGGCTTACAAGGCGGCTGTACAAAATACCCTTGCTTTCTTTGTCTATGGGATAGTCGAGACGATACCTGGCTCACATAATGTTTTATCGCATGCTTTAGTGGACCCAAAGAAAGTACTGCTTCCTCCATTATATATTAAACTAGAGCTTATGAAAAATTTTGTCAAGGCTCTAAACAAGGAAGGACGTGCTTTTAGTTTTCTCAATAAAAAATTTCCAAATATCAGTGATGCTAAACTCAAACTAGAATTTTTGACGGCCCTCAAATCCGAGAACTCATGAAGGATGAGAAGTTGGATCAGAGTATGGAAGGTAATGAAAAAAATGCATGGTTGGCATTTAAATCCATCGTTCAAAATTTTTTGTGAAATCGCAGAAGCCAAGAGTATCAACGTGTGGTTGAAGACTTATTGCAAAGCTTTCAGTCTCTTGGAGAACGTATGTCTGTAAAAATGCATTTCTTAAGTTCTCATCTGGATTACTTTCCAAAAAATTGTGGCGATTTTAGCGAAGAGCAAGGTAAACGTTTTCACCAAGACATTCGTGTAATGGAAGAGAGGTATCAGAGCCGGTGGGATGTAAATATGCTGGCAGACGACTGCTGGTGCCTAAAAAGGGATGTTCCAGAAGCCAAGCACATACCTCAATAACTTTTTTGTAAAGAATTTTTATGTCATTAAAACCTGGTATTAAATAAATGCATTTTAATTTTTCACGTTTTTGAATTTTTTTTTACTTCAGCTATTTTTTTTTAATATTTACTAATAGTAAAAAAACTTGACCTGATACTAAAAAATTAGCTTCAGTTCTGGAATCAGCACATATTAATTATTAAAAAACAGTTATAAAACCTTTGACCTCAGAGAAAAATTATTTTAACGCAGACCAGTGTTTATAAACCTTATTCTAGAAACATCTTCATTTGGGTACTTTTCATGAGATTTGACAATAATGAAACGATATGAATTTTCTATATTCTATCCATAAATAAACTATTTAATTTTTGTGCTATATTTTCGGTTGCAAATGTCATAGATTAAGGTAAAAGTAAGGAAAGGGGATAAGAAAAGAAAGCCTTGAAAAAAATGAAATATTTTATGAAATAACGTCAGAAATAAGAAGGTTAGATTCGAAATCAGTGGCGTAGCTACACCCCCGCCAGCCCTCGCGGTGCATGGGGGTCCACGAAGTCAGGTGGCCCTGCGATAATTGCAAATGACCTCAAGGAGATTATGAGAGTATGGATGACCTTTTTTTTTAGTCATCATATATTTTCCGTTTATATTTTGGGGACTACATTTATTGACAAGTAAAGGACCTTTTTTTGGCATCAGTAATTTTTCTATTTTGAGAGGGCGCCAAAATTTGTAGCTACGCCATTGTTCGAAATGCTGTCTAAGCTTTTGCTCCTTCAAGCTTAAGAATTCGGCTTCATAACGTGCAGTTTGATTAGAAGTACTTATTTTAATCCCTTTTTATAACTACAATTTTACTAATAATTCGGCTCGTGCGTGCATTTGAACCATTAGAAAACTGTTTTTACCAAAAGAAGAAAATTGAATAGCTTAGATGAAAAAGGGCCCATTTTTTAAAAATGAAATTTTTCAGGAGAGACAAAAAACTGTTTTTTGTAGTAGAAAAATTGAAACTTAATAAATCTGAATAACACACATAATAGTGATATATTTTTCAAATGTAATTCCATAAAAACGATTTAAAAAAATATGTATTCACAGGAAAAAACAGACTTAGAAATATAAAAAATTGGGCCCTTTTTCTTCCAGTTCGTAATGTAGCAGTTGCTATAGAGGAAAAAGAAGATAATAACTAACAAATTCGGAAAGAAACCATTTTTATTTGACAAAATAACGTTCAAAACTACTGTTTAATACATAATAATAAAATATTCTTCAAATATTCTTAAAAAACTAACAATTCTCCAGTTCATTCTCGTGTGCACATGTAGCGCCAGTCAAGGAATCATGAAATGCGATGGCCTTTTCATCTTTCAAAAACTTGCAAAGTTCCTTAATATTTTGCAACTTTGGAGCATTAATAGGTAAATCACCAGTGTAAGCTAGCTTTTCGGGTATAGGGACAAATCCAACACCAGGTTTCAAAAGGCGGAAAACATCGGGATTTACATTATTTAACGAAAAGCTGCCAAACATGAAATCTTTTGATTCAGATTTAAACTCAAAAAACTTATACTTTGTTATTTGGAACTTCAACTTATTTGTGGTAAAAGTTTTTTTAAAAAACGGTTCTGATAATCCGTTTACAAAGTCTTTCACCATATTTCTTTTAAGCTCGACAACGGTAAACTTGCTACTTATGATACTATTCCAGTCTGAAGGCGATTCGACTATTTCTCTTTTTCTTTGCATTTTCTCTATTATAGCAAAATGCCTGTCACATGGTAAGAAACTGTGGCCTCGTTGTGGAAAAAAATGTTGGATGTTTTCAAACTTACCATTTAGTACCAACGCCTGCCAAAACTTCAGCATATTTTGATTATGATTTTGTCCTCTGCAACCATCAGTAAATACATACAGTTTTTTTACGGTGCTAGGCAAGAATGCGTTTATGTAATGACTAAGTACAGAGATTACTTCATTACAACCCCGCTTTGCAGTATTTTCTGTCCAAGTATACATAATACTTTTTGATTTTTTTCCAGAGTAAATGGACATACAGTACATCCAAAGCTGTCTTTTATAGAATACGTCAGAAGTAGACATATGTGGGCAGGGTATGTTCTGCTTGAAGTCAAAACAGAGAACTTCGGTATCCTCATTTTCTTTAGAATCTAAAAGACATTTTTTCATCTTAGTATAGAAAAGCTTTGCCTTCATTTTATGCAGTTGGAGATCAGTTTGCAAACTTCTTTTTAATGCCCCATTTTTTTCCCCACAAATTTTGGCTTCCATTTCGGAACAAGTTCATATGCGTCATATGCGGATTTCGATAAAGATTCGGAATTGGGAAAATTCCGGATTTGGACAAACTGCACGGATGGGCCCTTTTTCATCTAGGCTATTCAATTAATATAGTTATACAGTATGTCAACGGTTCATAAAAGAACAAATGAAACAAAATTTTAATTTTTTGATTTAATTCTTGATACAGAGACGCGTTAGGGGTTAAATAGTCTAAATGTTTGCATGCTTCGCAATTATGGACCATAATGCCCAAGAAATCGCACACATATTATTAAAAAAATCAGTAAATTTTCTTTACCCGTTACTTCATTAGGAATAGTGAAGTGTGATCCAATTTAGTTCAGTACGTAGTTATTTAGGAACACATATATACTGTTTTTTTAAATATTTCTATTGGGAGCCATTTTGTTCCATCGTATTGAACATACATATGGTTTACTAGTTCCTATACTTACAGTAGTTCCTATACTTACAGTAGTTACTGTAAGTATAGAAACTAGTAAACTATATGTAGGAGTCCAATACGATGGAACAAAATGGCTCCCAATAGAAATATCTAAAAAAACAGTATATATGTGTTATTGTTAATTGGAAACGATATCTTCCGAAAATCTGAACCGTTGCCAGCAAGAAATTGGTTTAAGATATTTCGAATATTATCATTGTTGCTATTGTTAGGGTGTACATTTATTATTATCGCATTTAACAACCTTATTAAGTTTAACAAATAATTTATTCATTCCAAATTTTGAAGAACAATACATTTTTAAGCGGCAATTGGAAACGTATTTCTGAATGAACATTTTGTAACAAGTAGGCCCATTTTAAAACAGACAATCGTTACCATAGAGCTTTAGTGGGTTATTGACTTCCGTTCCTGTCAATAACTTAATGTTAATCTTCACTCGAGTTTTTGCAAATATGGATTCGCGAAGTTGTAACGAAAATGAACGACAAGTCATTATTAATCTTCATAGGATAGGCTATTCGTATCAAAATATCGCAAAATGGTTAATTGTTCCGAAAATGCGGTAAACACCATGTTCATCATGTTAGGATTCATGGAATCACTAGAACTGTTGTTAGGAAGCGACGTCTCAGAAAAACGAGTATGGAAACAGATCGTCGAATTGTTCGCATTTCTAAGGCAGACCCTCAAAAATCAGTAGTTGATATTGGGAAAGAAATTTTCGTTTGAACGAGGCACAGCTTTTTGGCAGGGTACTAAGGAAGAAGCCTCACCTTTCTGAAGTGAATCGAAAGAGAAAAATCCAAGGTAAATAAATTTGGTTCTGATGGAAAATGTTTTGTTTGGCGTTCACCAAATAAAGAATTTGACCCGCGCTAAACCAAGAAAACAGGGAAATTTGGTAGTGGTTGTATCATGGTATGGGGCATCTCTTGGAATAGTGTTGGCGCTCTTTATAGAATAACTGGTACTATGGATCAGTACGAATAGATCAACAAATGTGATGCAACCATATGCAGAAGAAAATGTATCAGTACTTTGGAAATTCCAACACGTTAATGATCCAAAGCACTCTGCTAGGAGAGTGACTGTCTGCCTTCAGGATAATCATGCGGATGTTTTACAATAGCCATCTTGTAGTCCAGATCTTAAACCAATATAAAATCTCTGAATGATAGTTAAAAGGAAATTAGGTTCACGAACTTTCCAAAATTTCGAAGTATTCGAGGGTACGAGAGAAGCTTGGACCAGTATTCCATCCAAACTAGAGACTTGTAGACGTCTAATACAATCCATAGCTAGGAGGCTTTCAAAAGTAATTAAAGCCAATGGATATCCAACAACTACGCGTACTCGATTGAGAAAAAACTTATAAGTTGTTAGAAAATGTTGATTCAGAAATACGTTTCCAATTAGTTTGCCGCTTAAAAATGTAGTGTTCTTCGAATTTTGTAATTAATAAATTATATTTCAAACTTAATAAGGTTATTTAATGCGATAATAAATAGATATACACCCTAATAATAGCAACAATGATTATAATATTCGAAGTATCTTAAACCAATTTCTTACTAGCAACGGTTCAGATTTTTTTGGTAAGGTATCGTTTCCAATTAGTTTGCTGTCACTGTATATGCCATACTACTTGATTTTTTCGTACCAGTTTATCCCTATATCACATTTAATTTTTCTGCAAAATTTAAAGTCAATTGAATAAGATTTTTTTACATTGATTTAAAAAAAATTATTTGACCGCCATTTTGTTCACCATCTTGAATTCGTAACACAATTTTACCAATTTATCTCTATATCATACTTAATGCTTGCACAAAATTTGAAATTAATCTAATAAATAGTTTTTTGAGGCTGATTTTATAAATATTTTATTAGGCCGCCACACAGTGGAACGGTTTAGTATAAAATCAGAGACATAGAGGACAGAATTATGTTTATATTTTTATTATTTAACTTGCACATATATTTAGAACAAAATCCAGTTATTATTATCTTATTGTAATTTTGGAATATAAGTATCCTAATTCGTTAAATTTTTGCTACAAGTGTAACTTATCACGAATTTCGATATTTTTTAAATATGCTGCCAACAAATAGCAAATATAAAAAAAACTTTAAGGAAAATTTGAAATTAGTGAATATTTTTGTTACATAATTGCCAAACTTTAGTTAATGTTTTCTAAAATTTTTGCATTAACATATTGTTTTATTTATCAGAAAAATACTAAAAACATTAACAAACTAGATAAAAACACACAAACATCAAAGTTTTGGAACTAGAAATATTGAGATTCGACAGGATTCGCTCTACCATTAATATCCATATAATTGCTGTAGTATAGTAATCACGAAAAGATAACATTTATCTGCTACGGTCTGCTATTAAAGTAGCCATGGAATAAATAAAAGTTGAGCGTATAGACAAAATGTTATTTTTGATAGTTAATAGAGCAAACGTATTTGTGTTGTCAAATAAATGTTCTAATGCTTTTAGAATTGTAATTTTTTTGATAATTTCACTGTCTAGATCAATTTAAAGTGTTTTTCTTTAGTGAGACTAAGATATTATTCAATAATTTTACTATTATGGTCACTGCAATATTTCTTTAAGGTAGTTGATATGGATTTCATTAAAACAAATCGTGACCTATTTCTGATATTGAAAGATGCCATTATAGGTTTTAAAAATGGTTCAACAGCTGTTAAGAAAGTAAAAGAGCTAGCTAATACTGACCATTTACATTTGGGAGTAGAAAAAAAATCAGAAATTTTTGCGCGAAATTATATTCGAAGTGGACCATGTCCTATAGAGCCGAGTCACGCTTTATAGAACAAAATAAGAAATGGTTAGACCAGCCCTTGGAGTTTTCGGCAAATCATTTTAAAGGTATTATATATTATATAATTATTATATTAAAGGCATTATATTATTAGGTGGTGGTTGAGTTAATTCAAGAAAAAAATTCAATTCTATAAGTGAGCGTCAAAAATGGAGAACATATAAGCTTTCTAGCGCAAAAATAATTTAAATCTAAAGATGCTCAGTTTGCCGTAGAAAACATCGGTCACGGCAAAATTAACACAATGTCAATACAATTTTATTCGGCATGTAACTACAGAAATAGGACGTGAGTGCTTTCCAAGTTATTACCAGGTTCAAAAAGCTAAAAATGAATGTTATCCAAGCAAGGAAGCAATAAAAATAACTGATACATCGGTTGATATAAATCTACAGAGTCTATTAGACAAAACTTCTGAACGTTTTCTTCAAGTTGTAGATCAAAAACAGTTTACTAATTTGGTTTTAATTTCCAAATGGGGTTGTGATGGATCTTCCGACCAATCGCAGTACAAAATTTCTTTTAATAATGAACTTAGTGATGACAGAAGTTTATTTATTTGTTGTTTAGTTCCTATTAAATTATATGATTCGGTCACCGGTACAGTTATATGGAATAATGATAAACCATCATCAACTTCTCTCTGTCTGTTCGAAACCCTAAATCCAACATGCAACGAGATAATAGAAGAAAAGAGATTCAAAACAAATTTAGAAGCAACTTAGGCTTATTAGTTGTTATTGTGAAACAAGGAAAGGGTACTAGCAATGATGGAAATACAGCTAGAATATGTTTTTCAAATTATCAACTTTCCTCTGAAATAACGGATCT
This sequence comes from Kuschelorhynchus macadamiae, assembly GCA_030620095.1. Taxonomy (NCBI): domain Eukaryota; kingdom Metazoa; phylum Arthropoda; class Insecta; order Coleoptera; family Curculionidae; genus Kuschelorhynchus; species Kuschelorhynchus macadamiae. The sequence goes on from JAUTXW010003347.1 coordinate 336,497, forward strand.
AGATGTTAATCTCGTAAAAAGAATTTATGTCATTCTTCAAACAGTATCTTCAGGGCAAATAATAAATATAGAACAATTTAAAAATTACACATATCAGACTGCAGAATTATATGTCAATTTATATAACTGGTATTACATGCGTGCTTCGATGCATAAACTACTTCTACATGGAGCAGAGATAATCCAACACGCTATCGTTCCCATTGGCCTTCTGGATGAAGACGCACAGGAAGCCAATCATAAATGTATTCGAGACTACTACAGAGAAAATTATTCCAGAAAAATTTCAAGAATAGCAAACAACGAGGTGATTATTCATAATATGTTACTCCAATCCGATCGAGTAATTTCTAGTTTACGGTCAAATAAAACCAATAAACACAAAGAACTATTGCCTGAAGCTTTAGAACTTTTGGAGTAATTTATGTTACTTTAAACAGGCAAATTATGGCAAATATGTCGCTAAAAGTCGTTGCATAGTAGAAAGACATTGTGAGAAATTCTTTTGAATTGATCCGATAGCAGCGTACCCAATGTCAACGAAGGTATTGCATACGGACTTTTTAAGAAAACCGATAACAATACTTTCGTTGACACCCAGTATAGGTTGTAAAAAATCTCTTTAGATAGTATTTTTCTTTATAAAACTTCTTCTTATTTCTCACCTCTACGTTTTATACGGATTATTCCAATGCGAAATTTCATTTAAGACCCATCAGTTTAACCTTTGCGTTGTCTGTCAGTCAGTTACAGGAATTTTATTAATTAGATTTTCATTTTCACACTCTTTAGTATTAATTGCTCTCAATGCTTTTTTCCAGTCCGCCAAATATTGTTTACATCAAACATATATTTAAACTTTGTCTATATTCTAACATTTATACAATGATTTTAAACAATTAAAACTAAAAAATAAAACCAAATTAGTAAACTAAACTTTGCTACAGACTGCAGTTTGCACTTATTAGTATCCCAGAGAAACTAATATAAATTATATAACCTACCAACTTACATAGTTATTATTACACTTTCCTATTCTTAATCCTTCCATGCTGTTAATTTAAGTTTTAAATAATAATAATTAAAGTATTATAATAGTGCAAAAAAAAATGTACATTTAATAAAAATAAAAACACCCAGTACATATGCCACACTCTAATGTGTAAAAAAACTTCAATTTGCAGAAAAACATGGTCAATCACATGTGTTTTATTTAACTTTATTTTAAGTGAAACTATCGAAAAATTAATTAATGTCAAGAATTGGGCTTTGAAATTATTAACTATACATTTGCAGTTTATAAAAAATATTTTTTATAATTTAAGTCAAATAAATATATAAACTATTATGTTTTTATGAATAAAAAAACTTTTTTTTATTTAAATCATCAATGTGAATATGAGTATTTTGTAAAATATTACAACGTCCCGGTGTCTTCATATAGCCGTTCCACTGTGCGCCATCTTGTTTAGCTATCTTATATTCATACCAAAATGTTACCAGTTCATTCTTACGTAACATTTAATTTTTGTGCAAATATTGGCGCAAATTGGATAATTAGTTTTTTCGTAATAATTTTTAAGGTTTCACTAGGCCGGCATATTGAATTTTTACTAAAATATTACCAGGCCCATATGACCCTTAATTTTTGCCTAAAATTTGAAGTTAACGTGATGAGTAGTTTTTAAGCTATGCCGCGAACTGACAGACAGACGGACATACCGACAGGTGGATTGTCAAAATTGATAAAATATATTTTTTGGCATCTAGTGACGGAAAAAGTGAAGATGTAAAAGCTGAGAAAGTGATTTTTTTTCAGATTTTTACTAGTTCATCTCTATAGCACAATTAGTTGTGGCACTCAATTTGAAATCAGTTCATTAAGTAGTTTTTTCAAGTTTTTTAATAATTCATTAGGCCGCCATTTTTCCCAAAAACAATGTTCTGGCTGAAAGAAATGCTTTGTTCTATTTACTCTTTTAATAGTTTTTGTTAAATCGTATACTTTGCGATTGACAAAAACGCGGTGACGTTTTTAGGCAATGGGATTGTATGGAAATAAAAACAGATTATTTAAATAATTATTTGTTGATAATAGTCATACGCAGTTAATTAAAAATGAATTTTAATATTATTAGCAAGTATAAATTTTGTTCATAGACATTTGCTATGTCTATGATTTTGTTCTATGTAAGATAGTTAATAACACCCTTTCGAATGAACTAAATCAAGGTGATACAATAGATTAAATAAGCAATAATTTTGCCAATCTATGATTGCGTTCAAATCAAAATAATACCTCCTCCCAATTATTATGTCTATGTGTCCAACTAATCGTCCTCATTGTTGGCTCCTTGGAATCAAAAATGAATTATAATATTATTAAACATGTCAACTATTAATGCTTGGGTCTTGCCTGTTGTGACGTATAGCTTTGGAATTTAGCGGTGGGGTCCTACAGATCTGAAAGGGCTGGATAAATTGATTAGAACTGCGCTTAAGAAGCATCCGTTGCACTATCCCAACTCACCGGTAAATATAATAGACCTGCAAAGGAAAAACAGTGGTAGAGGATTGCAAAACATTAACCAAACAAGCCCATGCAAAATAAATAGAAAAACTATTTACTTACCTAAAATTAGCAGAGCATTCTGTTCACCTAGCCATCGCCTCCCTCGTTGACAACCGCTCCCCGCTGAACCCCGCAGGGAATGCCGCACCTATAAGATGAAAAGAAAATTATTTTAATGAATTGAAATTTGGAAACAAAAAATACTTTAAGGAAGATTTCTAGCTGTTCTGAATTGCCAAGAAGTAGATATAACATCCTCAACGCTATATCTGACACAAGGACATCTCATGATAGAAACAGAATGGTATATTGGAGCTATTCAGAATCAAGTGATGGCAACGAGAAATTATAGCAAATACACCATCAGGCAGGGCCTTTCTAATGACCGATGTAGATTATGCTCGGGAACCGTTCAGCACCCCTCGTCTGGATGCTCTTACCTCGCAATTGGTAGGTAGAACAATGCCCTATTATAAGTACTTACCCGCGGATTGCCTTGAAAACGACGACGCGAGCCCCATCCTAAACATGTATCCGACAAATCTTGTGAAAAAAAATTAACAATAATAATAATAATTGAAAATTAAAATAAATTACACTTTATTGGATTTGTATAAAGTTATTACTTAATAATTATATGCATATTAAGACTGTGCTATATGTATGTAGTGAAATTCTATACCAGGGAAGTTGTTCCTCTATAATTTGTAGGCCAAAAATTTTAGCACTTTGACAGCTTATTTTTTGATTTTCTTTTTTTTTAGATTCCGTCAGCTGAAGAAAAAACGTCGGATGTAGGAACACCTGTAGAAATGAGTACCATGAACTCTCGAAGAACAAGTACAGTGAGTTGGAAAGAACTTAGTGAGCATCATCCTTCTGTTAGTCAAGAACAGGTAGGTTCGTTTGACGTAAAAGAATTTGAACAAATCACGAACAGGTGTACATGATATCTATGATAAAATATTCTTAAGGTGCGTACTCACTTAGCGAACAAGACCGCACGAACAACACCGCACCGCATACGGTGTAAACGTGCGTTCATTTTTAATTCCTGCCAAACAACTGACTGTCAGAAAGCGGGCGAACAACACCATACTCATCCGTTCGGTCAATGTAGACGTTGAAGCGAATATTGAACCAATGATTTTCATTGCAAGTGCATCGTTTGTAATTCTTAATGAGGAAGTGCAAAAGAAAATGCTGTTGGTAGATGGCATCTATATTTAAAAGTATATATAATCCATATAATTTAAAAATTTCAAGAGCATATTGTCACAAAATTTTAGTATTTAGATACAGAAAAAAAACAGATCTTTTTTAATTTTATTCTTAAAATTGTAAAATGTATTTAGTATAGTTGGCAGAAATACAGCGTGTTTAATTTTTGTGAACTTTGATTTCCAAAATGTAAAACCCTGTATATTATAGGGTCGCATGTCGCTAATTACAAATATGCCAGGTGTGATAACGTGATCTTTAAAGACGCCAGAGGATGTTCTTCTACATAGTGAATCCACGGGAATACATTCCTTCTTATGGCAGAGTTCTTAAATTTCTCGGGTGTTTTTAAAGATAAAGGTATAAAACCTGGTTTAGTTATAACTAGCAGGAAGATATTTATTTGATGGACATAAAATAGACAGTGTGTTATAAAATATAATAAAAATATTATAATAAAAATAGTAATCCTATTTTTACTGAAGAAACCATCACGCAAGTGTCAATCAATTTACTAAAAAAATAAACAAAACCTCTTATTTTATAAACCTTTAACCACCACCTTATAGGTACCGGGTGTTCAGTTAAGGGCGTACACTATCTATATCTCAAGAACCCTTGACTGCAGCCAATTGGAAAAAAAAAATTCATGACTAAAATGGCAACGAGGAATCGTCCAAAAATATTTTTAACTTTGCAAATTGGCCGTAAGGGGGCGCAACTGTCAAAATGAAAATACAAATTTAAAATTTGAGCAAAATTACTAAATTAAGATATAAGTTTTATAACGTCATTGGAAAGCTGAGTCAATTTTCTATGAATTCGCTTTAAGCCAAATTTTCATTGGGTTAATAATAAGGGTGGGGGAAACAAATGTGTGTTGTCATATTTAAATCGCTATATCTTGTACACTTCTTAACCAATTTTAATGAACAAGGTGTCATATGAAAGATAATTTTTACATCTCTTAATGGACTTCTGCAGTGATATAAATTAGTTTTAAAAAAAGAAGTCAGATGGCGCTATCCAATGTGGTTAGAGTTTTCTTGAAATTTTTCTAAAATTTCAAATGGATCGGTATGCTTTACCTTATAAATTATAAAAGTGAATTATAAAATCTACATTTTGGCGAAAACCGCATATCGAAATCTTTATTCGTTTCGGAGTTGTTGCTAAATAACTGGTGATAAAAGAAGCAAAAACAAAAAAATCGAGTTTTATGAAGTTAGTATCTGACAAATAAATGATATTATGGAATTAATTAAAGCATGTTAAAGGTTTACTTAATAACCAGATTAAAAAATCTTAATTGAACTAATTGTAAGCAATGTCATACCATGAGGTATTGCGTTCTTATTTCTTATTTGCCTCCTTGTACTGTCACAGTAAGCCGTGAAAAACAACAGACACATTGCGCCTCGTTGTCATGGCAATAAAAGCAGTAACTGTCATTTTGGTTTGTTTATTGTCTTGTGAAAGAAAGTTTACTTCTTGTTTCCGTTACTAAAGTAAAAATGCCGTTTACAAATGAAGAGGCATTTGATATGTTAGGTGTGTATTTTGAGTGCTTTCGAAATGCAGCCAGAGCTTCAAGGGAGTATGCTTTGCAGTACCCTAATCGGACGCATCATTCCAGGCACGTGTTTACTCGTTTGGCAAGACGACTCAGAGAAACTGGCAGAGTTCAACCAACTTCGACTCAAATAAGGCATCGCAGAGTCAGAAATGAGACGAATATCATAAACGTTTTAGCTTATATCAATGTTGATCCACATGCTAGTATTCGCGAAATTTCTAGGGACTTGGGACTTTCAGTTGGCTCCATTCATAAAATTTTGATGGATTTTAACATGCATCCATATCATATTGTTTTGCACCAGGCTTTACTAGACTTGGATTTCGACAATCGCTTAAATTATTGTCATTGGCTTCTCAACATGATAAGGGAAGATCGCCGTTTTTTGGATAAAGTACTATGGACAGATGAAGCCTCATTTACCAGCAATGGTAGAGTAAACTTGCACAACATGCATTACTGGTGTGATAATAATCCTCATTGGATGCATGAAGTCGACCATCAACATCGTTGGACAGTGAATGTATGGTGCGGAATTGTTGAAGGAAAGATTATCGGGCCTTTTATCTTTGATAGGACTCTAAATGGTGAATTATACCTTCAATTTTTAATTAATGAGCTGCCACAGTTATTAGAAAACGTGACCCTCGCGACAAGAAGAAATTTGTGGTTTCAACACGATGGATGTCCTGCCCATTTTTCAAACCAAGTGCGTCACTACCTTGACCAGCAGTTCCCTTTCCGGTGGATTGGAAGAGGAAGTTTATTTCTTTGGCCAGCCAGGTCACCGGACTTAACTTGTCTCGATTTTTATTTATGGGGAAGAATAAAAGATCTCGTTTACAAAACTCGACCAACAACGCGAGAAAATATGATCGAGAGAATTAGAACGGCTATAAACAGCATATCCGTGGCGGAAATTAAAACTGCTGTCTCGTCAACACAACAAAGGCTGTACCGCTGTATTCAGAATGATGGAAAACATTTTGAACATATCCCATAAATGCCTAATTTTTCTGAAAATTTTGTTCTTGTTCTTGTTACTCGTTACCTGTTTCTTCGTATTTTTGCCACGAAGGTTTTTCATACGTTACTCGTTATGTTATTCTGCTTTGTTATGGCCCGTTGGCCTTTAAACATGCTCCAAATTTTAATAGTCTGCTAAAGTTTGGACCAGTCCAAAGCCTGGATAAAGTGTGATGGAAGGCAAATAAAAATATTACTACTTACAATTAGTTCAATTAAGATTTTTTAATCTGGTTATTAAGTAAACCTTTAACATGCTTTAATTAATTCCATAATATCATTTATTTGTCAGATACTAACTTCATAAAACTCGATTTTTTTGTTTTTGCTTCTTTTATCACCAGTTATTTAGCAACAACTCCGAAACGAATAAAGATTTCGATATGCGGTTTTCGCCAAAATGTAGATTTTATAATTCACTTTTATAATTTATAAGGTAAAGCATACCGATCCATTTGAAATTTTAGAAAAATTTCAAGAAAACTCTAACCACATTGGATAGCGCCATCTGACTTCTTTTTTTAAAACTAATTTATATCACTGCAGAAGTCCATTAAGAGATGTAAAAATTATCTTTCATATGACACCTTGTTCATTAAAATTGGTTAAGAAGTGTACAAGATATAGCGATTTAAATATGACAACACACATTTGTTTCCCCCACCCTTATTATTAACCCAATGAAAATTTGGCTTAAACCGAATTCATAGAAAATTGACTCAGCTTTCCAATGACGTTATAAAACTTATATCTTAATTTAGTAATTTTGCTCAAATTTTAAATTTGTATTTTCATTTTGACAGTTGCGCCCCCTTACGGCCAATTTGCAAAGTTAAAAATATTTTTGGACGATTCCTCGTTGCCATTTTAGTCATGAATTTTTTTTTTCCAATTGGCTGCAGTCAAGGGTTCTTTCAACCTTTAAAAAAAAATTGTAAAATAACTTCCATTGACAGCAGAAAACGAACTTGAAAAGAAAATATGGACAATAATAGTTTATTTCATTATCTTGGAAGTATTATTTCACGAAGGCCTATAATAATGACTATAAAATATTATTTCTTACATTTCAATGTTTTGATTTGATGTTGGTTTTATTTTTTTATAAAAAAATTTATTTTCCTCTTTTTAGTTTTATTTATAAGAAGTTTTACTAAAAAGATCCGGCTCAAAGTTTTCGAGGGTTAACCCAAGGTTAAAATGTTGAACGTACCTAATAATTAGAACAGGTACTCGGGTCTATTACACTTAAAATTTGGCTAGAATGACGATAAGTAATATTATGGTTGTTTGGATAATCAGATAACGATATTAAAATTATAAAAAAGCCATCTACATAGAAAATCAACGATACAAATTGTTAAAAATTAAAATAATTAATATAATTAGAATTTAACTTGGTGCCTCTAAAAACTCTGGAAAATATATGAAATAGGATATTATGATTTATCCCTCCTTTCCACTTACTGACACAACAAATATGTTTTCATAAAATTTATTATTACCTACAAAATTAGCTTGATCAGAAAAAGTTTGTACCCCCATAGCTCAAAGGATGCACCTCTATACTGTTTTGGGTTAATTACAGTTTATGCATCAAATTTCAATATTTCAACTTATATTAAAGCATTCAACTTTCTCGCAGGAAGAAATTCAAAATGACGCCATTACTCAATTTTTACATTTTTAAAATCTGCTCGCTATAAGATGACCTCAGCACTATCTTCTTGAAAAAAATCACGCTATTTAGGCAAACTTTTCCAAAGAAATCGATACACTGGGTCTTTGCTCTTAATTCGCTGCCCCTGATATTAGATTAATTTTAAGAGATAGAAAAATTGTTAATTTTATAAGTTGCAGGATTTATTACCTTTCAACAAGATGGGGTATGACTAATCTGGGTGGAATTTTTAGGAACCATCCAGGGTCCTGTCGTTGTGGTTCCATTGCAAGCATACTGAGAAAAATGGTTGAAACATGTCATTTTTTCAGTCTAAAAGTTTCCGCGATAAATTTGAAATACTTTAATATGTTAAAGCCATGAAATTTGGTATATAAAGTTTAATTAACCAGGAAAGTAATTTCACCATACCCTGAGGTAAATATTTCTCGCAGTGGAATCAGGCTTTTGAGGTTACTATAAATCTTATCTTTATTCTTGTCACACAAGATTTCTTGTATCAATGAGTGGAGTATATAGTGGGAGTGTGTATCATATGGTGTTGGGGATTCTTAAGGACACAAAGTTCTATACGAATCTAAAAGGAAAACAGTCTTTAAAATTAATAAAACTTTTTTTAAAAATTTGGATTTTATAACTGAGATCTATTCATTATATAGCTGTTTGTAGTAACAAATACAAAAATCTTTAAAGTTTGGGCTTAACTGGGGAGTAGAATAGAACTACGTGCTTTGGCCCAATTCTTAAAAAAAATGTATGAATGTATGGGATAAAATTTAAATAAAACTTCCATTCCGCCATCTATCTGCTAGATTGGTCAACTACACGCACCCACTTTAAACTTATCGATGAAGCTTATTCTAATTTAGAAGGAAACCGTTTTGTATTTAAATGGAGAAATCTTAGAGGGCGCTTCTAGTCGTTCCTTTAAACTATTTTACTTTAGACATTATCTTAGTCTGAATGTAAATAATGCTATTTAAAATTGGTCCAGTAATCGGGGGTTAAAGACGTGACAAATACAAAATTGCAGTATTGTTTTTGCAATTGTCACCTCTTAAGGGGCTGTTTAGGAATATTCAGAGTGCTCACGTATGAGCCCTCTGGTTCACAAAAATATTTGACCAAAATGAAGTGGTTTTTGCCCAATATCTTCCAAATCATTGCAGATAGAACAAAATTGTTTTATTGAACAATGTAGGGCAGATTATTACCTACAAAAAAGGTTATAATGATTTTTTTTCGGAAATTTAATGTAACTTCTCCAGATAAATTGATCACTGATTTATCTTCCCTTTTTTTGAGTCCAATAGATAAATACTCAACTTTATTAGCAAGCGCACGGATAAAATTTGCAATAACTCGAGTAACAGTTATTTTTTGTTTATATTTCAAAATGCGTTGGACAGAAGAAATCCGTGGGTAGATAACAATGAGATATAAAATTAGCTACAAATAAAGATACCTTTCCATTTAAAAAAATTAAGGTTATGTTAGTACCTATTTTAAAATATTGATGCTGTACAGAGTGTCTCATTTTGGTTGCAATTGCGGGATATCTCGTTTATTTTTAAAGATAGAACCTTGCGGTTTTTTATAAAACGAAAGATGCCGCAAACAAAATCATTACAGCCATCTTAGTTTCCCAGCTACAGACTGATATTGAAAATATTACATTTTCAGGTAGCCCTTGTATCTCAATTGGCTGACAACTTGTCAAAAAGATAAAAACGAATCCTTTTAGAACTTTTACGTAGAATCTAGTGACGTAGTCGGATTTTTTTTAAACATTACTGTTTTCGAAATATCTACCAATGTTGATGGTTTTTTAAAATGGGACATCCTGTATATTTGTCAAGAAAATAATTTGTCTTTTTATAAGCTTTTAAAAAACATATAACGGTATGGGTTTATTTTAATAAACAACGACAAAAATTCTAATTTTCATAATTCGCATTAAAAATTTAGCAGCAGGTAAATTTCCTTTACCCAGAACTTCCCGCATTATGAATATTTCCTTTTATTAGGAATAGTGACGTGTGAATCAATATAGTTCAGTACATAGTTGTTTAGGAACACATATGTACTGTCTTTTCAAACATTTTTATTGGACGCCATTTTGTTCCAATATATTCGAGCTGTTAATATTTTGTATCTAAACACATTTTTATCAAATATGTTACTTGTTACGCCATCTAGTGGCAATGTTTGTCACCAAAACATTGTGCTTGTCTTTATCTAAAAATAAAGGTTAGCTAGTTGACACAGATTCACCGAACCACATGTGTTTTATTTTTCCACTCCCATTATTAGTTTTTTCAACAGGTTATGGGCCCAGTTCGTCCCAGGGAGTTCAGTAAAGTGAATGTGAGTTGTTCGGTTCTTTTTTGTGAAAAATAAATATCATATCATCATATCATATCATCGATTAAAGACAGTCCAGTAGTGCGGAAAAGCGCAGGTGACGCCGCTCAGCAGTCGCGTTGTTTTCAGGTTTGAAAATGGCCGTTAGCTACTTGTCATCGATTTCGAAGTTATGTGGCCGTGAAAATTATGAGGATATGGTGTTTCGGTATGGAAAATTTCCTTATACTAGAAGGCTTAAAAAACTGTGTAGATGGAACAGAAACTGATTACGTGCAAATTGACAAGTGCAAAGCCAAACTTGTTTTATCCATAGATCCTTCTTTGTATGCCCACATAAAAGAGGCTACTACAGTAAAAGATGTTTGGGATAAACTAAAAGATCTCTATGAAAACAAGGGCTTTACAAGGAAAATTGGACTTCTTCGTACTCTAATTTCCTTGAGACTAGAGACGTGTGCATCAATGGAAGAATACGTAAACCAAGTTATCGAAACTGCCCAAAAACTTGGTCGGACAGGGCTCAAATTAGATACGACTCTTGTTGGTAATTTACTGTTGGCCGGGTTGCCTGAACATTTCAGTCCGATGGTGATGGCGCTGGATTATAGCGGAATTGACATATCAGCTGATTCAATCAAAACAAAATTGCTTGATATGCACTCAGATGGCAGCAGGTTCATGAATTTGTCAGTTGGCAACAGCGCTTTTATGGGACGCGTTGGAAATTTTCAGAAACGTCAGGTATCACAGACTGTAAACAAAAACAAAGTCCGACAATCAGAAAATGAAAGTACAAGTGCAACAAAAAAAAAAGGATTTAAGTGATGTGATTTGCTACAGATGTAAGAAAGCTAGACACTATATGAATAAATGCCCGCAGGCAGGTCAGAAATCAAACAATGATAACCGGCTTAAAAATGCTTTAAATGTTGTGTTTTTGAGTACCCAGTATAAAAACAATGAATAGTACTTAGATTCAGGTGCCAGTATTCATCTAACATGCAAGCAGGATTGGTTACTTAATCAGAGAGAGTCAAGCTTAAAGGATATTGTTGTAGCAAATGACACAAAACTCCCAGTGCATAGTTGTGGTGAAGTTTTAATTGTCAGCCAAGTGGGTAAACAATGCTTTGAAATTGAGGTAAGGAATGTTCACTATGTTCCTAGTTTAAGCATTAATTTATTGTCAGTCAGCCAAATGATAGAAAATGGTAATTCAGTTGATTTTAGCCAAGATTGCTGTAAGATTTATAATAGTGAAAAAGTCTTAGTGGCCAAAGCTTTTTTGATGAATGGAGTGTACAAAATAGATACACCCGTTTCCGAAGTTAGTTTTGTTGGTCAAGCTTTAAGTGGCGAGATATGGCACAACAGGCTGGGGCACATAAATTCTACTTACCTGAATAAAATGAGGGAAGGACTAGTTACTGGTGTAAATTATTCTGAGGATGTAAAGATTGAAAAGCAAAACTGTACAGTCTGCTGTGAGGGAAAGCAGTCCAGATTTTCATTTGGTCATGGAACAAGGGCTACAGGACTTTTGGTTGTTATCCACAGTGATTTAGCTGGTCCAATGGAAACTAAATCCTTTGGTGGCTCAAGATATTTTTTAACCATACAAGATGATTATAGTCGTATGTCCTTTGTTTATTTTTTAAAAGCAAAAAATGAGACATTTGGAAAATTTAAAGAGTTTCAGTGCTTAGTTGAAAAGCAGCTGGGTAAAATGATAAAAGTATTGCGCACTGATAATGGTGGAGAATATGTTGGTGCAGGGTTTCAGCAATATCTGAAAAGCCAAGGCATAATTCACCCGACCGTTAATCCATATACACCCCAGCAGAATGGGCTCTCCGAGAGGCTCAACCGAACCTTAGTTGAAAAGGCAAGGTGCTTGCTTTATGAGGCAGACTTGGGAAAATAGTTTTAGGCTGAGGCTGTCAACACAGCCTGCTACCTCAGAAACAGATCTGTAGTAAGTAATTTACCGAAAACCCCTTATGAATTATTTTATTGTAAAAAACCCGATTTAAGTCATATTAAAATTTTTGGCAGCATAGCCATGACCCATATTCCTAAAGGAAAGAGCGGAAAATGGGATAAAAAATCTGAAAGACTTCTGCTTGTTGGTTTTTCTGATACAACTAAGGGATACAGATTGTATAATCCTAGAACAGGGCAAGTCTCAACTAGTAGAGACGTCCATATTATGGAAAAGGATATGAATCATAGTTCAGATCAAAATATAAATGAAGACTTAAGTGGTCATAATGTTCCTGGCATTCTAAATTATTTTGTTTGTTTGTTCCAGAGAATATCCGTAGAACTCAGAAAGAGAGGAAGGTTAAATCATAGAATGATTTCATCACATATTTCACAGAGAAGCCACCGGGGTCAGTTCCAGTGGGAGATCCAGTGTCAGTGAAAAAGCTCTTTCAGGGCCTAATCGCAGAGAGTGGACGCGTGCTATGTCAAGTGAAATGGACAGTTTTAGTGAAAACTATGCGTGGGATATTGTTCCATTTCCAGAAGATAAAATGCCAGTTAAATGTAAGTGGGTTTTTAAAACCAAGTTAAATAATGATAGCAGTGTTACATATAGAGCTAGGTTAGTGGCCAAGGGTTTTAGCCAACGGCTTTGTATTGATTTCGATGAAACCTTCTCTCCAGTTGTTAAACACTCAACATTAAGATTACTTTTAGCTATGTCTGTGCAATATAATTTAGATATTATTCATTTAGATGTTGTCACTGCTTTTTTAAATGGCAAGCTGGAAGAAGAGGTTTTCATGGAAATACCTGAATATTTTGGTAATAAAATACCCACTAATAGTGTATTAAAATTAAACCGAGCCATTTATGGTTTAATTTAAAAAAAAATGTGATTATGAACCTTGTTTATTTATAAAACGTACAGATAATTTCTTGAGCATTATTGCAATTTCTGTTGATGATTTTTTTCTATTTTGTAACTCTGTACAAGAAATAAATTTTGTCAAAGGGCATTTATCACAAAAATTTAGAATAAAAGATTTGGGTCAGATTAAACAATGTTTAGGCATGAGAGTTAGAATGAATGAATGTAAAACGGAAATTTTGTTAGACCAAGAACAGTATATTGATCAAGTTCTAGAAAGATTTAATATGAGTGAGTGTAAGCCTGTAAGTACACCCATGGAGAAGGATTTTTGTTTTGAAAAATCAATCTCTGTTCAATGTCAAAAAGAATTTCTTTATCAGCAACTTTTGGGAAGTCTTATGTATATATCTGTGTTAACGAGACCTGATATTACCTTTGCGGTAAATTTTTTAAGTCAATCTAACAATTGTTATACTGAGCAACATTGGAAATGTGCCAAGAGAATACTCAGATATTTACAGGGGACAAAAGAATTCTGTTTAAAATATAAAAGAGATAACAAAGATCTAATAGGTTTTGTTGATGCGGATTTTGCTAGTGATGAAACAGACAGAAGGTCATATACAGGTTTTATTTTTAAATTATCAGGGGGTGCTATTTCATGGGAATGTAATAAATAGAAAACTGTGGCTGAATGAGTAGCTGAGTAGTACTGAGGCTGAATATATGGGTATCACAGAGGCTTCTAAAGAAGTAATATATTTTAAGAACCTGTTGTTTGAAATATTTAGTAAACATGTGTGTATTACTGTGTACAATGATAATCAGAGTGCCCAAAAGTTAGCTGTTAACCCTCTACGCCATAAGAGTTCTAAACACATAGATGTGCGCTATCATTTTGTACGGGAGGTTATTGCCAATGGGTATACGAAATTAGAATATTTGCCTTCGGATAGAATGGTGGCGGATGTCTTAACAAAAGATCTCTGTTTTTCGAAACATAATAAGTTTAGAGAGGAATTAGGCTTAAATTGTTTAAGTAATGATTAATAGTGTTTAGTTAAGTGGGAGTGTTAATATTTTCTATCTAAACACATATTAATCAAATATGTCACTTGTTACGCCATCTAGTGGCAATGTTTGTTACCAAAACGTTGTGCTTGTCTTTATCTAAAAATAAAGGTTAGTTAGTTGACATAGATTCACCGAACCACATGTGTTTTATTTTTCCACTCCCATTATTAGTTTTTTCAACAGGTTATGGGCCCAGTTCGTCCCAGGGAGTTCAGTAAAGTGAATGTGAGTTGTTCGGTTCACACACAAAAACACAAATACCACTTATACAAGTTTAGACTTGTTCAGCACTTACACCCTGGCGATGCCCAACATCGGGTAGTCTCCTGCAATTGGCATCGAGAAAATGTTTGAAATGAAGGTTATATGGTCAGACGAAGCACATTTTAGTAATTCTGCTATACTTAATGGGCACATTAGCAGATTCTGACCCCAGGAAAACCAACACCAAATATTTCCCAGAAGACAGCAGGGCATGTTCTAAATATGTCTTGCTTCATATTAGGAATACAGATAACAATTTATATATTTGAGGAAGCTCTAACTGCTACGAAGAAATTTTAGACACAGCTATACCTGATTTGCTTGATGATGGTCCTTTAGCGTATGTAAACGAAATTTATTTTCAACAGGACGAGGCTTCTGCACACAATTCTCAAATAGGGAGGTTATTTCTGGAAAATAATTTTGTCAGTCAATTGGAACCCATGGGCCTATAAGATGGCTCCCTAGGTCCCCAGACTTGTAGATATTGGATTTCCTTCTATGGGGATATCTGAAGAATAAAATTTATTTATTAAGTTCATTATGATAATATTCAAGATTTAGGACACGCAATAAAAGAAAGTTTTCGCTACTTACAAAATCACCACGTTGCACACAAGTCAAAAAGTCAAATTTAGGAAGACGTAAATAATTTTTTCAATCTCAAAAGAAACTTCTGCAACATAACTTATTTTTTAGCCTAGAATCTAGTTAGCCATGGACGGGAATATTTTGTTATTTGGTTTTCATAAACACATGTGACAGCTTGTCAAGTTTGAAATGTCTAAAACGCATTCTAAAGTTTAAAGATGTAGTAAAATTTATAGTGATTTCTTTTTGTTGTAAGATATTTCAAAGAAAATTACAACTTTAATTTTAATATGGACTGTAAGTGTTATCTGTAATTTTATTATTTTAAAACAATTTAGCCGGCAAAAGTTTATTTGGGCCGGTACGCTTGCATATTAGTTTTATATGCTAAAAATACGCTTGATTCTACAAAAATGTAAGTTCAGAACAAAGTTTGTTAATAATTTTTTATTTATAATATAGCATATTATTTTTGCTTTAGAGGGAATAGTTAGTATTTGTGCGGAAAGTAGCACTTTTTTAAAAGCAAATGATTAAATGTATGTACATGTTCGTAATCTAGAATTTCAAAAGTATTTAGTCTAGGCCAGACAAACATTATATCCGTAAATTAAATATAGCGATGTAACTAGAAATGATCCCATGTATGTATTTTCAACAAATAAAATTATTTACAGTGTTGCCACATTAACATTGGTTCTTTATACCTACATCAATCTGTAAGTGAAATCCATTTACGTCTTTCAAATGGCAGGATTTGCAAAGTAAAAGGAGACAAAAGTTTTCTATTTCAGGCGAAATTTTAAAATTCGTATGCAGTGTTGCCAGATTTTTTTCAGTTTTTTAAAATATTCGTTGGGTAACGGAATCTGTTTTATGTTTCGTTTTTCAAAAAATATCTATACATAAAGTTTAAATATAAAAACTATTGTAAGTAAAATTTACCATGGTAAACAGCCAGGTTAACAGTTTTTGGGAAATACGTGTTTTTTTTTCAGAAAACACTCCACTAGCACTAAGTTCGATCCCAATAACATGTAGGAGTTTATATGTAATTTTAAAACGTAACCAGGCTTCGAAAAAAACACTGATCACTTATGTCACAGATAATTTAGAAAGACGGGGCCTACTAAAAGACAAAAATTACAAGGGCGAACTAAGGAAGAAACTGTTTGTATTTTTAAATAAATTTTTCTTCCTTATGGAACAAGTGTCACAGAAGGCCCGAGTATTTTAAAAAGTGCCATGTAAACTGGTTAAATGGTAAAATCGATATTAGAGTTGGTGATAATAATAATGAATTTGAAAGAACACAAATGGGGAGACCTACGAACAATTTTGATGATTGTTCGAATAGATCAAAGCTTAGAAAAATTAAACCATTATTAGACAGTAACTCTGAAAATGCGGTACTATATGCTGCTTAAGTATCCATTACATTGTCCGGTAAGCGAGACGCAGCTTCAGTGTTGGATCAGCTTACAATGACGCCTACAAGAGCTACAAAAATTAAAAAATCATTTCTTTTACCAACCGTCCACCCAATACCTTATACCCCCGAAAAAGCTCTTGCATTGTTCGTTAATGCTAACTTGACCAAAGTTTCATATAACCTATTAAGGTAGCAAGCTAAATTGCAAAACGCAAATATATATCCATCCTATACAAAGATTATAAGTGCAAAAAATGATTGCTATCCTGCTAAGGAAGGTATTTTGATAACTGAGTTTTCGGCAGAAATACAACTACAGCCTCTTTTAGATGTAACCATAAAAAGATTGTCAACTTTTCAACAAAGTGTTTTAAATGAAAATGTTTTAGAGAATGATCAGCTGTAAATAATATTTAAGTAGGGTTGTGATGGAAGTAGTAACCAAAAGGAATACAAGCAAAAATTTCATGTCGAGGGAATATCTGATTCTAACTTGTTTATTATTTCTATTGCACAATTACAATTTTCTGCAAAAACACCTGGTAGTAAGTTACAGAAAATATTGTGGCAAAATCCAGCTGCGACTTCAACAAGGTTTTGCAGACCCATAAAATTTGTTATGAAAAAAGAAACAGCCGAGTTAACCAAACAAGAAGTAGCAAATATTAGGGATCAAGTGATACAATTAAAAGCCACTGAAATATTAATTAATAATAATCTGATGCCAGTTAATCAGATATTACTTTTAACTATATTGGACGGTACATTTTGTTCGTCTGTCACTGACACTTCAAGTCAAAAATGTGTTATATATAAAGCAACACCTTAAAAAAATGAATGACCCTCAATTAGATCTTTCATTAAGTACTGAAAACTGCTCGTTTGGTTTGTCGACATTGCACTGCTATATAAGATTATTTGAGTGTCTTTTACACATCGCTTACCGCTTACATATTAAAAAGTGGAAAGCCAGAACACCTGCTGAAAAGAATCAGTAAAAAACTGTAAAAATCTAATTTTCCATCGATTTAGAAATGAACTAGGCTTAATTGTAGACCAGACAAAACAAGGAACAGGAAACACGAACGATGGCAATACTGGCAGGCGTTTTTTTTTAATCCTGATGTATCTGCTGAAATTACGGGTCTAAACGTTAATTTAATACAAAAATTAGGCACAATTCTCTCTGCAATGTCCAGTGGTTTTCCTATTAAATATTGCTTACTCCCTATTGGCCTTCTCAGTGAAGAGGCACAAAAAAGTCGCAATAAAGATTTCACTGGAAAAACGTCAAGAAAAAATACAAATGAACACTTATTGCATCGTCTTCTGATAACATCTGACTCTATAATATCCCAGGTTTTGCCAAATTATAGAAAAAAGCCAGGAATACTAAATTGTGAAATAACCAATCTATTGGAAGAACCAAACCTTGATTTTTCGACAGATTTAGAAATTGATAGTGATTAGGCCTTTTGTAAAGTAGTTTATCAACATGTTTTAAGCTTTAACCAGACCATTAGTAGTTATAGTTTTATTGTTTTTCTATTACTTTTTTGTTATTTAAAAAAATATTAATGTATACGTAAAAACGTTAAAGGGATAGGTAACATATATAAGAAAGTCAGTATAATTTTCCCTATAGAGTGTTCTGTAAATTTTATAAAAATAATTTTTTTTTATTTTGTTTAATTTTATGTTATATTCACAAATATTACTAATTTAAACAACTTTTATCTAAATTGCACAAAATTATACCGCACATACTTTTGCCTTCCCAGATTACCAATTTTGACCAGTGTGCGTTGTTTTGCTTGATTCCTTAAAACGAATAGAAAAATTACGCGAAACGTGCATACGACAAAATGGAAATCAGTTTGAACGGTTCTTTTAATTTACATTTTTACTGTAGTGCTTATGTTATGACTTTTAAAGTTGGTTTTTGCTGAGAGGCTTATTGGCTAATAATTATTTATAAATATTTTTTTCTTTTGTTACATACATCTAGGTAGGTAGCACTTTTCTTTGTGCAAAATTGTCAATAAATATATTGATAAATAGCTGTTATTAAATAATCTTCTTGATTTATTGTTCGCATATACGCTATTGTGCAAGTGAAGTGCAATTTTTTTAAATTTAACCTAAATGGTTATAAATGGTAAACAAAATGGCATATTTACAAACGATTTTGTACGTCTTATAAGGTTATGTTTTGTTAACATTGTTATGGTATGCGTGTTTTCAGGGTTGCTTTGGTCTGGTATACATGAAGGATAAGACAAAAAAGTAGTTTTTATACATGAACTTTGTCAAGAACGAAAATTTGTAAACATGGAAATTATTTTGCTTTTATATGTATGTACTTAATAAATGGATTCTTAGGAAAAAACTAATTTCTCAAAATTTTAATATCCGATTTGTGTGTTTTTTAATTAATTTTTTTCTTCTAATACGCGTCTTTTTCAAAATTTTTCTCTCTAAATTAAACACTCTTATTAAAAAGACTATTCTTTTAATATTCTTTTAATCGTTTTGGCTTGCTCAAGAACGTTTTGAAGAAAAGTAAACACAATTTTGCTTTTCCGAATGTCAATTTTATTTCTGGGGCGTACTAATTAATTTTTTCACACCGATATATATCTTTTATATTTTCTAAAATTAGACTTTGCTTCCTGAATTCCGTAAAGGGTATTTTTACTTTTTCTTACTATTTTTAATAAAAGTAACTTCAAACCTCGTTTTTTAATTTCATAGAATTATTACCCGTAGTCTGAGTAATTTCGATAATTTTTTAAATTTAATTTTTTTTTTAACATAAAAACTACTTTCTTTTATATTACCAATTCCAATTAATTTTTAATTAAAGTTATGCCTAATTGAGTATGTTTTCTTCTTTATTAGTAAGTTTGCGTATACCGAGTGTCCAAAAAATATATAATTATTAAATTATATATTTTGAAATATTTTAATTGATTTTAATTTTTTACTCACTGTATTTGAGGTGTTGCATAATTAACGTTTTCATTGCAAATTTTGTCCATTACAAAATAGCATTCTTTAACTTCCTATTCCGACGGTTCGGTACCAATCACATGAATTTAAACATGATACTGGTTCTAGGGTATTTTCTAAAGCTTTTGATTTTCTAAACAAATAATTTATTCGATTTGAATAAATGGCACTGAACTAAAAACTGAAGATACCAATGCATTAAATACAGGGTGTCCGGATTTGGTTGCAAAAGCAGGGTATCTCGCTTATTCTTAAAGATAGAACCTTGCGGTTTTCACGAACCTGAGCTAATTTTTTGTGAAACTCATGAAGCCGTAAACAAAATTTTCATAGCCTTCTTCGTTTATGAAATACAGGGCGAAATAGAAAATTTTGCATTTTGGGACCCCCCTCGTATCTCGGTTATCCTTTAACTTAACGCAAAGGGAAAAATTGCTGTTTATGTAGTTTTTTACGCTGGATCCAATGCCGTAGTCATATTTTTCATTTGAGTTGTTATTTGTTAGATATGACCCAAAGTTGTGTTTTTTTTAATGGGGCATCCTGTATATTTGTCCAGAAATTGATTTGTCCTTTCAAAGGCTTCTCAAAAATATATAATAGTATGGATCTATTTTAATAAACAACAACAAAAATCCTAATTTTTATAATTATCATCCCAAATTTTACAGTAGGCCATGCAAAACGCTGCCGTTTTCTTTTGTTTTCTTGGAAGCAAATGACATTTCCCAATTTTGTACGCGTATATAAAATATAGCGCTAGTTTTTTGTATTTATTTATTGTGTAAAAATATATTTGTATTATTATGGAAGAAAACCAAACTTTCGAACATTATGAAAAGAAAGATATGTTAGCTTGTTTTATATTAAGTAATGGAAATGTTGAAGCGGCTTCTGGAATGTATTTTAACAGGTAAATTGTTAATTTTTAGGTATGTTGAAATACTATTGCTTAATCTTTATTTAGATATCCAGAAAGAAGGCAACCTAATATATCCACTTTTTATCGGATAAAAAAGAATTTACTTAGTCACGGATCATTTATCAAACCTCGTACGAAAATATATAATAAAGAAAATCGGGAGGCTGAGGAAATTACGGTTTTGGCTAATGCAGAAGCTTACCCTACAAACTCTTGTAGGGCCAGTGAAAAGAGCATACGGATTCCAAAAACTAGAGTTCAAGAAATTCTAAAAAAGCACAAACACCACCCATACAAATTTAGGCTCGTGCAGCACTTACAGTCAGGGGATGCAGAGCGTCGGGTAGTGTTCTGCAATTGGTTTCGAGAAAGAATCGATATGGTTAGAGATTTTGAAACGAAGGTTATATGGTCAGACGAAGCACATTTCAGTAATTCTGGTATACTCAATAGGCACAATAGTGGATTCTGGTCCCAGGAAAATCAAGACCAAATATTTCCCAGAAGACAGCAGGGCAGGTTTGGTCTAAACGTGTCCTGCTTCATATTAGGAACACATATAAAATTTTATATATTTGAGGGAAATCTTACTGCCAATCGCTATATAGAAATTTTAGAGGCAGCTATACCTGAATTACTTGACGATGTTCCTCTAGCGCAAATTAACGAAATTTATTTTCAACAGGACGGTGCTCCTGCACACAATTCTGGAATGACGAGATTATTTCTGGACAATAATTTTACCAATCAATGGATCGGAACAAATGGACCCATAAGATGGCCCCCTAGGTCCCCAGATTTGTCGATTTTAGATTTCTTTCTATGGGGATATCTGGATGATAGAATTTACAAAAACCACTATGATAAAGTCCAAGATTTAGGAAATGCAATAAGAGAAAATTTTCGCTATTTACAAAATCATCCCGTTATTTTGTTTAATTCCCTAAAACGAATACGAAAATTGTGCGAAGCATGCATAGAACAAAATGGAAATCAGTTTGAACAGTTCTTTTGATTTCCTTGGTTACTGTAGTTCTTATACGACAGTTGATTTTTGCTGAAAGGCTTGTTACATAATAATTTATTACTGTTTTGTTCTTGTGTTACATAAATCTAGGTAGGTGGTACTTTTTTGGTGCGAAATTATCAATACATATTTTGATAAATAGATTTAATTACATATTTATTTTGATTTATTGTTAGGATGTAGATATTGTTAACGACTTTAAATAAAAGGCAGTTGAACATTTGCATGGCCTACTGCAAAATTTGGGATGATAATTATAAAAATTAGGATTTTTGTTGTTGTTTATTAAAATAGACCCAAACTATTATATATTTTTGAGAAGCTTTTAAAAGAACAAATCAATTTCTGGACAAATATACAGGGTGTCCCGTTTAAAAAACACAACTTTGGATCATATCTAAAAAATAATAACTCAAATGAAAAATATGACTACGCCACTGGATCCAGCGTAAAAAACCGCATAAGCAGCAATTTTTCTCTTTGAGTTAAGTTAAAGGATAACCAAGATACGAGGGGGGTCCCAAAATGCAAAATTTTCTATTTCGCCCTGTATCTCATAAACGAAGAAGGCTATGAAAATTTTGTTTACGGCTTCATGAGTTTCACAAAAAATTAGCTAAGGTTCGTGAAAACCGCTATCTATCTTTAAAAATAAGCGAGATAATCTGCCTTTGCAACCAAATCCGGACACCCTGTACAGCATTACGTAAAAATGTGTTCAAAACATCAGATTTCACAAAAATTTTAATAAAACATAAGCCTACAACACGTAAAAAAGCCTTTGCAAGTAAACCATTTAAATTAAAGAAGCATTTTAAGAAATTACACTTACAGTTGCAATTTAGGGTTCTGTAGTTATATCCAAATTCAATTTTTTTTTAAATAATTTCCCTATTTTTTAGTAAGTGTAGTTATGCCGTCATTAGGTATAGTCAACTTTTAATTAATTAAAATTTAAACATACTTTTTTATGCCAAGTATTTTTGACGCACCCTGTATACCTGAACTGAACTTAAAATGTATCTCTATCTAAAAACGTCCTTGGAGAAGCCAAAACTATCAAAAGAATAGTCTTTTTAGTAAGAGTTTTTAATTTAGAGAGAAAAATGTTCCAAAAAAGCGTATTATTAGGAAAAAAATTAATAAAAAAAAATGAAAAAATCAGATATCAAAATTTTGAGAAATTAGTTTGTTCCTAAGAACCAATTTACTGAGTACATACATATAAAATCAAAATAATTTCAGATTTGCAAATTCTCGCTCTTGACAAAGTTCGTGTAAAAAAAAACTACTTTTGTCTTATCCCTCATATATACCAGACCAAAGCAACCCTTAAACTACACATACCACAAAAATATTAGCAAAACATAAGTCTACAAAATATAAAAAACCGTTTGTAAACAAACCATTTTGTTTACAAGTTATAGCCATTTAAATTTAGGTTAAATTTTAAAAAATTGCACTTCAATTGCACAATAGGGTTGATACTGTTAGTAACTTTAATTAAAAAGCAGCATAGTTTCGCGAGGCCTGCTGCAAATTTTTGAATGCGAATTATAAAAATTAGGATTTTCGTTGTTGTTTATTAAAATTTGAGAAGCTGGTAAGACGACAAATTAATTTCTTGACTAATATACAGGGTGTCTCATTTAAAAAAAACAGAAATATTTAGAAAGAATCTGACTACTCCATTGTAATCTACGTAAAAAGTTCTAAAATGATTCGTTTTTATCGCCCTGCAACTCGGAAAGGAGGGTTATGACTATTTTGCTTACGACATCTCTCGTTTTGTAAAAAAGTAGCTCAGGTTTGCGAAAAACCGCAAGTTTTATTCTCTAATCCACAAAAAGACTTCAGTAAAATGAAAAAAAAAAGATTTTTTTAAATCAAATTCATATCCTTCAAAATAAAGAATTTCTGGCCTTTCAAAAATGTTGCAATACAACATGTAAAAGAGTTTATTTTGTAGGTAATATCTCGAGCAACGGCTGCCGCTGATAGATTCCGTCAGACACCACTCCCCCTCAGGCATGGTTCCATTTTGGGAAGTGTTGTGGCACAACCAGTAGACGATCCACCAGAACTGACTGAAAAACTAGATTCACATCATGCGACTAAATCTCAAATCGATAATATTAATATAATCGACAGCGATCATAAACAAAAATGGTATGTATCAGTAGTTATAATAGGGGAGCGCCTCCTCCTCCTCCTCTTCCTCTCTCTCATGTCCCTCATTCTTAACTTCCTCCCCTTTTATTCTCATTCGCATCATATTTTTAATTTTTTCTCTTTGTTCTCCCACATTTGATTTTGCATTCTTAAGTCTTATAAATAGGTGCATCATGATCATTTTAGTATGCCGAGGCACATTTACTAAGCTGTGCTCGAGTTGCGTAAAAAGTTATTTTTGAATTTTTCCACCAGTTTTGTATAAAACAAAAAGAAAAAATGTGTCAAGTAATAAGTGAATTATATGTAATCGCGAAAAATTAACTACAACTATCAGACAGTTAAATATCAAATATCTCAATTTCTTTGAAGTGATTTCGAAAGATGAATACACCAAGCTGTTTTATTCACTGAAACGAGATTATTTGGAAGCAATTGACTGTTGTGATGATTATTTAGAAGGAATTATAAGCCTTACTACGTTTTTCAATACATTTGGGAAATCATACTTTGTAGGAGAATTAAGCCACCTAATAGAATTTATAGGAGAAGATTGCCAATTTATACCTGCTATTATTGCAACCCAAAAGAGGTTTCAATTATACGAAGATAAAAAACAGGTATTATCAAGGAAAGTTAATCCTATTCGCAAGAGACGTCCCCCTACATATTTAAAATATTATGTTAAATAAATGAAATGGCTGAGTTGCTGATTGCAGTTAAATTATTAGAGGAGAAATTTAGTAATCTTTCAAAAACCTATTTCTCATATTGTATGGCAAGTGGTCCGGAGTGGATAGAATTTTATTGTAATCAATCTGCGGAATTCGTAAAGGCTGCTGGCTTTGGTTACTATTTAAAAGACTTGAAGCAATTTATTGACGAGGATACTATTCTTCAAGAAATTGAAAAGGAAGAATAAATTTAATAATATTTACAATGGAGCAAATGGTTACTGAAATGTATGAAGAGTTTATTATATCTGCTGCATACTTCCAATATTTATCAATTGTAGGCGAAGAAGACGCAGAAGCACAAGATTTGTTAGCATATGTTAATAATATAGATCGAATGGAACAATGTAAATTATCCGCTAAATTTTGTAATGATTATTTAAAATATAAAAATGAGTATGAACTTTTAAATGAATTTAGAAAATTAGATTTAAGGTATCATATTAATTGTATTCAATCATGGTTGGTTAATGCAAAATAAAAAGGTAATTAAGTTTTTTTATATTTTTATTCATTCATAAAACAATTGTCATATAAAAATAACACATTTGTCAAAGCACACATACAAGGTGATTTTGAATGATAGAAGCATTTTGGTTCCATTAGCTTTAGCGCTGGTTGTTCATCTATTTCAATCACAGGCTTTTTAGAATATTTCTGTATAAAATCCTTTTTTTCGCTTTCTTTTACAAAAACAAAATCTGCTTTCTTCGTGTGTTTCAATTATTTTTGGGAAATGATGTAATGGAGTAAATCCATTATTCCAATGTATACAATGATAATTTTTTGTTAACCATACTGCCTGCTTGTGACAATCAGGTGAAAGAAACTCCATTGGAAAAGGCTTTTTAAAAATGTAATGAGTCATTTCATAACCATCAAAAGCTGCAAGCTCTTTCGGTATAAATTTATTTTGTACATAAAAATGTCACCAATACATATAAGAATTAAATCTTGCCAAATAAAAATGTTAGAAATAAAAATAAAAATTAAAAAATTACCAAATAGACACAATGTAAACACCAGAAAACTCGCGAGCTCTGCACAGTGTGAATGCAGAAATCAATTGCATTCGTCTCTTCGCTGAGGCGATTTTATATGCAAAAGTTAATCACATGTGTCCTACTTAAAGTTGAACGACATTTCTAAAAACCACTTTCCCAAGCCGATCAACAACCTTACCCCCCCCCCTTCCCCCTCCCCCCACCCCCCCCAGGACCCCTGAATTTCCGAGACTCAAATCCCGGCTCCCCAATTTCGGGCTACCCTCTTCAGGTTAAGTTAAGTTAGGTTATGTTATGTTAGGTTAGGTTAGGTTAAGTTAGGTTAGATTAAAAAAGAAGAAAAGAAAAAAGGAGAAGGAAAGAAAAAGAAGAAGGAAGGAAAAACGAGAAGGAAGGAAGAAGGAGAAGGAAGGAAAAAGGAGAAATATATAAAAAAGAGAAAGAAGGAAGGGAGAGAAAGAAGATAAGGTGAGGGTGAGGGGGGGTTAAGGGGGTCTCCCCCCGTATGGGGGGTTGAGGAGCGGGGAGGGGGCGAAGCCCCCCTCAGGAAACTGACAGGGAAAGGGACAGCGAAAAAAAAAAACTTAAGTATTGCAGGTAGTAAAAGTGGTGGTCGATGGGATATATACTTAAGAACATCCACTCGACGATCATACAGTATCATTCGCTGTAATATCAGTTGTCGATATTATTTATAACCTATAACCAAAATTGTTTTTTATCAAATATATCTATCTAAATCTAAAGCTCTTAACGATGGCAGAAAATATGATTGGAAACGCTGACCAAATTGAAGAAAATAATGTGGAGAACGCCGCTCAAATTGAAGAAAGAGAAGAAATTTTTATTAACTTGGAAGGCGATTCCATCACTTATAAACATTCATTTTTGGACAAATCATCTAGGCTTGTTAGAAGATCATTCTTGTTTAACATCGACATTAATTATAGTGAGGAGGAAGAAGAAGAGATGGAGGAAGATGATCAGGAAATTGAAGAAGGAGTGGACATGGATGGACAACTGCTAAATTTAGGAACCGAGGCTGACGTAAAAGTAAGCAAGTTTAGGGCTAGTGAATTATTTAATAATTTTGAAGAAAAAGATGTATGTGTTATACAAAGCTACTCTAAAATTGAAAGTCGAAGACTAGGAACATTTGCTATTTGCCTTCCTTGTAGTGCAATTCACATGAGATATTTACGGAGAGGGGAGTCCGATCATGTGAGCTGCCACTACAAAAGAGCTTATGTTGTTAGTGCTTCTGATTTACATTGTGCTATTTGTAGGATACATCTTTTTCTACTAATTCCTGAACATGCTTGCTTTTACTGCAATAAAAATGAAAAAAAAGAGATAGAAGATTATGTTGTTAAATATTAATAATAAACATAGTTTGTAAAAGTGATGTGTAGATTATTTCAATAATATTAATTTTAAATATAGGTTATAAACGTAATGGGTAGATAATGTCAAAAATATTAATTTTAAACATAAATTGTAAAGATAATAAGTAGAATATGTCAACAATATTAATTTTAAAAAATGTCAACTGTTACTATAAGCGGTTATATATTTTCAGTGCTATATGCAAAATACTTCTTTTTATTCTAACATCTGACACTGTATTTGTAAATGAAATAGCTAATCATATGTAAAAAAAAAGTGTCGATTATGTCAACTGCCACTAGAAGCACTCATATATTAGCATAACATTTTGTTAACGCTTGTTTCTGTATTCAATTGAGTTTTCTCTTACTTAATGCAAATTATATTAATATTATTAGTATAATTAGAAAGTAGTAGATCAGGCTATGCCGGTTCGACAATCAAAACCGTCATTTTTACATGTAAATTCCCATAAGAAAATTTAAGCTTCGATTTGCAAAAGTGGTGCCATTTTAGGGCGTGGCACTTTTTGTGTAAACCCATAACAATTGTTTTGTTATGTAATGTGAAAATTAGTATGTATTAAAAAACTTGTTAGATCATTGTTGTCGTTTCAATATAGGAAAAGGAAAAAATGTGTGTCAATTATTATATATATATTTACATTTACTTTTTTTTACAAAATTATTTGTTACCAGAGTTTTCACAAACACAAATTATAAAAAAAATATTATCCTCTTTTTAAAATTACAACAAAATGATGTCTAATTACATCTTTGAAGATTTGTACCAAATAGTAATATCTAGTGCGACATACAGGACAATTGTTTACCATTATAGAACAACAATTTTCATCATTCCATCTTAAAATACATTTTAAACAAAAAATGTGGGAACATGTATTTGGTCTACATGAATCATAATATTCGATTATTTCAAAACAAATAGCACAAAACACTTTTTTCTCTTCACTCTCAGTTTTGTTCAAATTTTTTAAAACAATCCCATTATTTTCTTCTCGAACTAATGGTATATTTTCTTCTTGAACTCCTGGTATAATTTCTTCGAGGCTAATTGTCTGAAGCGGAATGGATCGATTTCTTTCTCCAACTGATTCACTCATTTTATTTTAATATTATTATTAATAGATTTATTCAACACATTTTTTTCTTTTAACAGTCACTCGTACCTTAACATACTAAAATGATCTTGATGCACCTATTTATAGGACTTAAGAATGCAAGGGGAGAACAAAGAGAAAAAATTAAAAATATGATGCGAATGAGAATAAAAGGGGAGGAAGTTAAGAATGAGGGACATGAGAGAGAGGAAGAGGAGGAGGAGGAGGCGCTCCCCTATTATAACTACTTGTATCAACAGTATCAATGAGACCTAAAATAATATAGACAGGAAAAAAGTGGTAAATTTCCTTTACCCGGAACTTCCCTCGGTATGAATTTTTCCTCTTATTAGGAATGGTGGTGTGTGACCTAGTTTAGTTCGATACATGGTCATTTACTATAGTCGAATGCGGTCGTATCGTGCGGGTTCAAAGTGAAACACAGTGAATACCAAAATGTTGTGTGATTCTTTTATCGAGCTATTCAATATCGATGGGCTATTTACAAATTTACAGGGAGATAGACATAGAGACATAGACATAGATGGGGAGCACTTAGGCTCACTGGGGCCCATTGTACTATCCCCCCAAGTAGGCGTGTCAGGCCAAGAGCCCACTCCTTTTATCGTGCGGGTCCAAAGGTCACCAACATTATGAAGCAAATCAGAAAACACAGTGAATACCAAAATGTTGTGTGATTCTTTTATCGAGCTATTCAATATCGATGGGCTATTTACAAATTTACAGGGAGATAGACATAGAGACATAGACATAGATGGGGAGCACTTAGGCTCACTGGGGCCCATTGTACTATCCCCCCAAGTAGGCGTGTCAGGCCAAGAGCCCACTCCTTTTATCGTGCGGGTCCAAAGGTCACCAACATTATGAAGCAAATCAGAAAACACAGTGAATACCAAAATGTTGTGTGATTCTTTTATCGAGCTATTAAATCTCGATAGGCTATTTACAAATATACAGGGAGAAAGAAAATAGTTTTTTTTTATTATATTACCCAATATTATTAAGATAGCTACTTAATATTATTTTATATATTAAATGCCGAGGGACTAAATAAGAAAATTCGCTAAATATGTATTTGGTTAAAATTCTTTGGTTGGCAAAAAAAAAAATACACAAAATGGCAAGCGGCTTAATAAAGTCGGAAGGGGGTTCGAATCAGTGGAACAATCAGGATATGTTCTGTTTATACAGCCACTTAATGAAAGTGAGATTTTTTTTCAATCACCAAAAATTATGAGCCCCGCTTGACCTAAAAATCTAACCATGTGTCATTTATTTAAATGCGGGCTATCCCTGTGCAAAGAAAACTTGTTTTTTTTTGTATTGTGATAACAAAAAAACATTTATTTTGCAAAAATATTATACACTTTGGTAAAAACACAAGATAATTAGTTATTACTTCCCTCGTGGGATTTTTTCAGATCTTTACGTTTAAGGGTCCCTAGATGCCGGAAAACATGTTTTCTCAAATCCGTCTGTCTCTAGATACGTCTGTCCGTCAGTCTGTCAGTTCGCGGCATAGCTAAAAAACCACTTATCCGATTTCTTCAAATTTCAGTCTAAAATTAAGGGCCATGCATGAGAAAAATACAGGTTATATATATATATATATATATATATATATATATATATATATATATATATATATATATATATATATATATATATATATATATATATATATATATATAACAAATTTTGTCTTATAATTAATAACAAAATTTACTTATTTTAAACACGCTTTAAAATTGGAACAAGTATTCTATAATTATTTATTTATTGCCCACGAAATTACAAATGAACTAAAAAAGTAAGCAAAAAAATGGTGTCAAATCTATAAAAAAATTTTTAAATTAAAATTCGCTGGCTAATATCCAGGAGCCAGCGGCAAAAGCTCTGAGAATCGGTATAAGGAATGTACATAAACATCTGCATGAAAAAAAAAACATAATTTACTTTCGAAGAAGATTAAGAAATGTACACGAAAAAATCTAAAGGCAAAGACTTAAGTTACAATGCAAAAATGGATATTCATAATGCAATTTATGATTTATACACGTCAAAGAATAATATAATCCTTCAGAAACTTTTTAATATTGTAGACTAAAAAATATCATCATCACTTAAAAAGTCCTCATCTTCTGAGTCGTCCTCAAAAGTCGCAATGATCATTAGTGCTATTTCGACATCTAGAACTCGTATCTCGATTCCACCAATCCCATATTAATTTCTCCGTATGATCCATAGATTTCTTCCAGTACTCCAACGTAATATAATTTAATGAATCTTGCTAAACATTTTGCACTTCACCTGATGTAAGACCATCGTTCACGTGTTTTTCGTAATATGATTTTGCCCCAGCCCATATTAATTCTATTGCGTTAAACTGGCAGTGGTATAGCGGCAGTCGTAAAAAACTTCACAAATATTTCATCTACGGCATATATTGTCGGTTTTTTTAATAGATTTTGCCAGTAAAAGAAGTTCTAGTTTCAGCATATTGGGTAAAGGATTTTTTTGTTTTAAGCCAGTCATAAATATCACATTTCTTCCAGGATGAAGTAGGTTGTTTATTTAAGATTCTTGAATGCTAAGATGTATTGTCCAGAATGATTAAAGATGGAGCATCCAAACTTATATGTTTATACGTTTATATGTTTTTATATTAATTGTTAATTAGTTCCCTACTTTAAACAATGTTGTTTCTCAGGAATAAATGATTAATTAATAAAAAATATAGCCGTCCAGATCTAATTGTCATGGCAATTATAACTATTAGTTCGCTGTTATGCTTTACTTATGTCACCATTATGTTTTAGACATTTTGGCCTAAACTAAAGCTCTTTAGTTAATGTTCATACTAACCTGGAATTTACAGGACGGTCATAGCGAATTTTAGCGCACGCTAAAAATACATCTTCGTGTTTTTTCTCAAAAATCACGATATAAAGTCTCCTTTGAGGACCAGTCAAATCGCTAGGCAATAATATAAGCTCGCCATCCTGATAGAGCGTTTTATATTTGGGTTTGTTGTAATTTGTGGATACTTTGACTTTCCCTAATCGGGCATCTATGTCGCCTAACGCACGCCCATTACCTCTATCCTCGGGATCAAATAGTAACTGCAAGATATTGCAATTTTCTTCTGAACGATCTGTGGCATCAAAAATGTCGGTTACATAGATTTTCCATGAGTGTTCGGTGAAATCCAAATATTTTCCGTACTTTTCTTTCTTCTGAGAATGATACAAATCAGTCGTGATTACCATGTCGCTACGATTATCTTTGGTAGAGAACCATCTAAAATATACATTTCCAGCAATAGGTGAGTTAAATCGGGCCATCGCAATTTTTTCCTGGGATTTCTCCAACATATTAATGGAGGCACACACCTAAAAATACGTACATTAGGCTAGATCTCAGAGACATAAACATTGCACATTTAGAAATAGAGAGGATTATGGATTTGCTACGCTTTTAGTTATAATTAATATTTATTGATTTACAAAACAAAAATTCGGTAATTTTCTTTACCCGTAACTTCCTTCGTTATGATTTCTTTCTATTTGTTAGGAATAGTGAAGTGTGACCCAATTTAGTTCAGTACATAGTCACAGTATACAGTGTTTCACAGATTCGCTTCTCTATACAGGGATCTCGGCTCCTATTATACCTACAGCAAAGGTTAAATGCCGTTAAAAACCGAAAATGGCGGATTTCGTTTTTGGCCAGTATATCCAGAACGGTAAATTTGACAGCTGCCAAAAGGTGACATTATTCGGACACATTTCTAAGACAAATAAGATGGCGTATACGACACGTCTCCATTGTTTTTTGTTAACCCGCAACCTGTCTCAACTTTCATTTTTCTTATGTCCGCCATATTGGATTTTTCGATTTTTGGAAAGAACCTAAAACTTGTCTGTCTGTCTAGTGATATCTCACAAGTGCATTAAAGATTTTAGCTCTCAAAGCTTTTCTAAGGAGGCCATGAACTAATGTGCCAAAATCAACAGTACAGAGAGTTTTAAAAAAGAATAAGTACCATCCATACAAACCCATAATAGTAGAAGGACTTAAGGAAACTGATTTTCCAAGACGACTACAGTTCTGTGAGTGGTATACTAGATGTAATGAAAATCCTGATTTTGTAAATCATGTCCTGTGGTCCGATGAGAGCATTCACTAAGCCGCCATTTTGTTTCGCCAAATTGGATTTTTACCAAAATCTTACCAGGCTATCCCCATATGACCCTTAATTTTTGACCAAAATTTGAAGTCAATCGAGTAAGTAGACAGAATTGAGAAAACATATTTTTCGTCATATAGGACCCTGAAACGTGAAGATGCGAAAAAATTTCGTAGAGTGATTTTTTCACGATTACAATACTTCCCTTTTACGAGCGAAGTAAAAGCAACGTAAGTATGTACTAAAAAAGTAAGCAAAAAAATGGTGTAAAATAAAACAAAAAAATTTTTAAATTAAAATTCACTGGCTAATATGCAGAAGCCAGTGGCAAAAGCTCTGAGAATCTGAGAAGGAATGTACAAAAACTTGTGCACGAAAAAAAAAACATAATTTACTTCCGAAGAAGATTAAGAAATTTACACGAAAAAATCCAAAAGCAATAGATTTAAGTTACAATGCAAAAATGGATATTCATAATGCAATTTATGATTTATAGACGTCAAAGACTAATATAATCCTTCAGAAACTTTTTAATATTATAGACTAAAAAATATCATCATCACTTAGAAAGTACTCATCTTCTGAGTAGTCATCAAATGGCGCAATGATCATTGGTGCTATTTCGACATCTAGAACTCTTTCTCGATTCCACCAATCCCATATTAATTTCTCCGTATGTTCCACAGATTTCTTCCAGTACTCCAGCGTAATATAATTTAATAAATCTTGCCAAACAATTTGCACTTCGTCTGATGTAAGACCATCGTTCACGTGTTTTTTGTAATATGATTTTGCCCCAGCCCATAATAATTCTATTGCGTTAAACTGGCAGTGGTATGGCGGCAGTCGTAAAACCTCATGTCCATTTTCCCGTAATATTTCATCTACGGCATATATTGTTGGTTTTTTAATAGATTTTGCATTAAAAGAAGTTTTAGTTTCAGCATATTGGGTAAAGGATTTCGTTTTTGTTTTATTAGCCAGTCATAAATATCACTTATCTTCCAGGACGAAGTAGGTTGTTTATTTATAATTCTTAAATGATAAGATGCATTGTCCAGAATGATTAAAGATGGAGCATCTAAATTTGGAATCAGTTGTTCTTTTAAGCACTTTTCAAACAGTTCACAGTTCATATTATCATGGTAGTCCATACTTTTGGATGTTGAAGAAAACAGTAAACTTGCACCTGGGAGAAATCCTGTTGAAGAACCTGCATTCAAAATGATGAACCATTTTCTTCCCGTCCCACATCCTTTTTTTCTTTTGACTCTCTTTACAGACACGTCCTGCCAAGATTTCAAACCACTTCCACTAGAAAATATCCAAGTCTCGTCTAAAAATACCACTTTTCTAAATTTTGAATTAACATTTTCCGTGTATTTCTTTACATTCCTTTTTATATCGAAAACCCAACATTTTTATTAATTTTGACAAGGATTTTAGTCTAATTTCCAATATGCCTCCATTTTTTAAAGCTTCTTTTAAAACTTGAAGGGTTATATTAGTTTTTGATGTGTATAAATCGTAAATTGCATTACCAACATCCATTTTTACTTTGTAACTTAAGTCTTCTGTCTTTGGCTTTTTTCGTCTACATTTCTTAATCTTCATCGGTAGTAAATTATGTTTTTTTTTCATGCACAATTTTCTGCACAGTCCTTATACCGATTCCCAGAGCTTTTGCTACTGTCTCCTGGATATTGGCCGGTGAATTTTCATTTTCGTAATATTTTAGTAGAATTAATACCATTTTTTTCGCTTGTAGATGCAAAAAACGCAAAATTGTTTTTTATTACTCATTTTGTCACTGACTTGTCAATCTGACTTTGAAGTGACATCGCTTAAAGATTTTTGCGACTGCTGGTATTTATATGCTTATCCTCTTTTTTCATATGAAAATATCATAGGTGTATCTAATTCATCTTCCGGATTTTATGCGAAGGATATGATTACACGTAATAAAAGAAAAACAAACTTTAAAAGTTTGTTGTTGATAAGTCATATGACCCGCACGATAACGCTGCTTTTGACTATAACACATAAATGCACGTTTTAAAATAAGAGTCATTGAATGGTTAAATATATTTTTAAAAATATTTATATAATATTGAATTAATAAAGGTGTAATTAATAGTTTTGGATAATAAAATGAATAAAATATTTAGTACTTTTTTAATTACACGGTTTTAAGATTTTAAGAAATTATTTGAAGTCTTTATCATTTCACTTTGCTTGACACAAAAAATCTATTTTAACGGACTGTATGTGTTTGAGACAGTGGCTTTATTTAGCAAAATTAATGAACTAATGGATATTTATCGCAAAGGTACACAATTGCTTACCTGTCATAAGAGATCCGAATAATTCCGGCGGGCGGGTTACTCAATTTGCCCTAGGAAGCATATCATGCGGCAATAGCTATTATGGGTTTGTATGGATGGTACTTATTCTTTTTTAACACTCTCTGTATCGCTGATTTTGGCACATAAATTTCCTGTTCTACAGTTTTTACCGATGCACTAGAGTTTTCGATGATGGCTTGTAAAATGTTTTTGTCACGATTTTCATTGTCAATATTGTATCCGCTTCTAGGTTGTTCGAAGGTCCCATGGTTAACTAAATTAACTACGATTTTTCTAAATTGGATTTCATGGGGCGGCCGTCGTTCAGGATACATCTCCAAATGTCTTGCTGATTTAATGTCGGCGTTTCTGTGTGACTGCAAGTACAGAGCTAACATGTCAAACTTTTCTTCATTTAAATAGGGAATACCAGCCATTTTCAACAGGTCTCAACAATTTGTGTGTCGTATTTATGATTTTATTGAGAGAAAAGCGTACAACTTTGATACTTTATTATTTAACGTCAAAGTCAATGCCCACTTTTGTTACAAATAAATCATGGCCTCCTTAAAAAAAATTGAGACCTAACTTTAGGAAGTGTGATATTTCGAAGATACTCAAATCTTTTATGCACTTGTGAGAGACCACTATAGTGGAAATTTTACGCTCTTTATGGTAGCTATAAGAAAAATGAAAGTTGAGGCGGGTTGCGGGAGAATAAAAGACGATAGGGACATGTCATACACGCCATGTTATTCGTCTTAATTGTCACATTTTGACAGCTGTCAAATTTACTGTTTTGGATTTACTGGCGAACAACGAAATCCTAAAACTCTTCGCATTTAACCTTTGCTGTAGGTATAATAGGAGCCGAAATCCCTACATAGAGAAACGACATCCTGCATTTGGTGCTGTCGAAAAGACCTTTATCCTTGTCACCTTTGTTCTATGCAAACCTCACTACATTTTTTCACTTTTTAGTTGTCCATCTTTAAGAAAGAAATTCAGTAGAAAAAAAGGCAAAAAGTTTGAACATAGTGACAATTCAAGTTGGCGTCTTCCGCAAGATCACGAAAAAAGAAAAACTATTGTAAACACACCCGTTCAAGAAAAGAAACAGCAAATAAATACTATACTTGATAAAGTGTAGAAAAATAAAATAGATAGGACTGAGCAGATGACTTATAAGTTCGTTAAATTTGAATTTCAAAGAACCTCTCACACCTCTTATGGAAAATGGCTAGTTGCTCTAGAACTCAACGTTGTGATAAAACGTCTTCTCAGCCACAATGCAATCTAATGGATAGTTTCGAAAGTACAGGATGTTAAAATTATGAATTTGGCAATTTTTATTTTTTTATATCTTTTCAATATTTTTACGTTTTTTCGACTTTTATGATTTCTCTCGTAAAAGGTTTTAGCAATTTTAACAGCTCTATAGTCATCCTTCAAAGCTAACCGAAAATCCTTTGTATAGATGGTTTATAAAAATCGTGGTTGCACGACAATTTTGAATAAGCCATAAAATACTGTTTTTATATTATTTCGTCATTTTATATATTTTTTAAACAGACGGTCGGATTTTAATATAATTTTAATATGTTATGACATTTAAAGACAAATAAAAACAAGGACATTTTGCTCAATACAAAGCTAAGGGATTTTTTTTAGCTATACTATGAATGGCTTCGATTGTATACATATATGCCCAGGTATATATTGTTTTATAGAGACTCTTTTAAACTCTATGAAGTTAAAGTCTTAATTATAAGAAAAAGCCTTATTATTCCAAAATAACAAAAAGTTATCACTTATTTTGTCATGGCTTTCTTGATAATACAGTACTTTAAGTTGTTAATTGTTACAAAAGTAGATCCGAGAATCACTTGTTTTAATATTAAAACAATAATAACTAATATTTAGGTGAAACAAAACAATGTAAAACTTTTGTTTTATGGTTTTGGAAATCTAGCACGAAATAAGTCAGAAATGTTTCTCAAGTGATTTATTGTAGAAAAGTTTAGCCAGAGTGCATGAAACACCCTGTATAAATATTTTTTATTTTTCTAATACTAAACAACTTCTATTTAAATAATTGCCTCGCCCTCCTTATTACTTTATTAGATATCTTCTAATGAATAAAAATGGGGAATCATAAATATCTTTACTTAAAAATATGATCCA
Organism: Kuschelorhynchus macadamiae; assembly: GCA_030620095.1. NCBI lineage: Eukaryota > Metazoa > Arthropoda > Insecta > Coleoptera > Curculionidae > Kuschelorhynchus > Kuschelorhynchus macadamiae. The sequence continues at coordinate 373,277 of JAUTXW010003347.1, forward strand.
CCAATGTTTATTATTAAATAAAAATATGCGTTTTTATTATTTTTTATTTATCAAATACCACGATATATTAAAATTATATTAAAATTCTATCGTTTCATACCCATTCACAGTATAGCTAAAAAAAAACCTTTAGCTTTGTATTAAGCAAAATGTCCTTGTTTTTATATGTCTTTATCAAATGTCATAACATATTAAAATTGTATTAAAATCTATTCGTTTGTTTAAAAAATATATAAAATTACTACGAAATAATATTTAAAAAAAAAAGTATTTTATGGGTTATTCAAAATTGTTGTGCAACCACGGTCTTTATGAACACTCTATATAAAGGATTTCCAGTTATCTTTGAAGGATGAATATAGAGCTGTTAAAATTGTTAAAACCTTGTACTAGAGAGGTCATAAAAGTTGAAAAAACCTAAGAACATTGAAAATATTGGCAAATTCATAACTTTAACACCCTGTATTTTCGAAACTATCCATTAGATTGCGTTGTGGCTATGAGGACGTTTGATCAAAACATTGCGTTCTATAATATATCAAATTTTCAAAAAAATTAGCCGAAAGCCATTTTCCATAAACGGTGTGAAAGGACCTTTGTTAGAGTTTCTATTTGACACATAAAGTAAAAAAATTAATAAAGCAAATTTTCTAGAAAATCCAAAATTTCGGAAAAAAAATTCATATTTGTCGAGTGAGTAACTTCTGACGAAAACCTTGAAACAAGGTGACAGTTTCTTGTTTTTCAATAGCGATTTGCTTTACTCAAAAAGTTAATAATAATAAAAATAAATTCCTTTTATTTCAAAAGATGTACGATGTAGTATATAAAAACAAATGGATTGTCAAAGCCTGGTTTACTCTAGCTTTATTAGTCAACCATGCAGGGACCAAACTAATTATTAATTTATATATTTCATTGGCGAGAATGTAACAGTAAGCACTAAGCAAAACAAAAAAAACAGTTAATAGGACAGTTTATGATTTGCCACAATACTCAAAGTAAAAAAATCAATAGCGTCAATAAAAATACCTGACTGAACAGAAAAGAATTATTTTTACTTTGTAAGTAATAATAATATATAAAAATATAAAAAAAGTACAAAAGTGAAGATTTCGTGGAGCATCCATTAGTAACCGGTTAATTTCCTTAAATAGATGTGATATATGGTCATATTTTCTTACATTATACACAAATCGCACGCAGGCATTTTTGACTTTTTGTATTCGAGATTTACTCTCTTGATCCAAACAAAATCCATAGATAAAGTTACAGTAATTAAAATTGGACAAAACAAGGGATTCACATGAATGTCTCCTTTAATTCCTATTTAATATAAGTCTGTTATTATATAAACTTTTTAACGACAGGTAAGTTTTTTGAAAAATTGGATCGGACCTAAAACTGAACCTTGAGGTACAGCAGAAAGTTACTCAATCAGAATATTTATTATTAGAAAATCCAGCTTGAACTCTGTTAGATAAGTATGACTTAATAAGAAGAAAAGATTCATTTTCAAAACCATAATATTTCATCTTAGAAACACACAAATCACGATTAATAGTGTCAAAAGCTTTTGAAAAGTCGAGCAGTACTAACAAACTATTCATTTGCTTGTCACAAGCCGGACCAATATCATCTACTACGTTAGCAAGACCTACTAGAAATTTCTTTCTAAATCCGCACTGTATGTTTGGTATAATACTATTGTTAACGAAATAAATAAACATTTGACTATGCATTATTTTTTCAAATATTTTTGATATAGAAGGACGTATACTTATAACACGCAAATCATTAAAATTATTCTTAATGAAAATCTAAATAAATTTCAAACCTTGGCTAAATGCAATTCTCGCTTCATAATGCACAGAGCTGACTAAAAAACAACAACTCTGTTAAATCTCAAAGTGTTTGTTCTATGGCGCTGGCAAGACAAACAAAATAAATCAGTTTACCCTTAGCTACAGATGTGAATTTGTATAACAAAAGCACAGACGGGAGTCAAACTGATTCTTGGCAGTTCTTGGCCGCAACACATGAAAAGAGATATTTTCTAATATTTTACAAAAATAAGAAAATATAACTTTTCTTTCTGTAGGTTCTTTAATTTATTTTTGAAATGTAATTTACACAAATAGTTGCTGAACATGAAAAACCCACAGATCTCTTAGGACAAATAGAACGATATTTTTAAACAGCTATTTTTCGATGTTATCTACAGATGTTTCTGTTTTTAATGTGTTCCGGAATGCTAATTTTCCTGTTTAAGTCGAGAATTTGTCTTCTCGTAGCTTTTTCTGCTAGAAAAAAAAAAGAAATACGTTAGCTCGACATATGTTCAAATGCCTAAGAAAATTGCAATCGACCATCGCTCTTTTCTTCAATCAGTATTACAACTTTAGCAACATTTTGACCTTTGTTCAATTTGAAGGTATACTGGAGATGGGAGGAGGAATTTTTTAAAAATAGCAACCAATAGGCTCGTTCAAGAACATTCTAGAAATCATGTTTTCCCACAGTTTCAAGAAGTATCACATGCCAATAAACTATATACAAAAAAATCGCCTCATTCAAATAAATATTAAAAAAGTTATGCTTCTTTAAAGTTAAAAATATATTCAGCGGCGGAAATGTAATATGTGATCATAATTACTACATTAACAAATTAATTGCATGCTCTGAGTTCCAGCCTGGTAAGCTTTTCCGTAAAATTGACATCGTCTAGCAATTTTCTGATTTGTGGCCCAATAAAAATACATTCTTTTAATTTGGTATCACTTAACTGGTGAAAGACTTGTCTTAAGTATTTAAATCCATTACCATCTTTATTCAAAGCCTTCACAAAGTTTTTCATCAGCCCAAGTTTAATGTGAAGAGGAGGCAAAAGGACATTTTTGGGATCAACAAATCAACATTTTGAGATCCCGGTTGAAATTCACTTCTTTCTGGCCAAATTTTTGTTACAAAATGCTGATTTATTGCACAACTGTCCCATAAACAAAGAAAACAGCAATTTTTTGTAAATCCCCCCTGAAGTCACACTAAAATCGCTATAACTTTTAAGTCCCCACATATCTGCCATTTATACCTATTGTAGTTTATTTTAAACAAAATCGTGCGCATATTTTCATAATTTTCTTTCATTGCAATTGAATGGGCAACTGGTATAGAGGGTTTTAAATTTCCATTATGCAATAACACAGCTTTAAAGCTATATTTATATGAGTCTATGAATAAGCGCTACTTACGGAGAGAATGTTCAATATCAAGTTCCTGCATTAAACCTTCTATATCAGTACACGCCCACAACGAATTTTCCACACTTCCCACAGAATTCAGAAAACATAGCATTTCTTTTTCTGAAATTCGTAATTTTTGTTTCTTTGGCCAATAGGTTCCCTTCCTTAAGACGGGAACCCAGAAGTTCTGACTGTTGCTTGGATAACCTCAAATCACGTACTAAATCATTTAATTCACTTTGAACAATCAAATGTGGCTCCCCAGAACTGGGACCTGTGGTAAAAGTGGGATCGGTGCACTATTCTTCTGAGTTGCTTGATGATGCGTTATCTCCATTATCTCCGAAATCAATAGCTTGCCAATTTAAAGGCGCAATCGGCACTGGCAAATTTGCATTATGAGGAACAGGTCGTATGGCAGATTGCAAATTCGGATAGAGTGCGGGATACGAAAGAAAATCGGGCGGAGTCAATCGGTTTAGGAAGGTCCGCCAAGAAATCTCTTTAAACCAGTGGTGTACCGTCGTTCTTTAAATAATATGGCACTCCTTTTTGACTATACGCACTTCAGATAATTAAAAAATATAACTATGCTTAATGAACTTTTATCTATATTTGTCTGTTTTCTTTCGTGTACCGCACTTCTATATCTCCTTGGTGTTGCAAAAACGGCGAATTTTCGAATTTTAAAATGATTTAATTTTGATTTTTCTTGATCTATTTACCTATAAATATATTTTTTCTTGAGTTCTGTCATCAACGGTTCCCGGGTTACTGCCTACGTCCACTATTATTGGACCACCCAGTATAGTGGTACACGATTTACAAGTCCAGATTTTACAAGGGCAGCCAACTCCAGTGAACGAACTGCATAAGTTGAAATTTTGCTAAATCTTGTTCACCGGAACCAGTGCTGGCTATCCTACTATAACTACATGGATGTGTTAATTTTGGAAAATTATGAGTTCCGTGGTTTTTCAAATATTAGTTGCAATATTAGATATTAAGCATAGTTATATTTTTTAATTATCTGAAGTGCGTATAGTCAAAAAGGAATGCCATATTATTTAAAGAACGACGACAGTAACTTAGAAACCATCAGTATTAATTATTTTGAAGCAGTTTTTTGACAGCTGCTTTATGAACAATTTTACAAAATATATGGAAAAAAACTAAGCCATTTTTGAGGTTGACGGCTGTGATTCTAATGGTTCGATTCCTTCTAAATCGTTGTCTTCCTCTGAAAATGATGAGTTTTCGTCGTCACTGCTTGAAGATCCTAGTGTACTAACTAAATCATCAGTTTCAATTTTGCCATCTACTTTCCAGTATTTATCTTCAATAGAACGAACATGTTTAACATACGATTTCCAATTTTCAGCCGATATTGAGTCAATCGCTTCTAATGTTATTTTATTTAAATCTTTAATTGAAAGTTCACCGGTGTGAATATATTTTTTTTTACTCCTACCCATGCAAGTTCAATAGGGTTGAGGTCGCAAATGTATGGAGGCAGCCTCAAAAGTGTATGACCGAGGTTACGTAAAAGACCTTCAATTTTCTATTTTTTTTCTCTAGGCTTGTTGGCTGATATTACTTAATATAATTGATATTTTCTCCATGTTGGATCACATACAAGATTGTTCGATTTAAGCTACGATATGATATGAGCTTCTGTACAGTATTTAGTTGACACTTTATCTTCTACGTGAGAATTCTATTATTGGGAGGGTATTTCCGATATAAAATCTTGTCGGCCAGTATTATTATTTTCAGAATTTATTTGCCATATAAAATGAGATAAGACGCATTATCCATTACCACGACTGATTTGGGAGGAATGTTAGGTAGAAGCTTCTCGTCTTCACTTGCTTATCGATACACAGAGAACCACTCAATTCGAAAATCAAGAGTGATGTTTGACGTTTACTTTATGTCTAATGTTGTAAGCAACCCAGTCTAGTTAATATTTTCGTTGTAATATGGACACATTTTAGCTGCCCCACAATAAAAATTTTTTCCTGCCGATATAAAAGGCTTCTAATTAGGCTATTAAAAAATGGTACGTATTAGGGCTCTCCGAATATTTTTTCTATTATTGGGAGGGTATTTCCATTGTGAAAATAATAAACTGGCCTGTGTTAGAAAAATCTTGTCGGCCAGTATTATTATTTTCAGAATTTTCCAGTGTCAAGTAAATATTAAAAGCATGTAAAAAACAGCAGTATTTTGTTGACTTATCGCTCAGATATTCTCTCATCCGCATAGCTCGCTGCCACCACTCCCTTACCTTAACATTTCTTGGAAAACTAATAAAGAGTTTATCAGGGGTAGTAGCAGTCGTCTTTTTACAACTCGGAACTATGCAGTATTTATAATTATCCTTCTCACTTTGTCTAATTTCCACTAATTCTACTTTAAAAATACTAAAAAACAATTAAATATACATCCGATTCAACAAAAAAAAGACAGAGCTATAATCCCGTATACTATGCCGAATTAAAAGAAAACCACGCAAATAGCACAGCGACAACTAATTTGGAAAAATCTGAAATTTTGGATATACACTAAATATAATACCTTCTTTTAGAATTTGTAATAAAAAAAATAAACTGGAGGAGCCTATTGGATTCGTGTAGTCTGATTGACTCCTGTCTGTGCTTAAGGATTAGAATCACTTTTTATTCACATAAGAATATTATTTCGCTAAAATCAATATCAATATATAAACGACTTCCTCAGCAACTATGTCGCTAATTTTCTCATCTGCCTAAAATAACTTTTAATATCGCTTCTACTGACAATTCACTTTATATAGTGTTTGAGGAAAAGCCCTCCAAATCTTTAATGACTGCATTTAAAGGGGAAGTTGTGTTGTAAAAAGCAGTTTCGGTGATTTTGAGCCCGACCGAGCTTTGACAGGGACATCCCGCATAAATAAAAACTAGTCTTTGTTTATTTTAATACCGCCATTTCATTTAATTTTATACATGACTTTCTCTACTTCAGAGAAGTTATTTCTAGCTTTTAGGGAAAATGCCTTTATCATATGGCATTTGAGTTCGCTAATTTCAAGCAAAAACTGGCTTGGAGATGTTTTTTGTAACAAAAAAAACATATTTATCAAATATGGATTACGTGATTTTTATCTAAATTTTCTAGAAGTCAAAAACATTCGTAGAGGCATTAGGGTTCTAAGAAGAATGTCTAAAACTTTAATCAATTTAACCATTTATCCCTCTTATAATAAACGAGATTCCTCGTAAAGTCTCAAGAGGATAAACTTTAACAAATACGGGGGAAAAGTATTAGTGATCTCCCCGTTATAAAAAGAAGTCGTGCTCCATTCTTCCTCATCCCTCAACCATTTAAACGACACATCGTCTCTTACATGATACCCTAAAAATATACAATACAATGATTTAACAAATACGTTTATTTGTTCCAGATATATGTTACATCAGTTACATTAACAATGATGGCTACTATTTATTACTAATTTTTACTGTTTTTCAATTATTAATCATTTTATAGTTGTATGTACAATAGGCCATAAGATTGTCTTTAAAAAACTAACAGGAAAATTATGCCTCAATGAATGAGTTCTAATTAATATGGTCTGGATTATCAATACAAATATTTTAATTTTTATCCTATCATTGCATCTTCTTCTTCAAAAGCGCAAGTTGAACCTTTGTAAGAAAGTCCTTAGGTATGGGTGTATATTTAACTAACAATGGTGTTTAACTTAACTTTCTTATTTAATTTTAGTTACCTTAGTGCCAATAATCCAGATCACATCCTATTACAAAGATTGTGAACTCTAGCTTGTTTATGTAGTAGTCGTTATAAAAATGGTTTTTTTACATTTGGCAATAATTCTGAATAAAGGACGAACTGCTTGTCCATAGTTATTCTATTAGCCGCTAATTACATCTATTGTAAGTTTTGCTAATACATACCAGTAAGTACTAATGTAATTTCTTAAATATAACACTGAGCAAGTGACTTACGTATGTGTTACAGTTCCCAGACAGGTATCAAGGAAAAGGAAGTAAAATAAGGATGACCCTGATATATTCTTTAGCGTTAATCACGGTAAATAGCCTATTGGAAAATCTTAACAATTAATTAGATATTTCTAAAAATATTTTTCAATATACAGGGTTTCACAACTGACTGGGATATGAGTCACCTTTAATTTTTTAAATAAAACAGCTTTTTTTCGAGCTTCAGATTATCTTTAATATTCTAAATATAGTTTATACCCATAGGTTAAAATAATTTCAAAATATTGTCAATAAAAACTTGACAATTTCAAACTTTAAGAGGCTGCAAAATCTAAATGGATCGACTGGGGATAGAACAGATTGCACATTTTTATCTAAGTTTATTAAAAATATTACTTTTCCTTCTGCTTAAATCGGAAGTTGATGCTATAATAAAGAATACTACAATAATTAAAATAGGGGAATATGCAATTAGTTTTTCCCTTTTGATCGTTTAGATTTTACATGCTATCCTACAATTCGAAAATGACAATTTTTGAATGTCAATACCACAAAAATAATTAAACTTAGATATAGAAGATGCTACATTAGGTATGTTTAGAATCTTGTAGAGAATGCAGAATGTAAAAAAATAAAGGCTACTTTATTTAAAAAATAAGTTTGGTTAGTGATCTTGTATACGGTATATGTATGTGAAAAAATATTTGAAGATATTAGAAAAAAGCTAAATATAATTCTTTGGTAAAATCTAGAATAATTATAAATACCCATGTATATAATCAGATAGGTTTAGTATCCTCGTAAATCTTTACGGTTTCTAGTGAAGTTTTCTATATTTTCTTCAGGGTGAAGGGTAATCCTAGTTAGTTTTCATTTAATTCTCTAGGCATTTCGGTTGCTTGCCATTTTCCCAAGTAATTGTAGTAAATCGAAAATAAATTAAAAAAACCGTCGTCAATATTATAAAAATTAAGTAACTTATATATCCAAAAAAGTAGGAACTTACACAGGACAACAGCGAAATTAGAATATTACAAACTTATATGTATTTACATCACAATACATAACACGAGTAACACAGTTTGGAGTCTTTTTCTGCCGCAACCAAAATCGAGTTATTATTAGTATTTTTCAACTATATTTTGGCTGTTTTCTGGCATTTTAAACTGTTCTGTTTTCGTGCATCCTAAATTAGCTGGATATTTCACTTTACAGTCAAGAAAATGCGCAATTTGGCTGCAAAATATATTTTTTTGCTGCAAAGTGTGGGAAGCAGCGTGTAAAATTCTACATTAAGCCTAAGTCATTTTTTTTTCTGTATGTTTATTTTAAAAGTAGACTTTTTAGCTAGAAGTAGCAGTTTCTGTTTTTTTTTATCTGTCTTATTAGCTGTAATGCTTATCATACAGCTAGAAAAGAAACGTGGAGACAGGTGAGGGTATGTCTTTACATTAAATTGAAGGTTTGGACTCAAATCAAAAGATATCACAGAACTGGCGCCTACTATAGCAATATACAAAAACGAATTAATATAGATAGTCAGTTCAGAAATGAACCTACAGTTTCCGTTACAGCTACTACTCCATCTTCATCAAACAGATTAAGGGGAGAAGTAAATAAGATTAAAGATTCAGAACATTTTCAAGTTAATCAAGAACATAAAAACTGTGAGACTGATGAAAGTTTGTGAAAATGGCGAGAACGTCGAAAATGAAAATACTGACAATTATGGGAATGAAATATTTGATAATAAGGAGGAGAATAGCTTTGACAATGGGGAGGATTTGATCCAAATTGTAAGTAGTACAGATTTATCAAGGCAGTGGGCAATGTCCAATAACATTACGCATTCTGAATTGAAAGCTTTGCTGCCTATATTAACGCAACTGGGTGTCTCACATGATGTATAAAAAATTTAATCGTTCCTCGTAAGTGTTTTTTTGCATTAATGTCCTAACAATTAAGAAGACACAGAATTTTAAATATGGTCCACAATTCTAGCAACTTCTTTTTTGATCAAAAGTTAAGTTATTTCAACGTTTATTCGGTCTTTTTTTGTACACCGCAAGACATACTATATATTTTCAATTAATATTTTTTAATAATAAAATGTTCCTAAAATTTATTTCTTATATAAAAAATTAATTGGTCTAAATTTCATAATTTTTAAGGCGCTCTGCTTTTATCGAAATTTCACATCAACATTTACATTACAACAAAAAAAATTTCGCACTTGAATTGAAGTTATCACAAAATCTTTTCATATGCATCATTAATAAAAGTACTGAAGACATTTAATTTACAATAACATGTCGGCCATTAGTAGTGAATAAGTAATTGATTCTTTATGGATTCTTCTCAGCATCAGTGCTAGTAACATAAAAGGTAATATTATTATATTTCTTGCATTAAAGTTTTTATAAGTGTGCTGTATTTGCATGACTGGAAGCTATGATGACTTTGAATGATCCACTTTTTTAAAAAAATATTGCTGTATTGTTTACTTAATAGCTATATTGGAGCCTGTAATGACATTTTACAGCCAAAAATAGCTTTATAGTACACAGTACAGCAAAATTCCAGCTTTTTTTGTAGACATTAAAGTGGCTGGGAACCCTTAAACACACAAAAAAGCGCTCCTATTTAGATGTTACAACATTCTGACAGCCATTCCGCAACAACTATTTAGAATAGCTGAGACAATGTTGCCACAGACAATTTAAAGCTCGCTCTGTTAGTTGAAAAATAAACAAACAGTACTAAAAATAGTAGTAACTACAAACACGGTCTTACGAACGAAAAGTGAAGAAAATTCCATCACTGACGATGTTATCAAGAAATCCATGTCAGATCGATTCATTAGCAAGATTCTATTTAATCTATGTACTACCAAGGGGTACATGGTGTACCCCACAAGCCCAAAATTACGTGTATTTTAAAAAATAATTTTCAAAATGTATTGTCCTTTTATGATGCCCATTAATTATAATAATTTAGGGAACTAATAATCATAGTCGGTCACAATTAATATTTTTCGGTTTGCAATTAATATTTTTCAAATTATAATCAATTTTGTTGGCTGGGGTACAATTTGTATCCCCCTGGTGGTTTGATGTCTTCGCTTTGCAAGATACATTCGAGTGAAGTGTTTGACGGAACGATAATAGATGTGTGGATGTGGCAACGTAGGAATATCTCTACACGTAGCCGCTCATCTTGTGGACGAAATCATCATGTGTTTATAACCTTGAATTTTGCGCCTCAACTGCAGTGCATGTCTATTGTTTTGCTAACCACTGGAGTGTGTATTTTGTTTAATTTTGTGTTCCTTAGAAATGGCCAAACATAAGTTTGACTTGAATGTGAAGGCAGAGGGAAAATTAGCATTACAGTATTATCCTGAATTGGATAGTGACGAGGTTGCTGTGACTGTGAGATAACATATGCCTGGAATCACCAAATTTAATCAGGTAAAAAAGGTAATATTCCAGAAAAGCAAAGAGTTGTCATTGACTTAGTAAAGGGTATTCAAACCGGTTCTGAAATTAACACGGATATTTTTTTTACTCGTATGCCGCTTGCTAAGAGATTATATGAAGGCGGTATAACACTTTGTGGAACATTGAGGAGAAACAAAGCCGATATTCCTCCCGCCCATTTGTCCAATCGCCGCAGAGTAGAGCAAACATCTTTGTTTGGATTCAATACATATATCAGTCTTGGCTCGTATATAAACAAAAAAAAATGTTGTAATTTTATTGAGCACCAAGCATCACGACAAGGCAATAAGTGGAACAGGAAATTACTTCAAACCAGACATGATACTGCATTACAATAATACACAGGGGCAATAGACACTATGCACAAGTTGGTCAATGAGTACACTATAAAAAGAAGAACGAAAAGATATCCATCTGTGCTTTACCAAAATATTATTAATTTAGTTGGGGTAAATTCATATTCACTCTGGACAAAAAAGTTTCCAGACAGGAAGAAGAATCAAAAGGCGATTGCTTTTGCTTGAAAACCGCAAGTAACAGAAGAATGACAAATCTAATCGGTAACTCAAAAAGTGTAGCCGATGCTATCAGTCATATGCTACCTCAAGCAAACGCACCTATCCCGCCGTGTCGGATTTTTTGTTAAAAGTGTAAGACTTTTTTTCTAAAAATCAGGGCCATCAAAGAAAAATCAGTTGTTGCAACAGGTCCAATGAAAATGGCAATTTAAATTGAGGATATATATTCTATTTTATGAAAATAACATTATTTTGAATAAAATTTGCATGACTATTTGATACTTTTTTATATGAAGTAGGATCTTTCCATCCAAAATATAAAAAAGAGTTAATAAACTTATGGTTCTTGGGATTAGACCATGCCAAATTGGAAATATAATCCGACGTTTCGCCTTTGATTGCACGAGGCATCTTCAGGGATCTTTATTCTACGAGATTTGAACACTAAATGAGCTCCGAGATATTCAGGCCGGCTTTTATACCCGACTTGTGCTCGCTGAACTCCGTGTTAACGTGTTAACATCGTATTCCATGTATGATCTAGACCGTAAGCCGGATATCTATTGAAGTTTTTTGTATATTTAAAAATTTCAATAGAATCTGTAATTTTTCATTTATAAAATCCTGGAACCGATGGTAGAATCTTGGTTTCCTTTACATTTATAATATGCTGGTTTTCAGCTACAGCCGGCTGAACAATACGTTTCTTTTTAATACATCGTTCACGTTTCTTAAGTATAGTTGATATTGAGCCTATTTCTCTCATTTACACTTTCCTTCAGGAGCAAGTAAACTTATTTTATATACTCCTTCTGTTTGAAAAGGTACAATATCTTTCGAGGATCGCAAGCATTGTCCAATCTTCTTATGTGTATTGAAGATTGTACGTATGTTGAAAGCCCGAAGTAATCGTCCTATTTTGTCTGCAGTGCTATAGTCAAAAGCAGTGTTAACGTGCGAGTCATACGATTTATCAACGACAAACTGTTTAAGTTTGTTTTTCTTTTATTATGTGTAATCATATCCTCTGCATAAAATCCGGAAGATGAATTAGATAGACCTATGATATTTTCATATGAAAAAAGGGGATAAACATATAAATACCAGAAGTTGCAAAAATCTTTGAGCGATGTCACTTCAAAGTCAGATTGACAAGTCCGTGACAAAATGAATAATAGAAAACAATTTTCGGGTTTTTTGCTACCACGAGCGAAAAAAATGGTATTAAATCTAATAAAATATTACGAAAATGAAAATTCACCGGCCAATATCCAGGAGACAGTAACAAAAGCTCTGGGAATCGGTATAAGGACTGTGCAGAAAATTGTGCATGAAAAAAAGCATAATTTACTAACGAAGAAGATTAAGAAATGTACACGAAAAAAGTCAAAGACAGAAGACTTAAGTGACAATGTAAAAATCGTTGTTCGTAATGCAATTTACGATTTATACACATCAAAAACTAACATAACCCTTCAAGTTTTAAAAGAAGCTTTAAAAAAACGAAGCATATTGGAAATTGGTCTAAATACGTTGTCAAAATTAATAAAAATGTTGGGTTTTCGATATAAAAAAGAATTTTTATGCGAATTGCCACATATAGCAAGTCAGCGTATCCAGTTTTTAAAGAAATACACGGAAAATGTTAGTTCATAATTTAGAAAAGTAGTATTTTTAGACGAGACTTGGATATTTTCTGATGGAAGTGGTTCGAAATCTTGGCAGGACGAGTCTGTAAAAAGTGTCAAGAGAAAAAAGGGATGTGGAACGGGAAAACGGTTCATCATTTTGCATGCAGGTTCTTCAACAGTATTTCTCCCAGGTGCAAGTTTACTGTTTTCTTCAACGTCCAAAAGTATAGACTACCATGATAATATGAACTTTGAACTGTTTGAAAAGTAGTTAAAAGAACAACTGATTTCAAATTTAGATGCTCCATCTTTAATCATTCTGGACAATGCATCTTAATTCAAGAATCTTAAATAAACAACCTACTTCATCCTGGAAGAAAAGTGATATTTATGACTGGCTAATAAAACAAAAACAAAATCCTTTATCCAATATGCTGAAATTGGAACTTCTTTTAATGGCAAAATCTGTTAAAAGACCAACAATAGAATTAATACTGGCTGGGGCAAAATCATATTACGAAAAACACGTGAACGATGGTCTTACATCAAATGAGTGCAAATTGTTTGGCAAGATTCATTAAATTATATTACGCCGGAGTGCTGGAAGAAATCTGTGGAACATACGGAGAAATTAATTACGTACATTTGTTAATCTTCTTCGGAAGTAAATTATGTTTTTTTTTATGCACAAGTTTCTGTACATTCCTTATATCGATTCTCAGAGTTTTTGCCACTGTCTCCTGGATATTAGCCAGTGAATTTTAATTTTAATTTTTTTTTATTATATTTGACACCATTTTTTTGCTTACTTTTTTAGTACGTTTGTAATTTGGTAGGCAATAAATAAATAATTATAGAATACTTGTTCCAATTTTAAAGCGTGTTTAAAATAAGTAAATCTTCTTATTAATTAACAAAATTTGATATATAAATAAATCGGTAAAATCGCTTTACCAGAAACTCGGGGCTAAGGAAAAATACAGGCTATACATATATTTATATATATATATATATATATATATATATATATATATATATATATATATGTATAGCCTCTGTTTTTCGCATGCCTGTCCTTAATTTTAGAATGAAATATGAAGAAATCGGATAAGTAGTTTTTTAGCTATGCCGCGAACAGACAGATTGACGGACAGACATACCTACAGACAGACCGAATTGAGAAAACATGTTTTCCGGCATCTAGGGACCCTTAAACGTAAAGATCTGAAAAAATCTCGAGGGAAGTTGTAACTAATTATCTCGTGTTTTTAACAAAATTGTATAATATTTTCTATTTTTTTTTTTTAGTTTTCTTTGCACAGGGGCGACCCGCATTTAAATAAATGACACTGTGTAAGTAATTAGATTTTTAGGTCAAGAGGGGCTCATAATTTTTGGTGATTAATAAAAAAATCTCACTTTCATTAAGTAGCTGTATAAACAGAACATATCCTGATTGTTCCACTGATTCGAACCGCCTTCCGACTTTATTAAGGCGCTTGCCATTTTGTGTATTTTTTGTTTTTGCCAACCAAAAAATTTTAATCAAATATGTATTTAGCGAATTTTCTTATTTAGTCCCTAGGCATTTAATATACAAAATGATATTAATCTTAATAATATTGCGTAATATAAAAAAAAAACTATTTTCTTTCCCCCTGTATATTTGTAAATAGCCCATCGAGATTTAATAGCTTGATAAAAGCACACAAAATTTTGGTATTCACTGTGTTTTTTGATTTGATTCATAATGTTGGTGACCTTTGGACCCGCATGATAAGACCGCATTCGACTATGTGTATGTAGAGAAGAAGAACATTACCTAATAGTGGCTTCTTATCATTCTCCTTTCATGCAGTTTGACTACTATATATTTTAATTGAACGCCTAATATCTTCAGTGCAATAGCCATTCCCTCACAGAGCTTTGGTTAGTTTCGATGTTTCCGACGTTAGAATGTCCTAAATCTCAGACATTTTTGGCGCTTGTACTGTGCTTTCACTTATAGATTCAATTATATTATTCAGTTTTATATACGTCGAAACAGGAATTTTCTGTTTTGAAACTAATTTAATTTTACTGATCCGCCGAAAATAAAATCTTAGTCACAATTTTAAGGTCTGATTTCTTTCTTTTTCATAATGACTTTTAAGTACCGCCAGAGATTGAGCGGTATCAATACTAGTGCCAATTTCAAGTGTGAAAAACTGACTTTATTAAAATCAAATGTATGACTTTGGAACAAAAAATCTTCCAGGTATCGAAAAATCATATAAACAAATGGTATGCCTTTTGAAAATATATCAAAATGAGTTGTAGCACTTTCGTTTGACGTTCAGTTGTTTGTCGCTCATCACCTTTCGATTCCACGGAAAGAAATATAATAAATGACCATTTTTTTGGTTTTTGTCCAAGACCCCAGAAGCCCGTTTGTGTAGTCATCGTTAGATAACCCGGTACCTCTTTAAAGAAGTGCCTTCGGCCCTGTTGTTAAAGAACCTTAAATCCCTGTATTTCCTTAGAAACTAATTTTAGTGGTTATCTGAAGATGACTAAAAATCATGCTTAATTTTTACAGTAAAAATAGTGCAAAATTAGATTATTTCAGACCAACCATTTTTTAAATAAGGAATTGCACAATATACAATTGTAAACTGAATATGTTGTTGTTGTTGCTTATGAAAATAGTCGATTCCAATTTACCTCTTGCACTAAGTGTGATAAAATTTTACCTCACCCTGAAGAAAATAAAACTTCACGCATTCTCATAGGAAGAGGAAAATAACAAAACATCTGAGAAGAAACAAAAATTAAGCTGAATTGTAGTAGACCCGTGAATGGTTACTACGGTTTACATCAGGAAAAAATTAAACAGGTGAACATGTAATCAGGTTCTTTATATTAAAGAATAATCTAAAAGCACCTCCCTAGAAAAGTTAAAGATATTTGTGGAAATATGTTATTAATCTACTTAATAACAAAGGAATCTATTAGTTCATTTAGATGTTACATTATCACTAACTTATTAATAATAATTTAAACTCTACCGAGATTATAGTAGTTTTTAATTTCAGAAACCTTAAATTTTAACACGATCTTTGATTTTTAGGTAACAAACTGTGAAAATATTGATCGTGTAACAATAGTACTTACATTGAGCAAAATTTTGCAAAATGTGATGAATATTCTCATGTTACTTACTTTATATAAAATATCCTGGTTGAATTGTCAATAACTAATCCAACTCCACCGAAACTGTAGTTGTTTTTAAGTTGAGAAACCTAATATTTTATTACTATTATTCATGGTTGCTCTAATATTATAAGTTTGGGTTAGGTAACAAAACTGGTTATACTTTGATCGTGTAACAGCAGTACTTATATTGAGCAAAATTTAAGTTATTATAAAAATGAAACAAAAATATCATAAAATCTAATTGATACTAAATATTGGTACAAGCAAATGCAGCACTGAGCAAAGAGGAATGTCCTTATGTGACTATAATTAAATAGATTGATAGAACAGTAATATTATAAATTAACAAAAATATTACAAAATGTTACTAAATATAAAAAGAGAGAATAAAAAATTGATATAACCTAATACTAATATAAATAATTTAGCACAAATAAATACAAAACGATTTATAAAGATGTATAGTATACAGTCTGTCCCAGATTCGCTTCTCTATACAGGGATCTCGGCTCCTATTATACCTACAGCAAAGGTTAAATAGGAAAAGTTTTAGAGGAAACTTATTCAATTCGATATCCGGCTTCAGATTTACGATCGATCAATTGTTTTTGGAAATATCGGGGAAAAACCGAAAATGGCGGATTTCGTTTTTGGCCAGTATATCCAGAACGGTAAATTTGACAGCTGCCAAAATGTGATCTTATTGGGACACATTTTTAAGGCAAATAAGATGGCGTATACGACACGTCTTCATTGTTTTTTGTTAACCCGCAACCCGCTTCACCTTTCATTTTTCTTATGGCCGCCATATTGCATTTTTCGATTTTTGGAAAGAGCCTAAAATTTCCAGTCTAGTGATATCTCACAAGTGCATTAAAGATTTTAGTATTATCGAAATATTACACTTTGTAAAGTTAGGATACAGTTTTTTCTAAGGAGGCCGTGATTTAAAGTAATATTAGCTCTCAATGCTTTTCTAAGAAGGCCATGATTTATCTGTAACAAAATTGGATTTTGACTTTGACGTTAAGTTAAATAGTTGAAAGTATCAAAGCTGTGTTTTAATAAGTAGTAGGTACGCTTTTATCCCAATAAAATCATAAATCTGACACATAAATTGTCAAAACCTATAGAAAATGCATTCCGTATTCAAATGAAGAAAAGGTTGACATGTTAGCTCTGTTCTTTCAATCATACAAAAACGCAGACGTTACTTCAGTAAGGTATTCGGAGATGTACCCCGAACGACGGCAGCCTTATAAAACCCAGTTCAGGAAAATCGTAGTTAATTTAATTAACCATGGTGCCTTCGAACAACCTAGAAGCGGATACAATAATAACAATGAAAATCGAGACAGAAACATTTTACAAGCTGTCAACGAAAACCCTAGTGCTTCGGTGAGAACTGTAGAACAGGAAACTAATGTGCCAAAATCAACAGTACAGAGAGTTTTAAAAAAGAATAAGTACCATCTATATAAACCCATAATAGTACAAGGACTTAAGGAAACTGATTTTCCAAGACGACTACAGTTCTGTGAGTGGTATACTAGGAGATGTAATGAAAATCCTGATTTTGTAAATCATGTCTTGTGGTCCGGTGAGAGCAGGTTCACAATTCATTGTGGAGTCTTTAATAGGCCCAACCGTCGTTGAGCTATGCAAAATCCTCACGAAGTCGCAGAGGGACGTCTACAGATCAGATTTGGAAGTCACGTTTGGTGTGAGATCATTGTTAAGTTAATCTAACCAATCTTTTTTAAATAGGCACCAAACGATGGTTAAATAATAATATTTTTTTTTCCGTTTAGGTCTTTAATGATACTAAAAGAGTATAATCTAATAAAAAAAAAAGTAAAACGGTCTACTCTTGTCAGTCAACTTACTCTTTAGATATTATATTACATTTGTATTTAATCATTTTGTATTGTAGTTTCGAAGAACCTATAAAAATAGAATTGGGTTCTATAAATTTATTAACACTTTATCTAAATTTTCTGCAGATTTAGCTAATTTTCTAAAATTATTTTGATTGTCTGAATTTAATGATTTATTAATACCCGGGAAGCCTAGTTCTTGCGTTATGTAAAAAATACCATACCAATCAAATGTCAAATGGTCCAATATCTTGGCCTCATAGATCCACTGACCTGTCGCCCTTGGATTTCTATCTCTGGGGTCACACGAAGAATGAAATCTATGGATTTGATCCCCCCGTGACCATAGAAATCCTGAGACAAAGAGTTCTGGACACATTTAGAAATATTAACCGAAATACACTTATCAGGGTTGTACGAAAAACAGTCACCAATTGTCAAAAATGTCTCGATGCACATGGACGTCATTTTGCAGATTTGTAAATTAATGTTACCCACTTACAAAGTAGTTAAAGCTCATTTAAATGTTTTAAGTCGTTATTTACGTTCATGTTGTTTTGAAATTGCCTTCAATACATTACTTACTTATTAATGTAATCTTGTGACAAATAAATTATGGCCTCTTTTAAAAACATTGAAACCTAATTTACGAATTGTGATATTTTGATGACACTAAAATATTTAAGGCACTTGTGAGATATCACTAGACTGAAAATTTTAGGCTCTTTCCAAAAATCGAAAAATCCAATATGGCGGTCATAAGAAAAAAGAAAGTTGAGGCGGGTTGCAGGTACAAAAAACAATGCAGGCACAAAAACAATGAAGACGTGTCGTATACGCCATCTTATTTGTCTTAAAAATGTGTCCGAATAATGTCACATTTTGACAACTGTCAAATTTACCGTTCTGGATATACTGGCGAAAAACGAAATCCGCCATTTTCGGTTTTTCACCGATATTTCCCAAACTTATTGATCGATCGTAAATCTGAAGCCAGATATCGAATGCAATAAGTTTCCTCTAAAACTTTCCCTAATTAACCTTTGCTGTAGGTATAATAGGAGCCGAGATCCCTATATAGAGAAGCGAATCTGGGACACACTGTATAATTATTTTATTTTAAATAACTAATAATCGCAGGTAAATATTCCTGCAAGACAATTGGCCAGTTGCACAAAGCTCAATTAAAGTTTAGAATGTTTAACGGAATGTCAAAATTGACAGCGGGTTCCTAGATTTCTGTAAGCATCTTGTCAAATTCGAAAACTCGGTTAAATATTCTAAATAGAAATTAAGTTTTGTGCAACCGGGGGAATGTTTAAGAATATTAATCTTGGTAAATCGAGTTGTATACTTGCCTGTAAGAAAAGACTCTTTAAAAATCATAACATACTTTTTTCATTATGCTAATGTAAAAAAAAAGGAAGACCTTACATATTTTTAACAACTATATCTACATCTGAATATACATCTATTTACATAAACTTATATACCTTTCCAAATAGTTCAATATTTATCACAGAAATTAGTAAGCAAATAAAGACAGACATTT
This sequence comes from Kuschelorhynchus macadamiae, assembly GCA_030620095.1. NCBI lineage: Eukaryota > Metazoa > Arthropoda > Insecta > Coleoptera > Curculionidae > Kuschelorhynchus > Kuschelorhynchus macadamiae. Next base: position 392,802 of record JAUTXW010003347.1, read on the forward strand.
TTTCCGTCAATATTTAAAAATCGTAGTATATTATATATTTTCTAAATATACACAAAGGAGTCTTTCATATATTGCTTCTGGTATACAATCTATTCTACATACTAATGAGAAACAGTTAGCCTTAGGTTCAAGGAATTTCATCGACTGAATAGTTAACAATTTAAGATAGTTATTAAACGGTCAATATTAGAAAATCTGAGCTCATTGGACATGTCCTGAAAGCACCATCTTGTGGACAAAATGTACGTCAACGTGACGTGGTGTTATAATATGATACTGTGGTTCTTTAGCACTTTATATGAGAAGTTCTTATTATTTAAAGGATTTATTGTGATAGTTTCGTTCTATAGAAGCGAATAAAAGGCAATATTTTGTACAAAACACGTGAAAGCTTAGCGTAGGTTTGTCACGAATGTCTAACTATATACTGCCGGTCTGCATGAGCCTAGGAAACTCATTTTATTTATGTAGTACTTAACAAACCACTTAATTTAAGTTCTATTTGAACGATGACTTAAAAAGTCATCTTAATTTAATTGTCTATTCATTAAGCTATCTGGCATAGCAAGAGGAAAAGAGTCAAATCTGGTTTTATTATTACAACTATGATCACTTTGCGGTATCACTTACATTATTAACAACTATGATGTCGGTAAGTACACAAAAATTGACCTGCTTATTCCCGTACGTCCCTGGTGTGTCTAAGCTCTCAGTCAGAACACGTCCCGAACCTTATGACTTACAAATCTGTTGAAATCGTATCTTCCGTGGTTCATAGCAAATCTATACAGTGTGTATCAGCCAAATGGAATAAATTCGATAATAAATAAATGGGGGCGTGTTCGGAAAAACGCTTGGCCCCGTCGATTGGTATTTTTAGTTGCTCATTTTCTCCAATAAAAACTTTTTATACAGGGTGTGTCCTGTAACAGTGGTCAATGCCAACTTTTTTATTTCAAATGCAACACCCCGGATATTATTTAATTTTTAGATTCTTTAGGAGATTCTAAACATATTTTATGTTCAATGTTCTATACCTATCTTCAACTATTTCGGCAATATTAAGTGTTTTCAAATTTATTGCAAAAATTAAGATTAAAAAAATTAAATTATTTATTTCTTGATAATGTATAAACAAAAGTAAAAAGTTAATTTAGGAACTGTTGAATATGCTCGCCGCTAACGTCTTGGCAAATTCCTAATCTTAAATAGAAATTTCTTCTAACGTTATTTAGCATCTCAGGCGTGACCGATCTAATCGCAAACGTTATTCGTCTTCTTAAGTCAGCTAAGTCGAGGGGCTTAGTTTTGTATACAACATTTTTAATATGTCCCCATAAGAAAAAGTCTAATGGCGTCAGATCAGGGGATCGCGCTGGCCATTCTATCGATCCTCGTCTCCCTATCCACCGATTTGGAAATATTCCGTTGAGGTACTGCCGGACATTAATTTGGTAATGGGGCGGTGCTCCATCTTGCTGAAACCATATCATATTCGCTGGAACTTGTGGGTTTGCTGGATCCGGATACAAATTTGTCAAAGTTGGCACGACATTATTTTGGAGCAGTGCTAAATAATTATCGCCATTCAAATTGCCGTCAATGAAAAAGGGGCCTATGATATGATCCCTAACAATTCCTGCCCAAACATTAACCTTTTCAGGATATTGAGTATGTTCTTCGCTGATCCAGTGAGGATTTTCCCTAGACCAATAGCGGCAATTTTGACGATTTACATGACCGTGAAGTGTAAAGGTGCACTCATCCGAAAACAAAACATGTTCTAATTGAATAACATTGTTATCTAACATAGCCATCATTTGTTCACAAAAATAAGTTCTTCTATCATAATCATCTTTCATGAGCTCCTGAGTTAATATCACTTTATAGGGATGCATTTAATTTTCTTTTAATGTTCGAATAATCGACGAATGGCTAATATCGAACATTGCGGCGGCTTGTCGACTAGAAATATGTGGGTTTTCCTCAAACTCAAGCATAATATTCAATTTAGTATCATCATTTATTGAATTGGCAGCTGCTTTTTTTATCTGCCTCACATGTCCAAGCTCGCGAAACTGCTTTTCTATTTTACTAATTGTCCCTTGGGATATATGCAGCAAATTTGGAAATTTTTCATGAAATAAGCGAGCAACTTCCACTTGTGTTCGTGTGTTATCTCCATAACCAATCATTTGTAGAATTGTTATTTTATGCATTTCTGTTAAATGAACCATTTTTCTGATATTAGGTATTATGCAGTTAACGAAATTCAAAAGACTATGACACTGACACTGACAACTACTGTCTTGCAAAGAGAAAGGCCAGGCATTTTACACAAAAGTAAACAAAACTTAAAAGTAAACAAAACTGGCTCTTTTTGTTCCATATCAATAAAAAGGAACGATAAAATGGTTTTTGCTTACATTCTTAATATGAAGACCTAAATGGTAAATAAGTATTGAGTATGTTGTAGCGAATTTTTGTAATCAAATAAATAGTTCAGTAACCAGAGCCACTTTCATGAATAATAATAAATTCGAAATAAATAAAATAAAAATAAATTTGAAAACACTTAATATTGCCGAAATAGTTGAAGATAGGTATAGGACATTGAACATAAAATATGTTTAGAATCTCCTAAAGAATCCAAAAATTAAATAATATCCGGGGTGTTGCATTTGAAATAAGAAAGTTGGCATTGACCACTGTTACAGGACACATCCTGTATAAAAAGTTTTTATTGGAGAAAATGAGCAACTAAAAATACCAATCGACAGGTCCAAGCGTTTTCCCCAACACGCCCCCATTTATTTATTATCGAATTTATTCCATTTGGCTGATACACAATGTATAAAAGTATTAATTTGAAACAATCAGTAACTTAGGCATACTACTATTTTATCATAAATGGAAAACAGAAACATAAAAATATGAATTTAAAATAGTAACAATTTTGTCAACTGATTAATATTGCAATATTTATATTGACTAATTATAGTAGTTAATATCAATTTTTTTTGTGTAAATAAAATATTAAGCCTTAATATTTGGATAAGTGAAAGATAGCCGTTAACTACTTTTGTTGGTGTTATAAAAAAATGTAATTTTACTATTACATATAAATTTTCAAAACGAGTAATACTACCCGAACATCCTAATTAACCATTAACGTTCCTTTTTTAATACGGAAGTTGACCGACAATTTTGCCCTTACAATGATAACTGCTGAAAATCACACAATCGGTTAAACTTCTACTTTAAGATTTATATTATATACCTTGAAGTGGGGCTAAATTGATCAAAATTAAAAAATATTTGCTAATATATTCCTCAATAGTTGGTATTTTTATTTCAGAAAAATATGGAAATATCGGTTTTAAATGGGCTTCCCAGATACATAAAAGTACTGCAAAATGTTCAGTACCCTCTGAGAAATTAATTATTTTTAGCTCGGTCAAAGTTAAACCCAAGATGGGGTTACTTTGATCATGTCATATATTTACATGGTTTCGGCAAACTAACCCCCTTAGATGTGCAAAAATGATTTTAAAAATTATTTATAGCAACAATCTCTTTGAATATTTTCACTTTTTTTCAGTAAAGACTCAACTACTACTGAAATATAATGCTTTATTTCTTGAAAGTTAAATTTAAATATTCTTTATTAACATGTCAACTTAAAAAAGGTTATACAATATAAATGTTAGATAATGAATTATGAATATCTCTCAGTTATATTTTTAAAATGAAATAAAAACATTTTACAGTTCCAATTGAAACTAGGGCTGCACCAAAGTAATGACGACAATTTCCAAATCTTCTCTCTTTTAGAAAATCAGTAAGGGCACTCTCAACGTTTTCAACTGTTTGATTGTCATTTTCAATGTCAGGTAATTTTTCCAAAATCTCAAATTTAGGATATATCTCCATATAGCAAAACTATTTCTGAATATATGGGGAACTGATTAAACTTCTGTATTGACCGGTAATTCTCGTTTATCATTGGGAAGCTTCTTGACAGCATCCATATGATCAAGACATTTTATTAACAAGCGAGGAAAAGAGTCCTTTGGTATTGTAGTCAATCTTAAATTTTGTGTTTTCCATTCGGTTAAAATGGTCCTTCATTGCCCTGAAAAATCCTATATCGAAAGTCTGACAGATATGAGTTGAGTTGGGGCACACAAAACTTATATTATTTTCAGTGCATTTTTCTAAAACATCTCCATCCAAATGTGAAGAAAGGTTAACAATGTATCAAAGGGATTCCAATAAATCAGGCCAAAACAATGTGATACACTTTTTTTTATTATGATTTTTTTTTATTCAGCAACATTTCAGCGGTCGTTTACCACCATCATCAGGATTATTTAAAATATTTGACAACTTCTTCAGCCTTTGGGTGGTACAATATCGATATTTTTTGGAGCATTCTTTATAAACTCCCATCATGTAACATAAACTTAGGGTTGAAAATAAGAAGGAAAATAAATATCCAATCTTGAGATTAGCAAATTGTATGGTTTCCGGTCTTTTTTGTTCCAGGTATCAAAGGGTTCCAAATAAATCAACAATGTGATATACTTTTCTTTCATTAGGATTTATTTTTTATTCAGCAACGTTTCGGCGGTCGTTTACCACCATCATCAGGTTTGTTTAAAATATTTGACAGCTTCTTCATTCTTTGGGTGGTACGATATCCATATTTTTTGGTACATTCTTCAGCCTTATGATGGTAAACGACCACCGAAACGTTGCTGAATAAAAAACAATCATATACCAGGTGTAAACGAGATCACTTTCGGTCTGCCATTTCTTTATTTATTAGCTGATTATTTTGAAACTGGCGAGGTGTTAAACTACCAAAATGCTATTTTATGACGATTACTTCAGATTTTTGTGACTTCCGGTTTGACCGGAAATGACCCTAACTTTCGATTTTTAAATGAGACACTCTATATATTTTTCAATATTTCGAATTTATGCATCATTTTACATCCGATAGTACTAGTTTTGTTGCGATTTTGGTAACCAACTCAGAATCATTCTAGTGAATGTGTACAGGGTTTCCGGATTTGGTTGCAAAAGCAGGGTATCTCGCTTATTTTTAAAGATAGAACCTTGCGGTTTTCACGAACCTGAGCTAATTTTTTGTGAAACTCATGAAGCCGTAAACAAAATTTGCATAGCCTCCTTCGTTTATGAGATACAGGGCGAAATAGAAAATTTTGCATTTTGGGACCCCCCTCGTATCTCGGTTATCCATTAACTTAAAGCAAAGGGAAAAATTGCTGCTTATGCAGTTTTTACGCCGGATCCAGTGGCGTAGTCATATTTTTCATTTGAGTTGTTGTTTTTTACATATGACCCAAAGTTGTGTTTTTTTAAATGGGACACCCTGTATATTTGTTCAGAAATTGATTTGTCCTTTTAAAAGCTTCTCAAAAATATATAATAGTATAGGTCTATTTTAATAAACAACAATAAAATTCCTAATTTTTATAATTATCATCCCAAATTTTGCTGTAGGCCATGCAAAACAATGCTGCCTTTTATTTAAAGTCGTTAACAATATCTATATCCTAACAATAAATCAAAATAAATATGTAATTAAATCTATTTATCAAAATATGTATTGATAATTTCGCACCAAAAAAGTACCACCTACCTAGGTTTATGTAACACAAGAACAAAACAGTAATAAATTATTATGTAACAAGCCTTTCAACAAAAATCAACTGTCGTATAAGAACTACAGTAAGCAAGGAAATCAAATGAACTGTTCAAACTGATTTTTATTTTGTTCTATGCATGCTTCGCACCATTTTCGTATTCGTTTTAGGGAATTAAGCAAAATAATGGGATGATTTTGTAAATAGCGAAAATTTTCTCTTATTGCATTTCCTAAATCTTGGACATTATCATAGTGGTGTTTGTAAATTCTATTTTCCAGATATCCCCATAGAAAGAAAACTAAAATCGATAAATCTGGGGACCTAGGGGGCCATCTTATAGGTCCATTTGTTCCGATCGATTGATTGGTAAAATTATTGTCCAGAAATAATCTCGTCATTCCAGAATTGTGTGCAGGAGCACCGTCCGGTTGAAAATAAATTTCGTTAATTTGCGCAGGAACATCGTCAAGTAAAAAGCTGCCTTTAAAATTTCTATTTCGATTTCCCTCAAATATATAAAATTTTATATGTTTGCTGTCTTCTGGGAAATATTTGATGTTGAACATCGTCAACCAATTTAATAAATCAAAGGTGGCAAATGGAGTGACTGTTGTGTATATTCAATAAACTCGATATTATTGATTTTGTTATATTTAGGGAAAGGAATCGGTTTTTAATACGTTTAAAAATATTTTATATCCTTTCAAAATGCCTTACGGATATTGTGGCAAAGTGCCATTCATTGCGAGGTATTTGTTCCTAGTGCTAGCTTGAATTTTATTTGGCAGATATCCCAGCAGGACTTCAAAACGGGTGAGATCGTTTCTGTAAACTTAAATATACCAAGCAACTAAATTTCCTAATTGTCCAAAATACTTATCGAAAACTATAACGCATCGAAAAAGCAGGGAAAAAAAGCTTAGAGAAATAGACGAAATTCGATTTCAGTAGGGTATTGACGAAAGCAAGTGCGAAATGTTAAAGCATAAACAGCGCAGAAATTATGATTCTTTTGAAGGGTTCTAAGACATTTCTTTTAAGGGAAGAGTGGTTTATGATAGACGAAAAAAATTCTAAGACTCTCTTCAGGATTGAATATACTCCTGGGCCTACAATTACGTGGACTGTTAAAATAAATACCGATTTAGAAATAAGCACATATTTACATGGACAACCAATAAGTGTACAAATTGATAAACAGAAAACGCCCTTTTTGTCAAGTATTTGGGCGAATTACGAAATTTAATTGATAGCATTGATTGTTCGATGAATCCTTTAGAGACCGAACAAGACAATAACCCATATTATGACCGAGATAGAAAAAATTGCAACGATTTATCAAAAATAAATCTAGTTCTGAACTTTGTTTCAGAATTGATAGAAATATTAAAAGTAGACGATGCTAACGCAGAAGCATTACAATTTATTTCGGAGTAAATAAAATTAAGAACTTTGCCAAAAGAACGATATCCATATTCATGTACAACTATGGTATTTTATACATATAATTAGTTCTCATGCCTACAAATATTTAAGAAGTCATTGGCCAATTATTAAAAAATCTGATATTGACAACTTAAAACCCGAAATACCCGTGATTACTTATTTAGGAGGCTATTGTAGCAACATTGCTTTAAAGATACTAAAATGCAGTTATTGCAAAATTTCTTTGATATGCGATATTGTTGATGATCATTTTAATCTCATAGCTAACCTAAGCAGAGGAGCAATACAATATCCTCGAATTTTTGTAGTTGAAATATTTGTGATTTCTTATATTTTATTCCAGAAAATACTAAGTGACCATAAGAATAAATTTTTGAAAATGTTTTCTCAAAAATCATTCCTGACTAAACTCGCATATATACTTATATCCTTAAAGAAGAATTTTTAGTTTATTTCGGAGGATACATTACGCACTTAGCAAAAACAATTATTGAAATTGTACTTAGCAGTATTACTTTGATTAAGAATTACTGCAGCAAAAAAATCGATTAGGTAAAGGTCATAAAAGGAAATTAAATACATATTCAAAATAATTGGCCTTAATATATTAACTAAATAGTGGCTAGGTTATCCAATGATGAAATGCAGAGACATTCTGCTATCTGAGCATGCACATTATCAAGACTCATATTTAAGATGTTATGGATTATTATAAGAGTATTTTTCTGCTTGCTGTTTCACTGGGTCCAAACGGCATTAGGTAGGTACCTATTTATTTTTAAAAACTGCAATAGAACATCGTGACTATATAAAAATAAGTGTAACAATTATTAAAATATTAATAAATCCAAGAAAAAAAGCACATACTATTGCAATAATCAACGATACTGCGTTGTTTTCATATGACCACGGGCGATGACGTCACAAATCAGTGCCCTGGCCTTGTCTTGTAGGAGGTGTTGCATGAACCTCTAATAATAGACCGAGTACTAAGTACCGCCTAGTTTTATGTCTACCAGTTGTTTGGGCTTCCTGAGGCAAACGTTTAAGAGTTAATTGTCTTCAATCATCATATATTTATTGTCCGTTGCTGACAGGTAAAATTAAAGTGTTATTTTGCAAATCTATTTTGTACTTTTTCGACTCTGTCGATGTGACTCTCCTAACCAATGAGCTATAAAGATATCCAATTACTTTGGTATCAGTCACATGCCTTATTTGTCGTTTTATAAAGCCCAGTAATCTGAAACCCTTAAGTACAATGCTGTCAATATGCAGATTAAAAGTTAAATTTTCATCAAAAATAGTTTCTCTGATATTCTCTTAAATTCAGTCCTTTTATTTAAGGAATTTGGACTGCCTTAAACAGAGCCTTTTAGTAAATAAATTAAATAACAACACAGCTAACAGAAAAAACAGCAAGGGAAAAACAATGTGCATATCCATAGCCCTTGTTTTTAAGCTTCTTCTCAGTTTGATTTTACACAGTTAAAAATTGGATTGTTGAATCGAATAAAAGCTTAACGGAAATTACGGGATTCACTGAAAATAACTCTACCCGATTAATTTAATAGCTAAAGGCTATTTGTCCTGTATTCAGTAAAACGCCCCTTTATATCGAATTAGAAAAAGGCTCTGCAGAAACTAATATATCCGTCCTTGATGCTGTACATTTTTAAATGTTTGTTTAATGCAAAATCAATAGCCATTAATCCATTCAAAGCTCTTGGATGTCATTAGTTATCCTCCCGCAATAAAATAATCGTATTTGCGCTAATTCAATTAATAGGAAAATATTGCCAATACGTATCGCGATCCGACTAATTACAACAAATTTGTTAGTGTATACTAGTCAGTGGTTTACGTTTAAACTTAATTTAAATGATATTATTTAGTAATTTGCATGCACTATGAAATTTCCAAGCTATAACTATAAGAATACCTGTTATTGATGCAATATGTATTTTGAAGCAAGTAGCCTAAAGAGTCCCCAAAATTTAATAAGCTCAAACTACTGTGCTTTGTGGATATAATCAAGTTATTAGACAGAATAGAACGAATTGTTTAGTTAATATGATTCAATGACAGGAAATGCAACACGTTTTCTGCTATTTAGTCCAATTATGAACCGAGTAGTATGAGTACCCTAGAGCAACAGGATTTGAAATATGAATACCGGTTTTAAAGTACTGATATGGATTGACGACGTGGTGATGACTTACAAAGCAGTAAATAAACTTGGTTATTTGCTTCAGTTTGTGACCTCAGTGATTATTTAATTGGTCTTTTTAAAAGTTGGATTCAAGTCCGTCAAGTATTTTCCGACGTTTCGACCTAAATTAGGTCATTTCTAGGACACTAAAAATATCCTGATATCACTATAAAACTCATAATTTAAGAATTATGACACACAGTATATGGAGTAAACAGACAATATGTCAACTGAAATACACCAGCATGTAACACAATAAGCAATTAAATGAAAATGAAAAAATAGTGACATGTAAGCAAACATTTTTAAAATATAAAACAGATATTACTTACATCCATGTCCTAACGCTGAAACCTGTGGTGGAAGATGAACCAAAATACAAGAATTCTAACCACACTACACCACAACTTGTTACGTTCTGGACGCGCGTTTCGCTAACCAAGTTAGCATCATCAGCAGACGATATAAACTGAAGTAATTTATCCTAAGCAAGAATATTTATAGGTAAATGTGGTCACACTTGGTTGCACCCGACTGCACCATTGTCAAGTAAGCAATAAAGGGGACTATGGGGAATAGGCCCGCTGTCTTTATTTAGTGCTTTCTTACCACATTCAACTATTTCTATACTCTCAAATGCATTCAATAATCTATTATTAGATCCATTTTTAATTAAAGTAAGATTATTTATTTCTATTTGATGATTGTTTTCCAAAGCATGTTGGCAACGCGTGACTTTTCTGTTCTTCCGTATCTTAAATGTGCCATACCTTTTTTAAAATGAATGTTTATGAAGCGTTTAGTCTGCCCAACATATTTTAGATCGCAGTCATTACAGCTAATTTCATAGATGCCACTCCTCTCCAAGTCGACTTTGTCTTTAGGGTTGCCAAGGAGATTTTTCGAACTGTTCTGCGTTTTATGCCCTTTTCGCATGTAAAATTAATGGAAGGATATTTATTGTTTAATGTTTCTAAGAAAGTGTCTAAATTTTCTGTTTTAGTATCAAAAATAGCAAATATATCGTCTATCGAATTGGGTTTTTAATCTACCCATAAACAAATTTGCATGGAACGGAGATAAGCAATTGCCCATCGCAGTTCCCTCAAGTTGTATATAATATTTATTGTTCAACTGAAAAAAAATTTGATTCATACATAATTTTGTGAGAAGAAAATATTCATCAATAATTTCTTTCTTCAAATTATTGAATTCAAGTAGTTCATTTAGGTACTCTAAAGCTAGTGGTGTGGATACACTAGGAAACAATGAGCTTACATCAAAAGATATTAAAATTTAACCTTCTTTTAACTGAACATTCTTAATTTTATCTAAGAATTCTAACGAGTTAGTAACCTCAAAGTTATCGTATGAGATATTTAATTTGCTGAATTCTTCTACTAACCATTTTGAAATATTGTACGTTGGTGATCCAACAGCTGAAACAATAGGTCTCATGGACTTCCCAGATTTATGGATTTTGGGAAGGCAGTACAGTTTAGATAATTGTGGGTTACTATGTGTTTGAATTTTAGTTTTTTCGGCCACAAGGTTTTACACTGTTTTAGGGTGCTTTTTACTTCTGTTATCATTTTTGATAACGGGTTTTTCTCAATTAAATCGTAAGGACCAATTTGAATCAAATTGTCTACTCTTTCAAAATAATCTGTGTTGTCTAGTATAACAAGCTTATTTCCTTTGTCATTATTTTCGAGAAACGTATTTTGACTTGTTGTTAACAACGTTTTTTGAGAATTGATATCTGTAAACTTCTCCACAGGTTTCAGTGTTAGGACTTAACATGGCTTCACAGTCAACGGAATAAAACCTCTATTGTAAGTACTGTACTAAGATTAGATTAAGAGCGGCAGATATTTGGTTTCTAAAATCATGCAAGTCTTTTTCAGTTTTCCCTAAATTCATTTCAGTCAAGATCCCTAAACAATCACCCGTTACTGGGAAGGTTGAATCTTTTGCCAAACAAAAGTGGCTAGATTTAGAAATTAAAAATCTGTATAGCAAACAAAGTATGCTTGAAATTGAATTATTTAAAAAGCTCACTTATAAGCTTAGTAATTTAGAATTTGAACAATGATTAGATTTCCAAGGAAAAATGTTCGTAGTTATCGGTGCCAAATTTCTCAAGAAAATGTGTTCACAACAAACTGAGAAAGTTAAAACCACAAAAATAAGTTTCTTCGGAAGACAGAACATTGTAGAAAACCTTTCTTCTCAGTCCTTTGATAAGAGAGAAATCGCCCTTTTGAATAAAGGTTTGAATTTTGCAGAGCCTCTATTAAAAAATAGTTTACCAACTATTATAGCGAATAATGAAAGTTCCATTCAATTCGTGCCAGAGTCAACTATGTTTCTCGTAAAAATGCCGAAGTTATCCAGGGACTGAAGAAAATAGAATGTTTTTATTTAAAATCTGACAAAGGAAATAAGGTTGTTATACTAGACAAAACAGATTATTTTGAAAGAGTATTTTGATTTAAACTGGTCCTTACGATTAAACTGAGAAAAACCCGTTATCAAAAATGATAACAGAAGTAAATAGTACCTTCAAACAGTGGAAAAACTAAACTAACACTAATTAACCCACAGTTATCTAAACTGTATTTCCTTCCTAAAATCCATACACCTGGGAAGTCCATGAGTTCTATTATTTGGTTTGGTAAATGGTTAGTAGAAGAACTCAGCAAATTAAATATCTCGTACGATAAGTTTGAGGTTACTAACTTGTTAGAATTCTTAGATAAAATTAAGAATGTTCACTTAAAAGAAGGTGAAATTTTAATATCTTTTGATGTAGGCTCATTGTTTCCTAGTGTATCCACACCACTAGCTTATAAATTATGTCTGAATCAATTTTTTTTTTCAATTCAACAATAAATATTATGAACAACTTGAGGGAATTGCAATGGGCAATTGCTTATCTCCATTCCATGCGAATTTGTGTATAGGTAGATTAGAAACCCAATTCAATAAAGAACTCAAGTATTTTATAAGGGTGTGGTATATATTTGTAGACGATATATTTGCTATTTTTGATACTAAAACAGAAAATTTAGACACTTTCTTAGAAACATTAAACAATAAATATCCTTCCATTAATTTTACGTACGAAAAGGAGAACAATGAGCAATTACCTCTTCTCGACACGTTAGTTATTAGAAATAACGATAAATTAGATTTTGATATTTATAGGAAATTTACTAATAATGATAGGTATATAACATCCGATTCGTTTCATTGCCCGCAACACAAAATGGCAGCTTCTCATTTCTTAACTCACAGATTAGTCAATTTTCCATTAAGTTAAAAATGTTTTAACAATTAAATGAATCGGATTCAAAATATAGCTAAAAGTAATGGATATAATGATAATTTTGTACATAAATTAGTAAACAGACATAAGCATAAGAAAATGTTAAAAGATGCCACTACTCTTCAATCACCTGAGGATCCCAATAAGTTCATAGTAATCCCATATGATCCCAGTATACGAGAGGTGTAGAAAAAGTATTTAAAAACGTAGGTTTCATAGGAGCCTACAAAACGGAGAACAGTTCGAAAAATCTCCTTGGAAACCCTAAAGACAAAGTCGACTTGAAGGAGAGGAGTGGCATCTATGAAATTAGCTGTAATGACTGCGATCTAAAATATGTTGGGCAAACTAAACGCTCCATAAACATTCGATTTCAGAACATGTGGCACATTTAAGATACTAAAGAACAGAAAAGTCAAGCGTTGCCCAACATGCTTTGGAAAACAATCACCAAATAGGAATAAATAATCTTAAGTAAATTAAAAATATATCTAATAATAGATTATTGGATGCATTTGTGTAGTGTGGTTAGAACTCTTGTATTTTGAACTTACATCTGAGTTATTACTCCTGTGTACAAAACTTTTTATTGCGCAAAATGGTACTAGTCTTAATTTGATTATTTTCAATAAATTTAATATGGACATATGTAAGAATAAATAAATGAAACATTTAAAAACCAGCAGTAGACGGAACAGTTTAAAAGCGTAGGTACAGATGTGGAAAAATGATTATTTTTAAAATATTGTTTCTCTAGTATTTACTGTCAGTTTGGACTTTAAAATGTTATGGTATATTATGTTTAAGTTTTCAATATCCTATTTTTTGTTGATATTTTTAGGATGTTTTTTGAATTCAGTCATTTTGTTAATTAATATTTTCTTGTAGTTATTTTACGGCAATATTGTCGAAATCAAAACCATGTTGTCTGTCTTCAAAATGCTATGCTAGTAATGTCTTGTTTTTGTATTTATAATATTGGTCGGTCTTAGACTACGTTTGTGTTCAGATATTTTTGTTTTTAAATACCTTCCGGTCTGTTCTATGTAGACTCCATTGCACTCATTACAAGGTATGTTGTAGACAACATTTTCTTTTTTATCTTATTTTTATTCACCATCGAGAGATAAGCAAATACCATCCGTTGCTCATTCCCAATAATAATTTCACCAAAACCAGCTGTAAGTAAATACTAGAGAACCAATATTTTAAAAAAATAATCATTTTCCTGTATCGGAACTTACGCATGTTCATGTTAATTTTATCGAAAATATTAAAGTTAAGAATAGTAACAATTAGCACGCACCTTACAAAAAAAAGCTTTTGTATACAGGAGTGATAAATTGAATGTAAGTAATTTCTTAGTAGTATTAATGTTTTAAATTTTAAAATATGTTATACTTGTCAATATTTTTTCTCTAATTGTCATTTAATTGCTTATTGTGTTATATGTTGATGTATTTTAATTGACATATTGTCTTTATACTCCATATACTTTGTGTAGTAATTTTTATACTGAATTTTTTCATATTTTTTGTTTTTAGTGCCCTAAACATGACCTAATTTTGGTCGAAACGTCGGCAAATCCCTGACGGGTCTGAATCCAACCTTTAAAAAACCAATTAAATAATCACTGATGTCACAAACTAAAACCAATAACTAAGGTGTATTTACTGCTTTTTAAGTCATCATTAATTAAATCCTTGTCGTCAATCCACCTCAGTACTTTAAACCAGGTATTCTCATTTCAAATCCTGTTTTTCTATGGTACCTTTTCAACATTCAATTTAGGCCAAAAATATTTGTTTAAACGTTTACTTTTATTTCGTTACTGTTTATGTTGTGTTCTAAGGTATAAACCACCTTTCCTTTTAAACTTACAGGTTTATTTAAAAATAATGCAAAATGTTTAGCGTTTTAAACTTGGATTTTAATACAAATTTTACGTAAATTAGGAGCAAAAAAAATTTCAAGCAGTAATAATATACCGATATTTCAAGAAAGTTACAAACACAACATTAACTACCCAAAACAAGCATACTCGACGTGGCAACGCTGGAACCAATCAAATGACAATGGATCGTTGTTCCGCATTATGTTGTTTTTTTATTTTTAAGTTATTATTGTTTGCTGCTGTGACTTTCTAGGATTATTGGAGATGTTACCGATATCAGTGATTTCTTTCGAACGCATATCAAACTCAATTAAATGGCGTCAATATAAATATTACAATTGGAATCGTATAAAATAACAATAATTAAGTTGTACTTTTTAAGCATAACAATAACAATGTATTTATATGCAATTTATAAAACTATTAAAAATACCGAACGTTATTTCTGAACAACAATTTACAAAATGTACACCAATTATGAGAAAATTGCCACAAACTTGTAAAAATAAATATGTGTAATCCTATTCAGAGATCTTGAATTAGTCTGGTTCACAAACTCAAAATTGTATTTATTCTTGCTATTGCTAGTAAAAATATGAGCGAGGGCTCAATGGATGCGGATGACCTCTAGAAAAAAATGTGAAAATGTTTCAAACCTGCTCATAAATATTTTCAAAAGTTATTAACATATTAAGTTTAACAAAAACAGTTTAGTATTTTGCAAATAACTTGAAAACTAATAACATTTAAGTAATTTTAAAAACATTTTTTAAAGAGGTAGAAATTTCCAATACAAAAGTCCAGACTCTCTATTATTAATAATTTTAATAATATTTTCTTATTCGTGAAGAAGAAGGATCAAAAAAACACACTGATTAATTTCTGTGCGACGCGACGTTTCATATCTCTATTGACACTTTTTCAAGCACCGGAAACAGAACACAGCGTAAAAAATGAAAAATTATAAATTAACATTAAAAACATACTTTATTTTTAATGTTAATTTATTATTTTTCAGTTTTTACGCTGTGTTCTGTTTCCAGTGTTTGAAAAAGTATCAATAAAGATACGAAACGTGGCACAGAAATTAAATAGTGTGTTTTTTGAGCCTTCTTCTAACCCACGAATAAGAAAATATTTTTTGAATAATTGGAGTACGAAATTTTTAAAGAAAATAATGTTAATCATACTGTTCGTATTAATTTCCTTGTGATTAACTTCAGAGAGGGGTAGTGGGTGGAGAACAGAAATTACAACTTCTCTTATTATAAGTTTGCCGACGTTTCGACGTTTATTTTCGTCTTAATCCGGGCTGAAATGAAAGAAACATTGCTTAGTGGTACACAGTTACAGTACTTTAATAAATATGTAAATATAAAAAAGATACAAACGAAGATTAGGGGTATATATGGTCCGAATTCAACAAATACTAAATATTGTTATATGTTTAGTAGATCTCGAAAATGTATAAACCAAGCCAAAGCAAAAAGTTATCAAAACTTTGAATCGCTTGGTATATTGCGAACGAAATTTGGATTGATAATAAAAGAGCAGATTCTCCATTAAAAAAAAGTGACAGATTTAAATGTCAAGAAGACAACTGGGCGCAGTTTCGAAACTTTTTTATATGGAAGGTCGAGGGATACATACTTTTAAAAGTTTTTATTTTTAATTCAACCTCCGATTTTGAAAACGTTTGTTTCAGCAGTTCTCAAATGATGACCAATACCAGATTTACATTTTATTTTCTAATAAAAATCTACGTGGTTCTGAGATGCACTTTTTTCTACCAAGTGCAACAACTAATTGTCGTTGCCTTGGTTTTCTTATATTTAACATTTTGAAACGTGCTTTTCAAGTGTTCTAAAAGTTTCCGAAAATAACAATCAATTGAAATGGTTCGTTCGTTAGAAGATAAGATCGAAATAGTTATCATCTTTGGCGAGCTCAACCAATATACAAGAAATACTTTCAGAATTTGTTGTCAAAATTTCAAGTTCAAATCTTCTTCTTCTTCTTCGGATGCGTATCCACTAATGGATGTTCGCGATCACATTTTCCATCTCCTCTCTATTCCTTGCAGTGTGTACCAAGGTCTGTATGTTGGTTAAACCAGTCCACTGTCGTATGTTGCGAAGCCAGGACATTTTTTTTCTGCCAATACCTCTACGGCCCTCGATTTTGCCCTCGATTATTAGTTGTAAAAGGCGGTATTTATCGTTTCTCATGATATGTCCCAAGTATGCGGTCTTCCTTTTCTTAATAACAGTAAACAGTTCGCGTTCCCTGTTAACTCGAGCTAGAACCTCCTCATTCGTGACCCTCGCTGTCTCCAATCTGTTAATTGCGTTTGCTTTTAAAGTCCAACTCTCCACCCCATACAGTAATACCGACCACACATAGCATTTTATGAATCTCAGTCGCAATTCCAAGTCAAAGTTCGAGCAGGTGAACACGTGTCTAAGTTTTTGAAATGCCTGTCTAGCTTGTTCTATGCGACATTTTATTTCGTTATCCGATGTCCAGTCTTCATATAGCCAAGTGCCCAAATACTTGAATCTATTTACTTTTTTTATAGGTATTGTGTTAAAAGTCAGTTCTGCATCGTCAACGGCTTCTGGATTTCTCGTTATGATCATGAATTTTGTCTTCCTTACATTTAGATTCATGCCCATTGATGCGCTATGTTCCCCCACTAAATTGACCAGTCGTTGTAAGTCTTCCAACTTATCGGCGATTAAGACCGTGTCATCGGCGTATCTAATGTTGTTAATCCATACTCCATTGACTTTAATGCCCATATTGACATCATCCAGTGCT
Organism: Kuschelorhynchus macadamiae; assembly: GCA_030620095.1. Taxonomy (NCBI): domain Eukaryota; kingdom Metazoa; phylum Arthropoda; class Insecta; order Coleoptera; family Curculionidae; genus Kuschelorhynchus; species Kuschelorhynchus macadamiae. The sequence goes on from JAUTXW010003347.1 coordinate 410,183, forward strand.
TCTCGGCAGATGGCTTCCGAGTACAGGTTAAATACGAGTGGAGACAAGACGCATCCCTGTTTTACTCCTCTTCGGATCCAGAAGTTGTTTGAAAGACCATTTTCCCATTCAACACGTGCGGTCTGATGCCAGTATAAATTTTCAATACAAGTAATATCTTTCTGATCTATGTCAAGAGTCCTTAGTATTTGCATGAGCTTGTGGTGTTCTACTCGGTCAAATGCCTTTTCATAATCAATGAAGCATAAGAATATGTCTTTTCTTTGGTCGTAGCAATTCTGGACTAGTATATGTGTAGCTGTTATTGCTTCTCTTGTGCCCATCCCCTGCCTGAAACCAAACTGGGAGTCAGCCATGTCTCTTTCACATTTTTTATATATTCGTTCAAATCTTAGAAGCCCAAAATTAGCGAAAACGGTCGTAACTGAAATGGTCGAAAATCCTAGACAATCTACTAAGCAAGTAGCTGAGTCATTTTAAAATCCAATAAATTTCATCCTTATATAATGAGAATTGTCCACGAATTAGCCAAAGACGGTCCTGACAGGCAACTAGAGTTTTGCGAGATTATGGCAGGAAGGATCGCAGCAAATCCCAATAATCTGCCCCATATTTGTGTTAGTGATGGTGATGAGAGCACCTTTTTCCTGAATGGAAAAGTCAATACGAAAAATTGTAGATACTGGAGTGATGAAGAACATACCCAGTTTCCTTAAAAAATAAATGTTTGGGCGAGTATTTTGGGTGACCATATCATAGGTTCCATATTTTTGGAACAAAATTTAAACGACCCTACATATATTTCAATGCTGCAGGATACCATCACTCCACTTATTGAGGATGTTCACTTGTTAAGAGATGCAAGGCGGACATTTACAACATCTTTTAAAATGAAAATTTGCCGTTTTTCTTTTTCTGCTTGTTTCAGTTTTTTAATATTCGTTTTAGCAGTTTTTTATTAATTGTTTTACTGTTTTAATAAAATATTTACTGTTTCGTTTTCGTGCTTCACTCAGTATGGAGTAAATTATAATAATGAATGATTACGAAACATTTTTATTGGTCATCATTTGAGAACTGCTGAATCAAATGTTTTCAAAATCGGGGGTTGAATTAAGAATAAAAAGACCTTTAAGAAAATATGTCACTCGATCCACCTACACAAAAAAAAAAGGTTTCAAATTTCACCCAGCTGTCTTCGTGACATTTAAATCTGTCATTTTTTTTTCAAAAGTTAGACGAGGGCGACAGACTTTATGTCCTCACTGCATACAGTTGCTTTCATAAAGACGAAAATAAACATCGAAAGGTCGGCAAATTTATAATAAAAGAAGTTGTAATTTTTGCCGTTACGATACCTATGAATCTAACAAAAAGAAAACTAAAAAATTATTAGCTTTAATCAATAATAACTAATAGACATTTAAAAACATCGCAAGGTCATAATCTTTTATTGTATAGTTATGATAATGTCTGCACGAAGTGACATAATTTTAGAGACTTTAGTTTAACAATAAATATCCGAGTTAAAATATAAACGAAAACTCTAAAAAAATATGCTTATTAACAATAGGCTCATTTTAAGAAAAATCAGTGAACATTCTTTTCAGCGGGATATTGTTCCTTCAAATGTTTAGATAATACCACATTTTTTTTGTCTTTAAAATAATATTTAATAATATAATGTTTTTTTTTACTTGTTACGGCTGGTGTTGGGGCATCGTAAAAACTTTGCACTTGCCGCGCGAAACTCAACTTTAAATTAAATTACTAATAATAGTACCCACGCTATCGTTAGGCGCACTTTGGGGCTAAAAGGGTTTGACACTGGTTTTTTGTAGAAGGTGTGAAATGTTCTAGTTAAGCGCATGATAAGATTTAAATACGCACCATTCAGTGAAAATTTACAATCCTTTCTATACAAATTATATTTTTTATAAATTTATGAAAATACACAAAAACGCGTTTTTCTCAGTTTGACTGGCCCTAAATTTTAATTATTTTTTGTGTTCACACCGCGGTATCTTGAAAAACATTGGCAATACGAAAAAAAACATTCTAGACAAAAATAGGAGGCCAAGTTTTGTCTGTATGATCAAACCTGTCCTACGATTTAGGAAATGAGTGAAAATTAATTATTCATATACAGTGAAACCTCTCAACAACGGACGGCAGCCGTGCCACAGGGACTGTTCGTTGTATAGAGGTGTCCGTTGTGAGGACTGAACAAATTAAATACCAATGTAATTTTATTTAAAAAAATATTTTATTTTTAAGTAAAAAATTAATATGTTTAGTACAAATTATTAATACAATTGTTACTACGTATACACCAACTTCTTTTACATACATATATGCATACAATAAAAATGTACTACCTAATATAAAATATTATACTACCTACATATACAGTTTGATACAGTTCTACTTAATAAAAATTTCTATTTCAAAAAATTATCAAGTGTTATTTCTCTTAAACTAGTTAATTTATTTTTAATAATTTGAGGTTCCATTTTAGACGCAACTTTTGAGATTTTTCCCCAACATACAAAAGTTTTCAATATCCCTTAACATTTTATATGCTTCCTTAATGTTCTTAATATTGAAAGAAATAATTTCTTCATTATCACTGTCAGACGAAATCTGACCGTTCTATTTGAAATTCACTGATGCGCTCACGTATACTTATGTTAGGATTTTCCGTGAATAAACTTTCATTAATTTCTGAATATGAAGTTAAGTCGGAATAGAATACATTGATGTTTTTGCATAATTCCGACAGTGGCACATCATCCTCACTATCGTAGTCAACGCTTTCTTCGAGAATTTCGTCAAATCCAGCTTTGCGGAAGCAGTTATTGATGGTCTTGGATTCGAGCAACAATCCAAATCACGGCATTTACAACATTAATAGATTTCTCCAATTGTTCAGTAGATTCAGAATACCCCATGGATGACAAAAGTCACTTGATTAAAAACTTTCTGTAGTGGTTTTTAAATTTTGATTCGCGCCCTGGTCCAATGGCTGGCAATGTGATGTCGTATTTGGTGGCAAAAAAAATATTTTAACATTTTTTAACTCCAGTTTTGGGTGAGATGCAGCTTTATCCAAAAATAAAAGTACATTTCGGTTTTGCCTTTGCATTTTTCGGTCAAATTTCATCAACCAATCCGACTTGTCATCCATGCTTTCTTGTTATATTACCATTCAAGTGGCAATTTTTCAACTCTTGATCCTTTAGAACAACGGGTTTTTTTTTTCAAATTATCGGTGCATTTTCTATTTCTCCATTCATAGCGGAGCAAAGTAAAATAGTGAGTCCCTCCTTGGACGCTTTCCCGCCAGCATATATTTCGCAGTTTAAAGAAAACGTTTTATTTGGCAAAGCGCGGAAAAAGAGTCTCCTTTCATCGGCGTTATAATCGTCTCTTGGTGCATAGTTTTTGATAATAGCACATAATTTCGTCCGCCAATCAGTTACCTGCATCAAGTGTACAGCCGCATCTTCGCCACAGATGGATTTGAAAGAGATATTATGACGTTGACAGAACTTCTCCAACCATCCATTTGATCCTTTAAAATCATAAACTTCTAGATTCTTCGCAATTTATTGTGCTTTTTCCTGTATTATTGTACCGGATATTGGAATGTTTTTGGAGCGTACTTTACAAAACCAGTCGTAGAGAATTTGATCCATGGCAGCACCATCGGTTTTCGCAAATTTCTTTGTCTCTTTTGTGTTCTCATTCTCGGTGAATCGCTTGTTAAGATCGCTCTTGTTTCTCAAAATATCACTAATTTGAGATTTTCCTACACAGAATTTTTCGGCTAATACTCTAACGCTAAGTTGTTTTTTCCGCATACTGGATTATTTCAACTTTTTCTTGAAGACTCAAAAACTTTCTTTTGTTTGAAGACATATTGATCGCACTAGAGTAACATCAAAACTAAGATATTCTATTGATTAAGACTACATTTTATAAAAATAAGGTGATCTATTTGTTATGCAATTCACCGCAATTTACCTACAAGCCAGACAGCATAAGCCAGCCTATTGTTAAACTGTACTATTAACAATAGGTAGGCGCCGCGCCGCTTATTAGCATAGTATAAATATTTCCCATAATGTGCAATAAAAATACCGGCATTAAATGTGGGTTTTTCAAAAATTATCTGAACATCTGTCCGTTCTGAGGAGATAAATTTTACTATTTTTATTAAAAATGTTGTTGTTAAAAGATTGTACAGACCGTGTCCGTTCTCAAGAGGGTTTAATACATAGGAATACATATACTGACGGTCGGTGACTTCAAAATTGTTCGTTCAGCAGAGGTGTCCATTGTTCGGAGGTGTCCGTTAAGGGAGGTTTCACTGTATGTAGAAAAAGGTAGGTTTATGTATACATTGTAAAAATAAATAGATATTAACATACTCTCTAATTAATCACGGTAATCAATACTTTTCTCTTCTCCGTGTACATTAACTAAATTTTCCTCGGTCTTCATATTTGTGTATGCTAAACTGTTCTTGTGCGTCTTTGTCCCTAGACAGGTACACGATAATATGCATTCTAGATAATTTTTCTTGCAAGAAACACAACACATTAACACAATCTAAAAAATGTCAAAATTTAGAAAAATAACCATACCATACTAAAAAATAAGTACCTATTTCTTTACACTTGCATGTTGTTAAAATACTTGTTTCTTCTGGGAATGTTTGCAATATTTGTGAAACCTTCTTCAATTGCCCAATAATCGATAACCTAGTACCTAGTAGACAACTATATACTTTTAGTTTTTATAATTAAATGTTGCAGAGAAGCCCAGTTGGAGCAAAACACAAGGCCCCACGCTTAGACTGGTTCCGCGTATCAACCCTCAAAGATTATTTTGGACTTCAGTTTCTCTAAACCTCGCGTGGGTCCTACTCAAAAAACCCTACAAATTCTGGAAACAATACAAATCTGGTGGCGTCTAGTGACATTTTGTAAATGTAAATTTATTGCAGCTCTTGTTTTTTGCCTAGTCCTGGTAAAACCATAGAGAAACAAAGATTTTTATTTTGTCGATGGCCAAAATGCTGAACTGAACCCCGCAAATGGCGCAAGGAATGTAATGGCAGCTACATTTGCGCATTAAACACTGGATAAAAAATATATGGATATTTTTTGCGATATTTCATATATCGATACAGTGTCGCATATAAAATTTTCCTCTGGGGTCGTCTGCAGCTTTTGTTCTTTACCTAAATTAGCGTATATCATATGAACTAAAAAAAAGATCATCCTCGAATTCCGAAAAAAATAGTCCTTAACTTATTTTAGCTTAAATAAAAGGGAACCTCCCCCTGGACGGGTTTTAACCCACAACCCCCCACACTTATATGCGCAACTGTATCGATAGATAGTTTCTCAATATCAAAATTTTTAAATTGTCATCCCTATTTACGGCTGGCAATCCAATGCAGATACGGAAATAGCCCAGTCCAATCTTATATATGGACAATACGAACGCCCGCTACCACCCGCGTGGGGAAAACAAAGACGGGAGCGGAAATGTCAACGACGTTATTTCATTTACATAAGAAGCTTTAAGCATACGCTCGCCGGTGATCGCGAATTTTGCTATAAAATGGCATATTCAGAGAAGTATTTAAATATTTAATTTACTGTTTTTTCTAAAATTATTTAGCAAACTCTATCAGAGAGATAAAACCTTGCTCTAGATTGTTTCGCATCATCAACATTTTCCAATATATCGTAGTGTAAACAAAAAAATCTTTAAAAATAATTTAAATTCAGCATCAGTCGAATTGAGAAAAACGCTTTTTGTATTTTAGGAGCTCGTGAGGGCGCATATTAAACCTAATTTACATAAATATATAAAAAATATAAATTTTATAGAAAATATTGCTTAACTAGAAAATTTTAATTTGCGCCCTATAGGACAACTTTTTGCAAAAATCCAATGTCAACTTTTTTAGCTCCAAAGTCCCTATGGGCTCAAGAAATAGGCTTCCATAATAGAGATAAGGTTTGCTCGTTTGGGTTGTTTGTAACTGAACTGGTGTCATAAAAGTACAAGTTTCTGACGTTAGCAGTTCTGTTTGGAACTGTTAGGGATAAACGAACGTTTTTTCTATCTTCCCCAGATTCAGATTGTCAGTCTGAAGTTAGAGGTTAGGTAAAAAACTTAACTGCTCCTTTTGCCTGGTAGGTCCTCCATTGATAGTTACACCACTGACTCTATATAGAGCAAGTCATGTGCCTTTTAGAAAATAGGTTTTTGCATTTTTACAATTAAAACTGAAATTATACTTATATAAATATGCAATGGGAGTAAATTGAACTGCTTTTATTTATAAAATCTATTTACTCATTTTTGGAATGGACAGGTTTTTCGACCTGTTCCAGTTTTTTTTTTATTTTCCAAGATATTTTTATATGCTCTTTCCAGGGACTTCCATTTATTATCTAACTTATTTACACTGAAAGTGTATCCCATTTATTTTATTAATTTTATTATTAAAAGTAAAGTTGCACTATCAGTTCATTGTGCAGTTGGACTCAGCAAACTCATGCTCAATTCGTCTTCTGATATCTCTATACTGTTCGTCTATCTAGATCAAATATATAACAATCAAAGTAGGGTTAAGATTGGTAAAATACTAACCTTCAGAACGTATATTGTAATAGCCGCCCTTAACATCTAAAATTCGTGCCTTTACATATGTTGGTACATTTTAGTTTTATAGAACACACGCTTCAAACGAATAATAACGATTTGTTAATTGTTTAAGGTTATGCCAAAAAATTCAAATTTATGACGTTTTTCCGTACCTGCCCAAACTTACTCCTCCTCCTGATCAAGTGCAAGCTGAACATGAACTGAACAGTTTGGTACAATCTGCACCACACAAACGAACAGCGGCAGTTCAGGATCAATACACAAACGAACGAGGTAGTGCAGCAAATACTGTTCCGGACAACACAAACGAACAAATTTCCGGGAATTAGAAGTTTTATTGGAAACGTCTTCCTGTTTAAGAATCTTAAAATATATTAAATGTTAAAAGTTATTTGCAAAAATTAAACCCCTTTTTTTAACATAATTTGTTAATAATTTTTGAAATTGTTTATGTGCGCATTTAAAACTTCTGCACATTTTTCTAGACCTCATTCCTAATGAATCTTCACTCATATATTTACTAGCAGTCGCAAAAATTAACACCTTTTTGAGTTTGTAAACTAGACTATATGATTTTTAAGTTAAAGTTTACATAATACTTTAAGAAACAAAAAAATTAATATAGGCTTAAATAATAGAACAACAATTCGGTATAATATTCATTTGAGTTTCACTTACATACAAATTTTATACAGGGTGTGGATAAAGTCTGGAATAGTGAAAATAATTTTAATTCCAACGAATTTTGGGAAAATCGTTGGAATTAAACTGGTTTTTAGTTGCACGTATTTTTACATCAAACATAAAGGATAAGCCATGTAATAGAGACGACGATTGTTATGACTTTTTTTTAATATAACCCCCTGTATATTGGTATATTTTTGGATTCTACAAGAAAAAGCAAGTATATCTGATGTAACATGTCTTAAGTCTAGGTTCAATTGTTTTCAAAATATTGATACTTTAAATTAATCATTTTAGACACTTTGGTAGGCTGTAAAATCTAAACGGTTTTTATTACTGAATTAGTGCAAAACGAATTGCGTATTTATATCTCAGTTTTTTTATAGTCTTTCTTATGTCATCAGCTTTGTATTTAAGCAGAAGTAAGTATTTCTGTTTTTCAAAAAAAATATTTTATATTGAACTGAAAAGTGATATCATTTTGCACTAATTTCAACCGTTTTAATTTTACAACCTGGCAAATGGCTTCAAATGAAGAATTTCAAATATCAGTATCTCGAAAACAATCAACAATTTATCAATATACAGGCGGTTTTATTTTAAAACATCTTGAACATCATCGTACCTACCACTTGTAGTCCGAGCAATTTGTCAAAAAGTCATTAGATTTTTAATTATTTCTATTATTCTAGACTTTATTCACACTTTTTTGTTAAAATATGGTTTTTACAAATATTGTAACATGTCATACTTTATGAATAAAATGAATAAAAATATTAAAAATTACTTAGTCACTCTTCATGATCAATTAAAAAGTCTCAATGTTACCACAATTGGACAATTTACTGCGATGACCTAACCAAAGGTCTATGAACTGTATTGATATTTTAAAAGCTATTTCTCTTAAAAAAATTGCTTTACGAGAAAAAAACTGCCTGCCCTTTTTAATGCAGTTCTCGAAGTTACATGCAATATTACATTTGAATGACTGTAATATCATCCAAAAATTAAATAAAAGCTCAACAAAGTGACCCCCTAGATTCTCTAGAAATATGTAAGACTTGGACAAAAACTTTTAATTCGACAGTTGTACTTTGCTTATGTCACTATTATACAGGGTGCCCCAGAATAGATGGGCAATTTCTGAGGTATAAATAGAACAAGCAAAAATAATGTTAGTTTGTCATATTGAGATACAGAGATTGGAGATTTGTTTGCTGATTACTTTGTGACAACATAGAGTGATAAAAGCTGTGATATATCAATTAACGTGTTATCATACAATATTGTAAATGTTTTAAGCTGTGATATAAGCATTTCTGATGGTTACGAGAGATTACCCAGGATGGAGGTTTGCAAGGGCCCTGGTCCTGATGGGATTCCCCTCATTTTGCTGAAACAAAATGCCTTTTTTTTCTGGCTAGACCATTGTTTCATATTTTCAGTGAATCACTGTCTACTGGACATTTTCCCAGTTTTTGGAAGACCAGTTTCATTGCACCGATCTATAAGGCCGGAGATAAAAATAATGTAAGGAACTTCCGTTCAATAAGCATAGTGCTATTCCTAAGTTGTTCGAGAGTATTGTCTGTGATTACGGGTGGCTTTTTGGGGGAGATTGTTGAGCAACAGTTTGGCTTTGTTTCCGGCAGGTCAACTGAGGTGAATTTACTACTTTACTCTGACTTTCGAGTGCCTGGGGAGCGGTACCCAGGTTCATTCGTTGCACAATGACTTCTGCAAGGCACTTGATAGAGTCAACCACGGAATACTTATTGCCAAACTCAGAAGAATTGGCATATATGCACCTTTGCTTGACTAGTTGTCCGACTACCTTGCCAATCGTACACAAATTGTTCGATTAAATAGTTTTAAATCTCGAGAAATCGTAGTTCCATCTGGATTCCCTCAGGGCTTGCACCTTGGTCGACTTTTATGTCCACTGGATGAATGTCTTAGGCTGAAGTCTGATCTGTCCAGATTAATGGCTTGGTGTCTTTTTAGTGGCATGGAGTTGAATGATTGATTTAATGATCTTTTCTCGAAGTCGTGATATTATCAATTTTAACTATACACTCGATGATATCACTCTAAATTATATGATGAACTTGGGGGGTGAGTTTTGATGGAACACTGAGTTTGTCACAATATGTGGATAGGATAGTATCTAAATCTCTGCAGATGTTGGTTTTCATTAATAGGTCTTCCTTTTATTTTTAGAACGTAGAGACTATTCGTTTGTTATATTTCAATTTGGTAAAACCCTTGTTAGAGTATATCTCATGTATCTGGAGCCTTAACTATAACATTTATAAAAGCAAGACAGAAAGTGTTCAACATAAGTTCTTCGGATCCATTCCCTTTAAGATACAAGTCGAACCTGATTATGAGTTCTTGGAGTCTTTTCTTAGATTGCTTCTGCTCGATGCTCGCTGGCTACTGTTATGCTGGTGTTCAGCTACAGCAGATTGAACAATTTGTTTCTTTTTAATACATCGTTCATGTTCCTTAAGTCTAGTTGGTATTGAGCGTCATGTTTCCCCCACATACACTTCTCCACAGGAGCAAGGAATTTTATATACTCCTTCTGTTTGGAAAGGTACAAGATCTTTCGGGGATGTCCAATCTTCTTATGTGTATTGAAGATTGTACGTATGTTGGACCGCCGAAGTAATAGTCCTATTTTGTCTGTAGTGCCATGTATGTAGAGAAGAACAACACTACCTAATGGTGGCTCTTTATCATTCTCCTTTGGCGGAGTTGGTTTACTATATCTTTTAATTGAACGCGTAGTCAGTTTCGATGTTTTCGATGTTAAAGAATCTTGATGAGAAATCGAAATAGCTCTAAATACTAGTGGGGTAATAATCAATTTCTTTTGTGCTGGATGGTAATGAGAATTTGCATTTAAGTATTTATTTGTATGCGTCGGTTTTCTATACGCAGAATGTCCTAATGTACCATTTTCCTTCCTTTGAACACATACATCTAGAAAGGCAATTGTTCAATTAGATTCAATTTCCATCGTGAACTTGATATTATGATGTTGCTGATTAAGGTGGTTCAGAAATATAAGGAAATTATCTTGTCCATGAGGGCAAACAACAAAAGTATCATCTACATATCTGAACCAGTGCTTTGGTTTTAGTGGAGCGGATGTTAGAGCAATATCCTCAAAGGCTTCCATAAAGATATTCGCTACCACAGGTGATAGAGGAGATCCCATAGCTGCCCCTGAGGTTTGTTCATAAAAAGTTCCTTGAAAAATAAAATAAGTAGATTTAAGACAAGCTTTCACTAGGTCTATTAAGTTCTTATCAAGATATTATTATCCAGTATGTCTGATATAATGGAAATTGAGTCGTTGACAGGAACATTTGTGTAAAGTGATTCTACATCGAAACTGACCAAAATATCTCCGGGATCCAACTGGAGTGTCTTAAGTTCTTCCAGGAAATGTGCAGAGTTTGTAATAAAAGAATCTGTTTTTCCAGTAAACGGATTAAGAAAATTTGAAAGATATTTACCTAGTTTGTATGTGGGCGAGTCTATTACACTAACGATCGGTAGAAGTGGTACGTTGTCCTTGTGTATCTTCGGAAGACCGTAGAACCTGGGAATCTTGGAGCTGCTTGGCTTTAATGATTTTTTCTCCGCTGGTGGTAAGCTGGATGTGTTGATCAAATTGGTAATGCATCTTTCTATTCTACTTGTGGGGTCTACCTGCATAACCTTATAGGTGTTGTTGTCCAAAAGTTTGGAAACGTCGAAACTGACCGAAGCTCTCAGAGAGAATGGCTATTGCACTGAAGATATTACGCGTTAAATTAAAAGATATAGTAAACCAACTCCGCCAAAGGAGAATGATAAAGAGCCACCATTAGGTAGTGTTGTTCTTCCCTACATACATGGCACTACAGGTAAAATAGGACGATTATTTCGGCGGTCCAACATACGTACAATCTTCAATACACATAAGAAGATTGGTCAATGCTTGCGATCCCCGAAAGATCTTGTACCTTTCCAAACAGAAGGAGTATATACAATTCCTTGCTCCTGTGGAGAATTGTATGTGGGAGAAACAGGACGCTCAATATCAACTAGACTTAAGGAACATGAACGATGTATTAAAAAGAAACAAATTGTTCAATCTGCTGTAGCTGAACACCAGCATAACACTGGCTATTTGATAAATGTAAAGGAAACCAAGGTTCTAGCATCGGTTCCAGGTTTTTATAAACGAAAAGTTAGAGAATATATTGAAATATTTAAACATACAAACATTTTCAATAGAGACATGGGTTACGGTCTACATCACACGTGGAAACCGATCTTAACACAGGGTCACGGTTCGGCGAGCACAAGTCGGGTATAAAAGCCCGCCTAAATCTCTTCGAGCTCATTCAGTGTTCAGAACTCGTGGAGTAAAGATCCCTGAAGATGCCTCCTGCAATCGAAGGCGAAACGTCGGATAGTAATGATAACTAACTTAGGTTAATTTGTAGATACTTTGATAAATACTTATTGTTAAATTTGTTATGTGCACATACTTTAATTTCAATTCCATTTTACTGTAATCTGAGATAATATGCTTAAGCCTGTAAATAAATAAATATAAAATTTTCTCCAAAGCTGCTCACCAACTGAGATATTCGTTCTTAAAATAAAGATCTGGAACACAAGATTTCCAAATGATTTTGGTACCTTTTGACGTAACTTCATAATATTTGAGTGATTGATAAATTAGCTTAAATGATAGTTTTTCTCGAAAACGAGTCAATTTTTGGAAATTCAGAAGGAGATCCTTTTATCTTTAAAACCGACAAAAGAAAGATGTTTCTTAATAAAATATCTTTACGCAAACAAAAATCGTGTAGTACACAAATTTAAAAGTAGTTCCATATTGACCTCCCCGTTCCGCTACCTTTGACTTTTAACACTTTCCTAAGTAACTTAAGCTATTACATCAATCACCCAAATATCATGAAGTTAAGTCAAACGATACCAAAATTATTTGGAAAACTTGCTTTCCAGATACTTATTTCATAAACGAACATCTTAATTGGCAAGCAGTTCAGAAGAAACTTTTATATGACAAACTAACATTTGCTTCCTCCATTTATATCTCAGAGATTGCCTAACTATCCTGGGACACCTTATTTATTGTATCTGTGACATTTAATAAGATTTATTATGCATTTTTCATCTTAAACATTTAACTGTCAATTTATATAGACCAGGTGTAAAGCACACCCCCCTCCAGTGGGCTTATGGAAAAGTGGTTCCGGTCAAACAACATTAGTGTTTAAAGTGTATCATTACAATCCTCACAAGAGCCCTGATATCTTGATTAATTAAAAGTTTTATAAAGTCAACCATATCATCTCAAGGACGTGCTTTATTTCACTGTTGTTTGAATTAAACGTGAACAATAGATACGTAATTTAGAGAGAGAAGGGAGCAAAATAATCCAGTCTTGTATTATACTAAACACTAACGAAACAAGTTATAATATTGCGTGCGGAAAACTTCACTTTTCCGCACTCATTTTAGTTTAAAAAGAGCTGCTTTTCCGCAATAGCGCAGAAAAGTAAATAACTCCATTCTTTTGAAATATACTTACTGATTTTAAATATTTAAAAATATATTGATACGCTGATAGTTAGCAAAATGATTTATAAATAAACATAAATTTGCTAGAATCCTGCTATAATTTTCAACAAAATAGTAAAAAATATGTAAGATGTGTTTTAAAATAGTTATCTATACTATAAGGGATGTGAGTAACATTTACCAGTCGAGGGCGAGTTTGCGCCCGGGCGATAGCGAGGGCTGGCAAAAAAGTTCGAGACTGGTTAATGTACTTACATCCCATATAGTATATAACATTTTTCGCTCTCCCTGTACTGTTTGTTTACAAGAAAAAGTTGGATATATTTTTGGATTTTCATTATCATTACATTCGATAGCATTCTCAAATTATGAAGGCAGCCGTGATCCGTTGCAACATAAGCAGTTTTTATTTTATCAACAACGTCAAGTTAACAATTCATAGCGAAAAGTTTGAAGAAGTCGAATTGTTTGATTCTGTGTAGACAAAATGGATGTTTCAGACATAGAAGAATGAGCGAATATTGCTTGTTTATCTTTACTACCGGAAAAGTTGAAAAAAGTATGAAGCAGCATATAAATCCTTTAAGAATTGGTGCCGAACCAAGACGGCTACTGCAGTCTCAGAAACCTTGTTTTTGGCGTATTTCCACGAAAAAAGTGCTATATTGAAGTCCCCAGCAAGCTTATGGTGTGAGTATTCGATATTGAAATCCACCCTTTTTATAGAGGAAAATATCGATATTTCTAAGTATCCAAAACTTCAAGCATTTTTCAAAAGAAAAAATGATGGTTACAGACCTAATAAATCGAATGTATTTAACAGAGAAGATGTGAATAAGTTCATGCTTGAAGCCCCCGATGATATATGCTTATTGATGAAGATCGTAATGGTAATGGGAGTTGCTGGAGCGTGCCGTTCTAATGAACTCTGTGAAATGAAAATAGACAATGTTAAAATAAGTCAAGAAGTCACAATTGTGACCATTCCTGACTCCAAAAATGGAATGTCACGTACATTTACAGTGACTAAAAGTGACGACACTCAGGTTTGTCATTTCAAAATAATTCAAAAGTACATAGATACAAGATCCCACATGACAACTATTAGGGTGTTGTAAACAATTGAACCCACGGAATTTAATAATTTTTAAATATTAAATAGAAAGTTTACCTTCATTTAACTGTTTTAAGAAAATAAAAGAAATGGATGAACCACTTTTTCTATTAAAAAAACCAAAAAGAAATTCGATATTTCCACTGCTTTCCAATATGATATATTATATGACTTATATGACAATTTGAAAAAAGGTTATCTTACATTGTTGCCAAACTTACATTATTGTATGGAGCTTAAATTTTTCATGTTTGTCTCTGGACAGTAACGCATTTGGCCCCCCTGTGCCGATGCCGAATGTTAGATTTCCGCCAGTGATGCACTTCGCTGTCGTTCGTCTTTTATATTAGGGCTTTAATGATAATGCCTACGGCGCCTAACCTGGTGCTAACCCGGTACCAATCCACCTAGTACCTTCGCGCTCCTGCTGGTGCCGATCCACAACCCACACATACATTTTGTTTTTCTTATATAATTTATATAGGTCATATATAAAATAAACTTGGCAACGTAGCATCCCCAGCACACTGGATTTCCATCCAACGAGCGACACTTCCGCTCTCTCTTTGTTTAACGGTTGTAATTATGTTGAAAAACGTTTAATAATGTGTAATATAATATTTACTTCTAACTTTTACTTAGAATAATCATTTTTGTGTTATAGAGCACTCTAATATAATCAATTTTTTACGTAGTTCATAAATTAAGTTTGTGAAAAATATGCTTTTAGCGATACACCAAAAACCAGTTCAGTGCAACCTTCCGAAATCTTAGTTTTATATCAAAATGGAAAGTGCTTAAATCAGCCTGCCGGGAAAAATACGTTTTCGTCAATTCCAAGTAAAATTGCGAAATTTCTTAAGTTTGAGAACTTCAAAATGTATACTGGCTACTCTTTTAGAAGAACGTCAGTAACTTTATTAGCAAATACTGGAGTTGATGTATTAGCTATCAAGCGACATGGTGGATGGAAATCCGCTACTATTGCGGAATATTACGTAGCTGAGAGCCTCAATAATAAAAAGGAAGTAGCGAATAAAATTTTATACAATAAGATCCACCCAGAAGTCTCTTGCAGTGCTTCAACAGTAACAGAAACATTGATTAGAAATGAAGGATCTGTGGAGTCTGAAAAGAGAAAACGTGTTTTCAAATTTTGTTAATAATGTGAATAATTGTAATAAAATTAAAGCTACTTATAATTTTAGATTATTATTTCCCTAGGGATGTAAGTTGACTTACATCCTGTCGTTAAGGGCAACCAATACCTCGTTGAGTAACTTTCACTTGCGTATGTCAAAGCAGTGTCAAAATAGGTTGCTTATAATGCAGGGAGGGGGAAAAATTGTTTAATGGCTCTCGTAATATGCTTTATAAAATCAATGTTAAGCAATAATAAACACCTGCTTTTTTTATTTGGCAGTTTAAATCACCATTGACACAAAGTAAAAATACGCGTGTCATTCATTGTCAATAAAAACCAATTTTGCTGTCGTTGATTTTTATCGCAGTAAATCCTGAGCAAAAATTTTTTAATGGATTCTTCAGATGAAGTGTTGGAAGCAGCTAGATCTGCAAATTTTAATCTGCTACCATCAAAATCCCGTCATAGGTATGAGAAAGAATATATTCTGTTTAAAACCTGGTGTCAAACTAAAGGCATCAAAACTTTGAAAGAACCCGTTTTTTTGACATATTTCGCGGAACTTTCCAAAATATGTAAGCCACACACGCTTTGGTCCAGATCCTCAATATTAAAAAGTATGATCAAACTCATTGAAATCATGGATTTAAACAAGTTTTTCAAAGACACGGCATATTTGAAGAAACAAAATGTTGGATTTAGACCAAAGAAAGCGAAAATATTTTCAAAATTCTAAATATATAAATGAAGCCCTCGACAAGATGTATCTCCATATTAAAGTAGCTACTATATTTGATTTGGCGCGCGCATGTCGCCGAGAAGAACTAAAAAAAGTGTCATCGGATCATATTGAAGACAAAGGAAAGATTTTTTTGATAAATATTCCAGACACAAAAAATTACCGTTCTAGAAGCTTTGTACTATATGATGAAGCTGAAAGCGGAGAATATTTAAAATTGGTCAGAAAATATGCGATTTTAACAAAGCCAGAAATTCCACATAGGCGTTTTTTATAAACTACAAGAAAGGAGCTTGCACAGTACAATTCACCGGAATAAATTCCTTTGGAAAAATGCCATGTAGGTTACCTGAAGCTCCCAAATCCTGAACTATATAGAGGCCGACGTTCAGCCGCCACAATGTTTGCAGATTCCGTGGCAGAAGGTTATTTAGAAGGCTCAACAAGTCTTCAAAAGAATCTATCCAATAAAGTATTGAACTTCAATGGCATTCCTTCCACTAGTCACCAACTTTCACCAGTGCAGTGCACAATAAGTACTCGCGAAAGAGAACTGGAAAATCCAAACCCAACCTAGTCCCCAAGTTCCTTGGAAAGAAATCTAGCCTCTGCAATTAATTTACAAAATGCTACAAACTGCACCTTTACTATTCATGTTATTAATAATAATTAATTCGTGATTATGTATTTGATATAAATAAACGATTCTTTTTAGCTTTTGGGTTTTTCCGCACGCTTTTAGAAAAAATAGTACCGTAAAGTGGGGCGACATTGATTTCTGTAGGCGAGATTGATACTAACTTCACCGACATGCTGTTGGTGATTTTCCGCTGCGCCTAGTTATTTCTCAAATCCGCCGCCGCAACTTAAGGTCAGTAGACAGCCGAATGTAACCCTTCGCGCATGGTGTGATCTTAAAATCCAGATAAAAACGTGTTTTTCTATAATTTTTCTAATAATCCCTGTTTTATGGCAAAACTGTGACCTGTATAACTTCTAGACGTCCACGGTAAGTGTTAACAAAACAGTAATTTTGAGTTGTTTACACTAAAACATCGTTATTTGTGCTTCTTAAATTGTTTAAAAAGTGAGGTTACACGTACAGGTTCTTTTTAAAATTCCGTTTGTTTGAAGCGGGGCGAGTTTGATACAGTTGGTGGGGCGTGATTGATATTTATCAAACTCGCCCCGCCAGACGTAATCCAGACTTTTTTGTTTATTGGGTGGCTTTGCTCTTAAAATTTTTATCTTGCTAGTAAATCTGTTTTTTTTTTTAGATGATGAGAAAATATGTGAGTACGCCAGGCGCACGATCCTATAAAGATTACACGGAAGACCAACTGAACGAGGCAGTAAAAAAAATAGCAGACGCAGAACTTTCAATAAAAGCAGCTTCCGAACAATACAAAATTCCCTATGGAACTTTGCACAATAAATTCCATGAAAAACACATACAAAAAACCGGTGGCCAGCCAGTTTTTACAAACTTAGAAGAAAAAGCTATTCTTGGAGCAGCCTTAAACTGCGCAGATTGGGGATTTCCTCTTGATCTCCTGGAGATTAGAATGCTCGCAAAAAAGTACCTGGATGGGAAAGTTCGAAAAATAGACAAATTTCAAAACAATCTGCCTGGAAAAGACTGGGCCTTGAGTTTACTAGATCGTCACAAAGATGAGGTTTCCCAACGAGTTGCTGGAAATATAAAAATTGCCAGAGCTAAAATTTCTAGAGAAACCTTGACAACATATTTTAGCAATTTAGAGGAAACTTTAAGGGATGTTCCCTCAAGTAACATATTTAACTATGACGAAACAAATGTTGGTGATGATCCAGGAAGTAGAAAACTGGTTTATAGACGCGGTGTTAAATATCCAGAGAACATCGTTAATCACTCAAAGAGCTGTACATCAATAATGATATGTGGCGCTGCCGACGGGACTCTGCTACCACCTTATGTCATTTACAAAAGCGAACACTTATACAATACATGGAAAGAAGGCGGAATTAATGGATATCCTTGCTGTGCCAAGCCTTGCTGTTCGCAGGGTTGCCGTTTTAATAGAACTTCGCATGGATGGATGGACGCTGTTACGTTTGAAGATTGGTTCAGTACATCATTTCTTCCGCACGCCAAGCGGTTGGAAGGTAAAAAAGTCCTTATTGGCGACAATCTAGCTTTTCACTTCAATGAACGAGTTCTTGCCCAATGTGAAGAAAACGACATATCATTTGTGTGCCTTGTACCACACTCTACGCATATTTGCCAACCCCTCGATGTGGCATTTTTTAAACCGTTCAAGGTAGCATGGCGCAACATTTTAACCACCTACAAATTAAAGAACAAATCTTCTGGAATTGCAAAGGATGTTTTTCCAGCCAGAAGATCAAGAAGCTGGTGTGAAAAGGAACATCATAAATGGCTTTTACGCCACTGGAATATTTCCTTTTAACTCACACAAAGTTTTAAACAAAGTTCCAGATATTAATCACAACCCCGAGCAGGAAATGAACTCTCATTGAGTGAGTTATTACGAGAGAAAAGGTATGGAACTGAAAATAATGAAAGAGTAAGACGCAAGAAACAAAGACTTACCATTATTCCAGGAAAAAGCGTTGGAACCAGAAGCACTTCTGATTCCGAGGAAGAAGAGAGTGTTTTAGAGAAACGTGTTGAGTTTGCGGCAGACGATAGGGAGAGTGAACATGAAGAAAATGAAGTTGACTATATAGCACCTAGTATACAATTATTATTAGAGCCTGAAACATTCGTCCTAGCAAAATTTACATCCGGGCGAAGAAAATGTGCAATTTTTAAATATGTTTGCAAAATTTTAACCCGCTTTGCTGATAACGAGTTCAACACAGTTGGTCTAAAATCAACTAATCCAGAAAAAACAATATTTGCACTTGTTGAGAAAGATCAAAGCACAATACCTTATTCTGATATAATAGCTATTCTCCCAGCCCCTGTTGAGCTTGAAGATAAGGTATACAAATTTTCTGGAAAAATAGATCTTAAGGAACTATAAATGTGTTCATTTTTTTTTTTGAAATATTGTTTTATAAGGTTTATGTTAAGAGGGTTAGTTTCGCTTATTGTAAAACGTCCAGTTAGCCTAACATGTTTTCGTTTATAAATATTTGTTTTTTATGTTTATAAATAAATAATAGCCAAATCCAAAATCAGTGTTTTATTATCCTTATTTTATCAATCTGGCCCCGCCTATCAAAGTCACCCTACCTTATAAAATATAGGATATTAAAAAATCTGCCTAGTAAAATTTAAAACGGGGCGAGATTAATATTAGAGAACCCAATACACGTAAATTAGCACAGTAACATAGGGGGTATCAAAGTCGCCCCATCTAGAGTATGAGTTTGATAGAGACCTTTTTATTTTTTGTACTGTCATTTTTTATTTTTTTTTATTAGTGAGGCCACCAAAGAGTTCCTATTATACAGCCACATAGCTTTTCCATTTTTGCACATTTTTAAAATATTCGAAAATTATTTTATCTAAAAAAGTATTTTGAAAACTATCAATTTCGCCCCATTTTACGGTATACCGTACATATGCGTTACTATAGACGCTGAAAACAAATTACAGTAAATTAAATTAAGCTGCAGTCTGGAAGAAAATTATAGCTACACTGCTGCTGGAGAGAGTAAATGGGACAAGCGAATTTTTAGGAAAAATATAATGAGATGCAGTTTTCAGCTATCTCATGCAAATTTTATTGCATATTACCGAAAACTTATGTTAGCATTTAGGCGTAAGACTTACCTAAGCTAAAAAGTTATTTCTACAGGGTGTTAAACAGGACTGCAAGTTTTCCAGTATTTTAGTTGCTCCGAAAATTTACAAAAACACTGGCCGACAAAAAAAAATATTTTGTTGTAACACAAATCAGAATAGCATAATCTAATAGAATGGGCCTATCCAAATACGAAAATGACAAATAGAGAGTTGTAACACGTAGGATTTTCTTGTTAGAGTTGTAGAATCATATCGAATGTTACGACACTTAATATTTATAGAAAAAATGATTTCAGAAAATTCTTAACCCTGTTTATTGACTATGTTTACAGTTTTCGCCTATTAAACATAACATACATCTAAAAGAAAAGCAAACGAGAAAAATATTAACTTAAAACACTAATTGAACTTTATTTTTTCCGTTTATGAAGTGTCCTATCCTCTCTCTTCAAAAACCAACAATAGTCACCCATCATGGCTGGATCCCATCGTCCTTGGTACCGAATTTGCATTGTTCTGATATCTTTGTGAAACCTTTCAACCTGCTCGTCACTAACAGCTGCCAAATTTTTAGGAAAAAATGACAGATGGGAATGGAGGAAGTGAATTTTTAATGACATTCGCGCTTTATAGGCATCTAAGAGTTCATTAACTAATTGTTCATAATTTTAGCCCATAGTGTTGCCTAAAAATCTTCTTACTACATTAACAAACGAATTCCATGCTCTGAGTTCCTGCCTGGTAAGCTTTTCCGTAAAATTGACATCGTCCAGCAATTTTCTGATTCGTGGCCCAATAAAAATGCCTTCTTTTAATTTGGGATCACTTAACTAGAGTAAGACTTATCTTAGGGATTTAAATCCATCACCATCTTTATTCAAAGTCTTCACAAAGTTCCTCATCAGCCCAAGTTTAGTGTGAAAAGGAGGCAACAGGACATTTTTGGGATCAACAAGAGGTATAAATATAACATTTTGAGATCCCGGTTGAAATTCGCTTCTTTCTGGCCAAATGTTTATTACATAATGCTGATTTATTGCACGACTGTCCCATAAACAAAGAAAACAGCAATATTTTGTAAATCCCCCTGAAGTCCCACTAAAATCGCTATAACTTCTAAGTTCCCACATATCTGCCATTTATACCTATTGTAGTTTATTTTATCCAAAATCGTGCGCATATTTTCATAATTTTCTTTCATTGCAACTGAATGGGCAACCAGTATAGAGGGTTTTAAATTTCCATTATGCAATAACACAGCTTTTAAGCTATATTTAGATAAGTCTATGAATAAGTGTCACTCACGGGGAGAATGTTCAATATCAAGTTCCTGCATTAAGCTGTCTATATCAGTACACGCACACAACGAATTTTCCATACTGTAGAATTCAGAAAACATAGCATTTCTTTTTCTCAAACTCGTAATTTTTGTTTCTTTGGCCAATAGGTTCCATTCCTTAAGACGGCAACCCAGAAGTTCTGACTGTTGCTTGGATAACCCCAAATCACGTACTAAATCATTTAATTCACTTTGAACAAACTGGGACCTGTAGCAAAAGTGGGATCGGTGCACTGTTCTTCTGAGCTGCCTGATGATGTGTTATCTCCATTATCTGCCAAATCAATAGCTTGCCAATTTAAAGGCCCAATCGACACTGGCAAATTTGCATTATGAGGAACAGGTCGTATGGCAGATTGCAAATTTGGATATTCTATATTGTGCTTTCCCTTTTTGGAATAACCTTCAGTCTTTGTCAGACAAAAATAACAATCATCAGAATGAATGGTGGGCTCTCGCTATACCATTATAACTGCAAAAGGTAAACTTTTTTTATTTCCCTTCATCCACTGCACCAATGATACACTACAACTAACACAGCACACATGGGGAGCCCACCGCTTATCTTGATCCCCAATTAACACACCAAAATATTTAAAGTAGGCTTTTTTTACATTTTCGGAAAACGGCCTGACTTGTGATTTTACCAGAAATTCTCCACAAATATAACAAAATTTGTCAGGAGAAATTTTGCAACTTCAGCGCGTTTGACTCGACATTCTCGTCTTCAGATACACTTGCTTATCGATACACAGAGAACCACTCAATTCGAAGCTCAACAGAAGAGCGATGTTTGACGTATAGTTTATGTCTAATGTTGTAAACAACCCAGTCTAGGTAATTTTTCCGTTGTAAAATGGATCCATTTTAGCTCCCCCACAATAAAATTGTTTACTTGCTAATATAAAAGGTTCTAATTAGGCTATTAAAAAATGGTACGTATTAGGGCAAATTATATTATTATTCCAAATATTTTTTTTATTAATTTTTTATTATTGGAAGGGTATTTCCATTGTGAAAATAATGAGCTGGCCTGTGTTAGAAAAATCTTGTCGGCCAGTGTAATTAATCTTTTAATATCTTTTTAAAAAATTGGATTGTAACTTTTCTTGCTAAAGAGTAATTAATTCTTAGTTTTTTTTATATTTTGTACAGTCTGTATTATGTAGAAAATATAGAGAGTGTGCAAAATTTTTGTTAAGATTAATTTAAAACGCCAATACAATAATAATTACACAGAAGACATGTAACAGGCAGCCAGTTTTTTTAGTTTTATACATATCAATTTGAAATTTGAGATGATTCTGTAACTCTGGAAGAGACACATTTTCTACGAAAAAGCAATTAAAAGTTACTTCCGGTTTTACAGGAAATGACACCTATCTTTTTATTTTAAATAGGATCCGGTATATTTTTATGAAAATGAAAATTTCATTCAGCTTATAATTAGCTATTCAACGATAGTTGAATGTTAACTTTTGTTTTCAAAATGGCGGCGGGATAGCCATTTTTTGAAAATTCAACATTTCCGCTCTATGAAAAATAGGCATTCAATTTTTTCAAAACACTTGTTTTAAACAGTCCAAAATAAGCTTATTTTTTGTATTTTTAGAACACTTCGATATAATTATTTTTCGCTTTTCGTTTTACGGAAAGAGGTATTTATTTCATTATTCTTTTATAAGGGGACTTTACATCCACTTCAGCTACTTAACAGCAATATTAAATACGTTGAGTCGGTTAAATTCCTGGGTTTGTATATGAAGGGTACAGGCTAAAAAGGGGGAATGTCAATTTTTGGTCATTTTAAGCTGTTCAGTTCATTCGGTTTCAAACAGAGAGATCTATCACGTAGTAACATCACACAGGCGAAAAAGGGGAATAGTCACCAGATATCGACAATTTAAATTATGCTGTACTGGCTAAAAAGGAGGATAGTCCGTGCGGCACATGCTAAGAAGGGGGAATGTCACAAATGCGCGTTATTCTAACTAGACGCACTCGTCACTTTAGTGGTTGTAGTTGATTTGTTTTGATTGTGTTTCACAGTTGTGTTGTTTATTTTTATATTAGAAATTTGTAAAACATTGAAGTGCTAATTATTAGTAAAATGAACCCAAGTGTTAGTGCCAGTGAAGACTTTGTTGTTACCCAAGTTCAGGGGAAAAAGAGAAAACGTTACGGGAGATTAACCGATGTTTCTAAGAAGCTTAACTTACAAAGCCACGAGACAGGGAGCGATTGCCACTGTAAGCGTCTCAAATGTTTTGATAAAGTACCGGGTGACGCAAGAAAAAAAATTGTAAATGAGTTTAATTTATTAAAATCTGTGGACGAGCAAAACATCTATTTGTGCGGACTTATTAGTGTCTGTCCTGTCCAAAACCGGCGTCCACGTAACGCAGAAGAAGTAGCAATATTACATGACAGTTCATTTACTTATCGTGTCAGAATTTTTGTAGATGGTGAAATAAAAGAAGTACCTGTTTGTTACAAGGCATTTCTTTCCTTACATGGTATAACCAAAAAAAAACTTGAAATTCTCCAGAAATCTTTAAAAATGACTGGCAAGGCCCCAAGTGACAAACGAGGAAAACACTTTAACAGGCCTCTCAAGTTGAAACCGGAAGCTAAAGATCTGGTAGTCAATCATATCAAGTCTTTTAAAGGTCGTCAAAGCCACTACAGCCTAAAGGATTCGTCAAAAACCTACCTGCCCGAAGAGTTAAATATCAAAAAAATGTACAATATGTATAAAAACATCACTGAAGAACAATATTGTGTGTCATATGAAACTTATAGATCCATCTTCTCACAAGAATTCAACATATCATTTGGATACCCAAGGTCAGATACCTGCAGTATCTGTGACGAATATTTAGCAAGTATTAGGTCTTTAGAAGCCAAAATAAAAAATGTTTCGGGTGATGTCAATGAGAAGAAGCAACTAGATAACAAAATCAGTACACTCCGGCAGCAAAACCTGCTGCACAAACATAAAGCTGAAGTATTTTTTTCAAGAAAAAAGGCTGCAAAATTATCTAGTCGAACAAATGAGAATAAAGAGGCTATATGTATGGATTTTGCTAAAAATCTCCCAATGCCCAACATCAGCACAAATGATATTTATTATAAGAGGCATTGTCTATATTCTCTTTCAATATTCATGTTTTGTCGACTAGCCAAAGTATTTTTTACACTTATCCTGAAACAAATGGACGAAAAGGCTCTGACGAAGTATGTTCGATGTTGCACCATTTCATCTACAACTTTTTGCCCAACAGTGTTCGAGTCCTTTACATATTTTGCGACTCATGTGGGGGTCAGAATAAAAACTATACAGTCATCCGTTACCTCCATCATTTAGTACATGTACAGAAAAGGTTTGATGAAATCAAGATCAGCTTTCCGATTAGAGGACATTCCTTTATGGAATGCGACAAGGATTTTGGTCTTATAAAGCAAAAGGCGCGTGTGGAACTTCCATATGAATGGGCTGAAGTTTTTAGAGCTGCAAGAGTAAAACCAAGTCCTTTTGATATTGTGGAGATCACTTTTGATTTTTTTAAATGCTGGAGTACGCATTTTTCTCAAATATACAAACGTAAGTGTCCAATGAAGGTACGACCCATGCGTGAACTGAAAGTCGTTAGAGATCATCCCAGGCTTGTTTACCATCGCTCCACTTGGAATGGCATGTGGGAAACCGCTGTTATGATTGAGCCAAAGACCAGCCATATCAATGAATTGCCAAACAATGAATTCCGATTACCAGGCCAATTATATAAAGGTAACTATACACAAAATATTATTTTCCGATGTTAAGGATGTTTATCTATTTGTAGGATTGCTTCCAATAACACTGGCCAAATTCACTGACCTACAATGCTTGATGAAATTCTGTCTCAATCCAACTGCTAGAAAATATTTTTCTACATTAGCACATACTGAAAATGTCAAAGACAAAACTACCTTTCCAAAATCTCGGCGTACAACAGGCCCAAAAAAAGTGCTTAAACATATTCTGTATTTTTAAAAATTAATAAAAGAAATGTGAAATCTAATAGAGTCAAATTAATTAATCTTTGATATTTTACTTCGAAAATGGGTTTTGTAGGTAAACGATCGGAAATACTACAAATTTGCATTGAAAATATTTGACATTCCCCCTTCTTCTTCGTTACAATGTGTAGTCTCCTAATATTTTTTGCATTATTATAAAAAATATGTAAATAATTTCATTAATAATTTCTTATTACAAATTCAAATACATATTTCTATTTCTATCCGTCAAGAAATTCAGTGCAAAGTAATAAAATAAAAACTAATAGGGTTTTTAACTTAAAAATTGATTTCTTGAAAAATAACGATTTTTGACATTCCCCCTTCTTTGCCTGCACCCTTCATATAAATAAAAAAACCTAAAATGGTCTGCCATTCGATCAGTTTCAAAAGAACTGGACGTGTCTTCTGCCAGACTTACTTATTTCTCTCTATTCGAATTCCATCTCCGCTATGTCCTTCCCTGCTGTACCATCGAGCAATTTCTTAGTATTTTTAGGCTTCAAAAGAGAGCAATCCGTTATTTGCTTAGTCTAAATAATAGAGCGCACTGCCAATACTATTTAAAAACACATGAAATATTATCACTTCCTGCTATATTTATTTTGTCTGTTTGATGAGAAAACATATAAACACTTTCCCGAAAAGGCCACAACACGTATATACTACCAGAAACTCTAGCCATGACATATACCTTCCCATTCTTTACACAGAATTAATAAACAAATCTATTATTTACAACACCATAAAACTTTACAATCATCTTCCAGAACATTTAAAAACAAACCTTATGTTTGCACTCTTCCGAAAAAAAAAACAAAGCGTACCTCATTTAAAGTCTGCGTTAATGATTTTTATAATGAATAAGTCTCATTAAAATGTGTCTTATTTACCTGATTACTTAAATCTTTTTGTTGTTGCTGCATAGCATTTGAAAATATTTATAAGGAATGAACTGTCTGAGAGTTCATTAACATTAATTATTTTTGTTACATATTAGATTAAAGTTATATATTTTCTTTTTTTTTTTAATACGCTTTAATTACCTATTATTAATTATTCACCTCGATTATGTATTGTTTATTTCCTTATGTTAGGTCACTTGGTTTCATTAACCGGTTTACGGCAATGTTACGAATATAACGAATGTTATATTTACAATTTATGTATTTGAAAAACGATTTTTAAATAAGAATGAAGAAATAAGTTTATTTTGGACTGTTTAAAACAAGTATTTTGCAAATAGTGATTCTACTTGTTTGAATAAAGTTACCTTGTGATATATCGTTGAAAAGCTAATTTTAGGCTTAATACTAAATAACAAATAATAAAGTAGGGGCCAATTTCGGTAAAACCGGAAGTAACTTTTAATTGTTTTTTTATAGAAAATTTGCCTCTTATCGAGTTCCAGAAACGTCTTAAATTTCAAATGAATATTGTTACATATTTCCTGTGTCACCCGGTATATAACAAATTTGATTATAAAAGCAACACCTGTATTTTTAAAAATAGTAAAGTTAGAGAGAAAATAAAAAACCCGTTTGGAGAGAATCTTCACTACTCCTTAAAACTTAAATAAAAACTTTTAAATTTATATTCGTTGGGGTGTTGAAATATACGTACAGGGTTTTCCCGTATATTTTTCCACCTACCTAGAGAGTTTATTTGGATAGATACGGAAATGTCGTAAATTTTTTTGTTAAAAGTTGTTGGGTTTTTTTTATGAAGATTTAGAATAATATATCATTAGTGCGAAAATATTATTGGAAATGTCAGATTTTGACAGGTTGTCAGTTTTTTAAAATGAAACCCCCTGTATATTAAGCCATATTCTTGAAGATCTTTTTTTTATAATTTCAAATATACTTTTAACATATTCTGTTAATTAGTTTTGGATATATAAGCGTTAAAACATTAAAGAAATGGTAAGGTAATTTGCGCTAAAACATAGTGAGCCATGGTCAAGACAATTGCAATGAACGACGCCTTTTTGACGTTTAACGGTCAGAAGTACCTATTTACGAACATTTTTAATATCTAATACGTTGGACGATGGGTTATTCGGAAGAAGAGAAACTAGACATGATAGAATTATTTTATTTACATGGTAAAAATGCATCGATAGCTCGTAACGAATATCATAGACGGTTTCCAGATAGACCAACACCGACTCGTAGCATAATATTAAACATCGTTAAACAATTAAATGAAAGAAAAACACTTAAGCGAAAAGTTAGAATAGTAGAAAGAAACAATACCATAAAAAATCAATAATATAAAGTAGTTAAATAATAATATTAGCTTAAAGAACTAAGTTTTGGTTTTCTATATAGCCTCCTTGGTTTATAATGCATTTCTGAATATTTCTTCTAGATTTTCTGTGTATAGATGCGTAGATAAAATGTGGTGATTGGGAGTTTAAATCGTCGATTGTTTGGACTATATTTTGCTCTAAAGCTTGGATGGTTCTTGGCCTATTGTAGTATATCTGGTTTTTCAGATAACCCCACAAAAATATGTCCAATGGAGAGAGATCGGGACTGTTTGCTTGCTTAATGGTCCATGTCTTCCAATCCAAAATGGATACCTGTCGTTTGAAAAATTCGTGACCGGCTGGCCATTATGAGGAGGAGCACCATCTTTTTGCCATATCAAATTAAGATATGAATTAATCGGTAGTTGTTCTAAATGCCCTTCGATTTCGTTTTCTAATAACTCCTGATACCTTTGTCCGGTTAAATTCCCATTTAAAAATATAGGTTCAATAACATGATTGTTAAGAAGGCCACACCAAACATGTAGGATCTTCTTCCCTGAATTTTGAACGCCTGAAGAGCTCGCGGGTTTTCTTTTGACCAAAAATGCTTATTTTTCCGGTTACACATGCCTCCAGTGGTAAATGTTGCCTCGTCAGTGAAAATTATGTTTGACAGATTTAGTTGGTTCGTCATAACACGTCTTTCTATTTCTTGGCAGAAGTGTAACCGGTCTATTTTATTTTGATCGGTTAATTCTTGAGTAGGTAAAAACTTATATGGCATATATTTATAATGTTTTAGAACTGAGTGGATTTTATGCCATGATTTTTTAAAAAAAGTGGCCGCATCGGGAATTGAACGTTCAGGATTTTCTAAAACAAGAATACATAAGATAAATAAATTATTTTAATACAAAAGTTTCAAAATTACCTTCAAAATATAATAAAATATTTAAATCTTCTTCAGCGTTTCTTTTCACTATTCTGACTTTTCTCTTAAGTGTTTTTCTTTCGTTTAATTGTTTAGCGATGTTTAATATCCTACAAGTCGGTGTTGATCTATCTGGAAACCGTCTATGATATTCGTTACGAGCTATCGATGCATTTTTACCACGTAAATAAAATAATTCTACCATATCGAGGCTCTCTTCTTCCGAATAACCAATCGTCCAATGTATTAGGTATTAAAAATGCTCGTCAATAATTACTTCTGGCCGGTAAACGTCAAAAAGGCGTCGTTCATTGCAATTGTCTTGACCATGGCTTACCATTTCTTTAATGTTTAAACGCATGTATATCCAAAACTAATTGACAGAATATATTAAAAGTATATATATATTTGAAATTAGAAAAAAAAGATCTTCAAGAATATGATTTAATATACAGAGTGTTTCATTAAGCTCGGTTTTTAATTAATTTTAACATATTTTTTTCACACCCTGTATATTTTCTACGCACTGCAGACCTTGCAGATTATAAAAAAAATTAAGATTTAAAGATTCTCTAGCAAGAAAACTTTGCATCAAACAGCTGATGAAAAGTTACAGCTTAATATGTAAGAAAAAGGTAATTTTTTCAAAAAAAAATCGTATCTCAAAAAATGCTTAAAATTTTAAAAATCTTCTCAATTTGTTTTTAACATTTCACCAAGGATTAACCTCATCTCGCAATTAAAACTCAAAAATCGTTTTAGTCAATTTTCGGAACAAATAAAATATTGGAAAATGTGCAATCTTATTTAACAACCTATATAAATCACTTTTTGGCACAAGTAAGTTTCAAGTTTGAGCGATAATATACAATAAAATTAGCAAGCATAGCTGAAAACCTCATCTCAATATCTCTTATTAGAATTTAAATTTTACCCAAAAATTCGCCTGTACCGTTTGCACTGATCAGCAGTTTATATCTGAGCAAGCCGTTTTTTTGCTGCTGTCTGTCTTTTTATATATGATTCTAATGAGTAATGCAAAAGTAGTTACCAATTTTCTGTAATTTCTAATTGCATGTCCTACTCTAGTTGCAGAAACCACATGTATTATAACTAAATTAAATTGATATTTAACATTTAATAATATTAAAAACGTTGCTTGGACAAATAGAATTAAAAGTATTTACTTTGAAAAAATAAATATCCTATGTGGGGACATAAAGACAACATCTGACCCTAAATTTTTATAAAAAATAGCAAAACAATAATTATCGCAACAACTGAGAAGTTGCTATTATCTACACGTTTATTAAATCGTTTTACATATGCAAAAAAAACCCTTAATTGTTTGTTTTATGTTTCAACTATCACGTTCCGACCCTGGCGTCTAGGTAAGATGAGACTTACCTACAGTTCAGCGGTAGAACAAAAAAAAAACAAACATAAACAATAATAAAATATAGGATTGTATCATAATATGACGTATTTTCGAATTATAGCTAACTTCTACTTGTTGCGATAATTTTTTGGCTAAACTTCTCCTAATTGTTTCATATAGGCCCGTCAAAAGAAATTGTTGTTTTTCGAACTAGAAATCATAGAGATGATCATACATTCACAATTTGTAATAGATTTATTCAGCGCAATTTAGTGTTTTTACAATTGTTTCATATAAGACCTTCAACGAAAATAATTAATATTAATACAAGAAACGTTAGAGATAATAAATTAATAATTTGTAATAGATTTATTCAGGGCAATATATTTCATATACAGGGTGTCCCACGGAAAAATCAACACATTTCGCGACTTATTAGCTCGAAAACGAAAAATGATATCGAAATGCGGTTTTCACCGAATGGCTTAGATTTGCCCCGAGTTTTTTCTTGTCAATGTTGCCAAATTTTCTCATTTGTCCTAGGATCGCGGAGAAATATCTATTTTTAGGACTAAATTGCTGTTTTATTTTAAATAAGACACCCTATATATTTTTATGGCCTTGGATAGCCTGACACTTCTTCTCTTCAAAAATACATAGTTTAGAGATATTTATTTTAGGTTCTTAGATTTTAAAATTAACTCTGTAAACTCTTGCATAATAATTAGCCTTTCTGTTTACATGAAATGTTTCTTCGTCTGGCATTATAAATTCCGCATTAGGAAATTGTCTCGTTAAATCTAGAATTGTTTCACATCTGTATCTAGTATCTTTGGTCGTGGGGATAATTGGTTGAAATGCTTGAATTTTGTATGCATTAGATTTAATAATCTTTAAAAGTCGCTCTACTTTTCGACGTCATCCATCGCTATCCATTGTTCGTACTTATAGGACACCCTAAAATATATAGGGTGTCCCATTTAAAATAAAACAGTAATTTAGTCCCAAAAAATAGGTATCTCTCCACGATCCTCGGACAAATGGGAAAATTTGGCAACATTGACAAGAAAAAACTCATGGCAAATCTAAGCTATCTAAGGTTTTAATTTCACTCTGATATCTTCGTTATTAATCATTTCGTCCGAAAAATACATATAATTCACTTGTTTGGCAATTGCTTAAAAACTAATAAAGTTATCGATGTGCGAGTTTGGCTAAATCTTCGATCCTATTTTAAAAAACCTTTTTAAAAATTTCAGGAAAATTGGAAAAATCTGTAATAGTTACAAACAACACCATCTAAAAAATTTCTGAAAAACTAGAGTGTTATTCGATTCGAATGCTAAAACAGCTTGAAATTTAGTTTCAAATATAACGATTTATATTTTTCGTAAGTCAACAGCTCCCACACCCTTATTAAAGTGATATGACCATAAGTTTAGAACTAAAGTGATAGGAAATTAACACAGCTTTTCAATGAAGTAATAAAGGTTTCATCTATTTCTGGCAGTTTTTGTAGAATTTTTAAAATTTATTGTCCAATCTAGCAACTGCTCCTCCTTGCGATCAATTTAGAAACTCTTTTGTTATAATATACTTTTTTCAAGAGGCTATCGTAAAGGACCTCTGGTATATGCAAGTGAACAGCCTGTATAAAGTCTTCGTATTTAACATTGTTATTATTATTGTATATAGCGTACTAGATGTACAGGTGATTGCATAAGCAATATAAAGCATCTTACTATAAAGTGCTATTGTTCTTAATTTTTATAAAAATATTTAATTAGGTTAAAAAAAATATTGCAAATCAATAATTTAATACTAGCTTTAAACTTTTATCATGAAAAAATAACAATTTTCTTTGACGGATCTTACCGTCAATGCGTCAATGCGTCCTAAACAAGAAAAGCAGATCTGCATTTTCAAAAAAAAAGGATATCGTAACTACAACAAAGAACACATTTTTCATCTTATGCATTACGAAATAAGGCCTTAGAAACTAAAATGCAAGTATCTCAAAATTAATATTCATGCAGATACGCCCATCTTCCTTAGCATGACATTTATGAAACTGTTACCAAACTTATCTTAGTCCACTCTTAAATTAACAAAATCTTAATCCCAAAGAACAATAATAACAGATTTATCACAGCTGTTCCTCACTGACTCTCGGGCTATAATCTTGTGGCTAGAGAAACCTGGGTGGCGTTTTCCAGCCTCCGAAGCAGCACGGCAGGGCGCACAACAACGTATCTTTGAAAGCTTCGCGGAAGTCCCGGTTAAAGTAGGCATAGATCAAGGGATTGAGCGCAGAATTGAAGTAACCTACCCAAAACAGCATACCTATAAGCCAGTCAGGCGTGGGGCAGTCCTCGTTTCCGCATAAGGAAGAAATCACGTACCTGAAAAGGAAACAAATATTAGGAATTTAGTCATGTTATGAGAACATCGGCCGCAAGGCTCTTGTAAAGATTTGGGTATTTTGGATTTTACTACCGTTTTTTATTATTTACTTTATTATTACTTTAAATATGTTGAACTTGCATGCCAGTC
The DNA here is from genome assembly GCA_030620095.1 of Kuschelorhynchus macadamiae. Lineage (NCBI taxonomy): Eukaryota > Metazoa > Arthropoda > Insecta > Coleoptera > Curculionidae > Kuschelorhynchus > Kuschelorhynchus macadamiae. Next base: position 442,444 of record JAUTXW010003347.1, read on the forward strand.
CAGTATACAGAATGTCCCAGAATAGGTCGGCAATATCTCAGATATAAATAGAATAAGGAAAATAATGTTAGTTTGTCGTATAAAATGTTCTCCTAAACTGCTCACCAACTGAGATATTCGTTCTTAAATTAGGGATCTGGAAAACAAGTTTTTCAAATAATTCTGATATCTTTTGACGTATATATATATATATATATATATATATATATATATATATATATATATATATATATATATATATATACAGGGTGTCCCACGACGAATTGCGGTGATCGATTCGATTTATCAAAAAGTAGGTTTTAGAAAAATTTGAAATTTTGGCAACTAACTAAAGTCGATGGGGGCACTTCGCGCAAAATATTTTCAACATGTCGGCACTTCCGGTTATACCGGAAGTAGACGTCAACTTTCTTATTTTAAACGGAACACCCTGTATATTATCGAATTTTTGGATTCCTCGAAAAATTCTAGGTATATTTCATTTATAATATCCTATACCTAAGTTCAACTGTTTTTGAGATATTTTGAATTTTATGTAAAAAATGACGTTTGCAGGTTTAGACATAACTATAAATATCTGCTTATCGAAGTCTCTATTATTTATTTGCGGTTGGCTTCTTTTTCCAAAAAGGTACACTTTAGTGGCCTGTGCTGATGTTTTTGTAACAAATATAAATATAGGGTGCTCAAAAACTGACATTATAAATATACTTTAAAAAATCGTTAAAAGTTACTTTTTTCAAACGAAAACCGCCAATTTTTATTATTTTATCTCATTTAGCACTTAAAATAAGGGTGACTTTGTATAGAGATGTCTATTCCAAAAATTTGTAGTTTTTGAGTTATTCTAATAATACCAGGTGGCTTCAGGGCTTTCTTGTTAGTTGGCCATGACGGGGAGGCCTAGCGAGAACAAAACCAATTGGTTACTATAGAAACGTAATATTTGTTGTCGTTTGACTACCTACTAAAATATTATTTATTTATTATAGTAATTATAATAATTATTAAACTAATAATCATACCGGGGCGATTAAATTACACACACGAGGATTATTTGAGTTGGTTTATTATTCTAGGGGAATCTAACAGAGTTTTAACAAGAACATGCTAGATATTTGCTGATAGATATCCAGATAAACAGAAACCGTCACCGAACAGCGCTAAACAAATGTTGGAGAACTATAAAAATGTTGAAACCGTGAAGACAAAAATTAATTAAAGAAAGCCTATTCCCATTATAGGCTAGTCTACACAAGAGCACAACTTATTTTTTCAATAAATTCAATAATTCGTTGTCCAACTCTTCAAGAATATTCAGATATCTTTCTCTTACAAAAGTTTATAGACTTAATTTTACATCAAAATTCAATTAATTTAATCTGAAGAGTGCTCAATAAAAAAAGAAGGTTTAGTATTTTATGACTTTCTAAAGTACCCTGCATAAAGGGCTTGTAAATATCTAACTAAAGATAACTTTCGTATAAAACCTGGGACGATATATTTTTTTAGATATGATGTGTTACGGTACGTGGACCAGTATTTGTATGAAATAATGTAGTGTGACCTATATAAATAATTTAATTTAATTTATGTATGTAATAATATTTACTAAATGATTTATCTAATTTTGGATTGACGCTAAATTGATAAAAAAAAATTATTGTAATGTTACCTAAATGGATTATTTTTCATTAAAAAAGTCCTTGTGTTTAGGCAATGTATAACTTACCATTCAAATTTTCTTCGTAAAAATGCTGTTTTATTATTCCATCGTTCCTTAATGCACAAAATACATTAAATTGACAGGATTCTTGAAAGTTCCGCGATCTTACTGCATAAGGATTCGAATGGGAATTGTGTCTATTGAAAAGGCCATTTTTAGTAAATTTTGCTTCATCGGTCCAAATTATATCGTCCAAAAATCGAGGGTTATCTTGTACCATTGTTAAAATAAACTGTACACTTTTGTTGCAAGTTATGTTTTAACAGAATACTATGTACTGAGTTTCTCGAGATTCCTGATTGTCTTGCCACGTTTCTTAGGGATGTCATTGGATATGCTGCAAAATATCCCAGAATTGCAATCTCGACGTTTTCATTATCAACAATGGGCTTCCTCTTATTAATTTTTGCCTTGACGTTTCCAAAAGTTTTATAGTTTTACAACATTTGTTTAACGCTGTTCGGTGACGATTTCTGTTTATCTGGATATCTATCAGCAAATATCTGGCATGTTCTTGTTAAAACTCTGTTAGATTCCCCATAGATAATAAACAAATTCAAATAATCCTCGTGTGTGTAATTTAATCGCCCCGGCATGATTATTAGTTTAATAATTATTATAATTACTATAATAAATAAATAATATTTCAGTAGGTAATTGTCAAACGACAATAAATATTACGTTTCTATAGTAAACAATTGGTTTTGTTCTCGCCAGGCCTCCCTATCACGGCCAACTAACAAGAAAACTTAGAAGCCATCTGGCATTATTAGAATAAAAATGTTAAATCGTCAATAACTCAAAAACTACAAATTTTTGGAATAGACAACTTTATACAAAATCACCCTTATTTTGAGTGTTAAATAAAATAAAATTATAAAAATTGGGAGTTTCCATTTGAAAAAAGTAACTTTTAACGATTTTTTAAAGTATATTTATAATGTCAGTTTTTGATCACCCTATATTTATTTATTGTAAACATATCACCACAGACCACTGAAGTGGATCCTTTTGGATAAGGAAGCCACCCGCACATAAATAATAGAGATTTCGATAAGCAGATATTTATAGTTATGTCTAGACCTGCAAACGTCATTTTTTACATAAAATTCAAAATATCTCAAAAACAGTTGAACTTAGGTATAGAATATTATACACGAAATATACCTAGAATTTTTCGAGGAATCCAAAAATTCGATAATATACAGGGTGTTCTTACATCTTGAAAATATTTTGAGCGAATTGTCCCCATCGACTTTAGTTAGCTGCCAAAATTTCAAGTTTTTCCAAAGCCTACTTTCTGAGAAATCGATCGCCGCAGTTCGTCGTGGGACACCCTGTATATATATATATATATATATATATATATATATATATATATATATACTGGTTTAGTAGTCCTGCACGGATGGAAAAATATGATGTGTTTACATTCCGGGTGTACATACATTAATCACTCTCGTTCTGAAAAGAACGGGACAATGGACACATTGAATATAGAATATTATTATATTGTTGACATACGTATAAGAAAAGCTTAAAATAGTTGGACGATTCATTCATTTAATGTGTTTCTGAATCGTCCAACTATTTTAACCTGTTTTTGTATGTATGTCAAAAATATAATAATTAAATATATATACCTATTAATAATTACGTAATTGTGCGATGCAATCTCCTGAAACCAAAAAGTAAGTAAAATTCATAAGGATTAAGTCTCTTTTATTATTATAATCTTTAAATATTAATACACTAACATCTATATTTTTAGGTTTGTTACTATTCCATTGAGAAAGGCTGAAATTCGGCCGGAAACGTCTGGAAATTTTAATAACAACAAATTTTTAAAGGAAGGGAAATAGTTTTCATTACCTTGTACCACTCGAACCATATCCCAAGAAAACAAAAAATAATCTAAAAAATATATATTAAAGGTTCAAGAATCATCGTCTAAAATATATATATATATATATATATATATATATATATATATATATATATATATATATATATATATATATATATATATATATATATATATATATATATATATATATATATATATATATATATATATATATATATATATATATATATATATATATATATATATATATATATATATATATATATATATATATACTTACAGATTAATGAAGGTGAAGTTTTTTTTGATTTCTCTAAGGCCTTGGACTGCGTGAATCACAAAGTGCTGTAACGGAAACTGGAGATATATTGTTTCCTGTGGTGGCTGAAATATTTTGAGTCCTGCTTGTCAGTTCGATGCCAGAGTGTAAACATGGGTTGTGGTGTTTCTAAGCCTTCCGCGGATACTGTTGGTGTACCACAGGGTTCCTTTCTTGGTCTCATTTGATTTTTACTTTACATTAATGATTTGCCTACAATCAACATCAGAGGATCTTTTCACCACATTTACTCATGACACCACTATTTCCTGGCACCATAAAGATGGCGTGTCTGTAAACATTGGTCTTTAACATCTCGAAGATAAATCTAACAAATTTCCGCTGTGACCTCGGAAACCTCCCATTTCAAGCTGACTGATAAAGTACTTGTGGCAAAGTTTTTGGGGATTTATATCGATAGAGAGCTGAGATTTGAGGATGTATCTAAAAGGGTCTCATCTGGGTGCTACGCTGTACGAATCATTGCCAATTAACTAAATCAGGAAATTGCAAGGAGGGTATATTTTGCTCTTATTGAAAGTCAATTCAGATATGGGATATGTTTTTGGGTGTCTTGTCAATATCTCTTTGGTTCACTGTTTGTTTTGCAGAAAAGGGCTCTAGGTATAATTTCGAGTCGAGCCAAGAGTCTCCTGTAAAAACTTATTTATTCAATAGAAAATTCTAACTTTGCCTTGTAGTTTTTTATTGGTCTCTTTAATTTAAAAAAAAATTGAGGTAAAATAAATAGTTGATCATTATCTAATACATGTAGCCGACTTCCAATTCGTTCAAGTGCCTTTACAAAAAGCTCACTTTTTTATAATAGTAAAGTTGGACGAAAGGAAAATAAAAATAGTAAATGTAAATTAATGGGGAATTTTTGCGTTTAAGAAATGTTTTCTACAAATAAATTACCTTTTCGTCAATTAACTTGCTTCAATAGACTTAAAAGTAAAGTAAGAAGAGTATTGAGTCCTAAGGTTTATTATACTATATATGAATTCATGACCGACAGTTTCATGTAGATAAAAAATTTTTAAAACTATTTTGAGCAGTTCGTTTACTTATTTTAAACCACAGTTTTATTTTAAATATTGACTTAATTAAATACTGGACACTTTATGAATATTTGTTATATCTTTTAACTTTCGTATTTTCTGTTTTCATTTTTTTCTTTTTTTCCATTTTTTTATTGTTTTTGTTTCGTTTCGTTTTTGTATGGGTATTTTGTTATTTTTAAGCATTTTAACTAATCGCTAATACTCCAACATCAATAACTTTGGTGTGATTATTCTATATTCGTGAAGACAATATGTAATAGATAAGTTTTTGTTGCTTTGTCAATAAGATTGTAATCTTTTGATAATAAAGCCTATTTTGATTTTGAAAAGGAATGTTTTCAATCGAGATATACTACCCAACATTATATATGGATGTCAAATATGGATGCTTGCAAGGAGAAATATAGACATATTGATAAAAACACAAATAAGCACGGAAAGAGCCATGCTGGGCATAAGATAATTATCTTCCGAGGAATGTAAAAAAAAATATTAAAATATTTAACGTTTACTTAAAACCGAATATTTGCCAAATTATAACTAACTTTCCTATAAATGGTCTGTCTAATGGACTGTATTGCTAAATAAATAAATAGATACAAATACATAAGTTTTAAATATGATGCCATTTTTTTATTTAAAATATCCTTGTTTGCAAAGAATTACCCCTTTACAATTCGAGAATTTCGCCGCAGTATATACAGACATATCAGCCTATAGCTTTATGCCGTTAATAGGCTAAAATTTAAAATAGGCGTTTGACCACATCAACGGGTTTTAGTTGTGAATAGCCTTTGAGTTGGCCTTAAATAGGGCTTCATTGGCTTCATTTCTGTTATCCGGAAATTGTGTGGTTTTGTTTGCTTTATAGTATCACTATCAGGCTTTTAGGGCTGGTAAATTAAATAATTTCCTTTTATGAAAATTTTATAAAATCCCCATAAAATTAAGTCCTCTTTATAAATCACAATTATAATTTTATTAAATAATACTTTATTATAAGTTGTTTTGTTAAAAAAATATAAAGGGCGAGTTAGAATCAATTTCATATGTCTTGTAATACATATTTTGCTAATAATGTTTTCCGGTATATCGCTACATATTATTCGTTGATTCGCCCATTCGTCCGCATAGTGCGGAGGGTCCAATTTATTCGTTCGATTCGTTGCGCAACGATTTTGCCTTTTGGCCGGATAATAATAGGTTTTGACCTCAAATAATAATTTTTGATTTTTTTGTATTTTCAAACATTGAAATAATTAAATAAAAATAGATGAATAATGTGGATGAAAATATTTGATCCCTTAGACTACAAAACAAGGAATAGACTCAACATTTTATTCATAAATTCGAAAGTTGGATCTATTATTGTTTTTCGCATGCCATGGGTGCGAGAGAAAACATATATCTTTCTCTGCGTCGCCGGTCCCAAAAATGGCAACCCTGTGGGCTCTTACTACAGACTGAACCAACGGCAGCTCGTTTCTCTTAAATTTAATATATGTTTATTTCAAGCAATTTAATGTTCTTTTCCAATTTTAAGTATCTGTCAGACGCATAGTCAAAATTCGGATTGGGGGGTTCAAAATCAGAAAGCAGGTAAATATTTAGCGATTCCTTTTCACTTTCCCTGTAAGAGGAAAGTATTGTAATCTATAGAAATCACCCTCTGACATTTTTGCAGATCTTCACGTTTCAGGGATGTTGAAATGTTTAATCGGTTGGTCTGTCTGCCTGTTGTTGTCTATCCGATTGACTTCAAATTATGGTCAAAAATTAAGAGTCATATAGGGATGAGATAATATTTTTGTGAAAATCCAATATGACGGAACACAATGACTGCCTAATAAAATGTTAAAAAAATATTACTAAAAAACTGCTAATCCCATTTACCTCAAATTTTGCAAGAAAATGAAGTGTGACCTAGGAATAAACTGGTAAAATTTTGGTGAAGAGCCTTTATGGCTTAACAAAATAGCAGCCTAATTAAATGTTTCAAATCAGTATCAAAAACGTATTTATCCAATTAAATTTAAAAATAGTATGTGTATTTGTATGTTCATAGGTATGTACAGGGTTTTCCCGTATATTTTTCCACCCACCTAGAGAGTTTATTTGAATAGATACGGAAATGTCGTAAATACAAAAGTTGATTTTTTATGAAGATTTAGAATATTATATCATAAGTGAGAAAATATTATTGGAAATGTCAAATTTTGTCAGGTTGTCAGTTTTTTTAGATTAAACACCCTGTATATTAAATCATATTCTTGAAGACCTTTTTTTTTCTAATTTAAAATATATATACTTTTAATATATTCTGTCAATTACTTTTGGATATATAAGCGTTTAAACATTAAAGAAATGGTAAGGTAATTTGCGCTAAAACATAGTGAGCCATGGTCAAGACAATTGCAATGAACGACGCCTTTTTGACGTTTACCGGTCAGAAGTAATTATTTACTAGCATTTTTAATATCTAATACTAAATTAAACAATAAACACACGCTAAGTCTCGGTCTCAGTCAAAGTTTATAATAAAATAAAACTGGCTATACGTGTTTCGCCCGGTCGGGCATCATCAGACCTATCATAAAAAAAATATATATCCTAGTTACTAACTAAAAGCCTTTAAATTAAATAAATAGATAGTACCTTTAAAATAAAACAACACGTCACATATACAACGTTAAAACAGTAAACAAACAACCACATTACATAGTTCGACGGATACTGAAAGAGGTTGAACGAAATGTGGTCAAATGCATGTATAAAAACTCCTTATGCTTAAATTATAAATAAATTAGTAATACAATAATGAAAAATTAAAAAAAGAGGTATAGCTGTGGTGAGATTTGAACTGATTTGTCACTGCTATACCTCTTTTTTTAATTTTTAATTAATTATTGTATTACTATCTTATTTATTTATAATTTAAGCATAAGGAGTTTTTATACATACATTTGACCACATTTCGTTTCAACCTCTTTCAGTATCCGTCGAACTATGTAACGTGATTGTTTGTTTACTCTTTTAACGTTGTATATGTGACGTGTTGTTTTATTTTAAAGGTACTATCTATTTATTTAATTTAAAGGCTTTTAATTAGTAATTAGGATATATTTTTTTTTGATAGGTCTGATGATGCCCGACCGGGCGAAACACGTGTAACCAGTTTTATTTTATTATGACTGAGACCGAGACTTAGCGTCTGTTTATTGTTTAATTTAGAAACAGGTCTCTTTGTGAATAATGGATGATTTACTACAATATCTAATACGTTGGACGATGGGTTATTCAGAAGAAGAGAAACTCGACATGAAAGAATTATTTTATTTACATAGTAAAATGCATCGATAGCTCATAACGAATATCATAGACGGTTTCCAGATAGACCAACACCGACTTGTAGGACAATATTAAACATTGCTAAACAATTGAATGAAAGAAAAGCACTTAAGCGAAAAGTTAGAATAGTGGAAAGAAACGCTGAAGAAGATTTAAATAATTTATTATAATTTGAAGGTAATTTTGAAACTTTTGTATTAAAATAATTTATTTATCTTATTTATTCTTGTTTTAGAAAATCCTGAGCGCTCAATTCCCGATGCTGCCACTTTTTTTAAAAAATCATGGCATAAAATCCACTCAGTTCTAAAGCATTATAAATATAAGCCATATAAGTTTCTACCTACACAAGAATTAACCGATCAAAATAAAATAGACCGATTACACTTCGGCCAAGAAATAAAAAGACGTGTTATGATGAACCAACTAAATCTGTCGAAAATAATTTTCACTGACGAGGCAACATTTACCACTGGAGGCATGTTTAACCGGAAAAATAAGCATTTTTGGTCAAAAGAAAACCCGCGAGCTCTTCAGGCGGTCTAAATTTAGAAAAGAAAATCCCTACATGTTTATATTTATGGATAAAGGTATCAGGAGTTATTATAAAACGAAATCGAGGGGCATTTAGAACAACTACCGATTAATTCATATCTTAATTTGATATGGCAACAAGATGGTGCCGGTGCCCCTCCTCATAATGTCCAGCCGGTCACCAATTTTTTAAATGACAGGTATCCATTTTGGATTGGAAGATGCCCAGCAAACAGTCCCTATCTCTCTCCATTGGACATATTTTTGTTGGGTTATCTAAAAAACAAGATATACTACAATAGGCCAAGAACCATCCAAGCTTTAGAGCAAAATATAGTCCAAACAATCGACGATTTAAACACCCAATCACCTCATTTTATCTACGCATCCATACACAGAAAATTTAGAAGAAATATTCAGAAATGCATTATAAACCAAGGAGGCTATACGGAAAATGAAAAATAAGTTCTTTAAGCTAATATTATTATTTACCTACTTTAGATTATTGATTTTTTATGTTATTGTTTCTTTCCACTATTCTAACTTTTCGCTTAAGTATATTTCTTTCATTCAATTGTTTAACGATGTTTAATGTTTAATCTTATGCTACGAGTCGGTGTTGGTTTATCTGGAAACCGTCTATGATATTTGTAGCTATCGATGCATTTTAACCATGTAAATAATATAATTCTATCATGTCGAGTTTCTCTATTTCCGAATAACCCATCGTCCAACGTATTAGATATTAAAAATGCTTGTAAATAGATACTGTTGACCGGTAAACGTCAAAAAGGCGTCATTCATTGCAATTGTCTTGACCATGGCTCACTATGTTTTAGCGCAAATTAACTTACCATTTCTTTAATGTTTAAACGCTTATATATGCAAAATTAATTGACAGAATATATTAAATGTATATATATTTGAAATTAGAAAAAAAGATCTTTAAGAATATGATTTAATATACAGAGTGTTTCATCTAAAAAACTGACAACCTGTCAAAATTTGACATTTTCAATAATATTTTCGACATTTCCGTATCTATTCAAATAAACTCTCTAGGTGGGTGGAAAAATATACGGGAAAACCCGGTGCGTATATATGTATATATGTATTTATGTATGTATGTATGTTAGAAAAATAAATTTTAAAAAATCAGAGCATTGTTCTTTGCCCAGAACATCTCTCATAACAAATTCCACTACACACATTGTATTTGTAATTTCTTATAAGGTAAGACCTGGGTACTTGGGTTCAAAAATAAGTCCTTTTAACAGAACCTTCCTCGTAATAAAAAAATTCACACATATTCACATTTATATAATGTGTTAATTTATTACAAAATTACTATATGGATATATAAACTATGTTATAAGTGTGTGTCGTGGAATCCCTTACGTGGAAAGTTCCGGGTAAGAAGAAATTTACCGATCTTTTAAATAATGCTGCAAAATGTTAAAACGTTATTCTTCCATAAATTTTCAGTTAGTTTAGTGTCAAATATTGCAAGTAGTTGTTGATTTAGATGACAGAATACTAATAATAGTTTTACTAGGAACTGAACAAATACGCATTCCACGAGATATGCCATTGACACTGTCGACTGAAGGATGTAACGAAACACTTTTAAAGAAGATGAAATTATAATTTTAAAAACAGTTGGAAATATATGGGACAATTAAAACGAAAAAAAGTATTATTTATTTATTTATTTATTTAAGCAAAAAAGCTATACTTACTCAACAACGCTAGAAGTAACATTTTTTTTTATAATAATAAACTAAGGTGTATTTATTACAAGACAATACAAAATTAAAGATAAGTATAAATTATTCTATATATTGCCTTCAAACTGACGGCCATCACGTGGAGCATTTATTATAGTTTAGAATAATTCATACTCACCTTTAATTTTGTATTGAAATAAGTACACCTTAGTTCATTACTATTAAAAAATGTGTTTCCTTGCATCGACGCATAAACTTGCAAATTGCTCGAGAACGGTTACCTCTAGCGTTGTTGAGTAAGTATAGCTTTTTTGCTTAGAAAAACTACAAGAATAATATTTATTCGTAAAAAAATCCAGAAGTGCATCTCCAAAAAGGTTAGGGCAAATTTACATAAATAATAGTATCGTACGTAGCGCTCTCTAAGTGTCACATGAAATCTAATACCAAATTATGATTCCTCACCCAAAAAATACCCCGAATGCCCAATTTCGTGAGAACATTTTATTATTGGCAAAAGATATTTAATAAAAAATAAAATAAAATTTATATTTCAACACCCCGTATCTCCGTAATGAAGTATTTCCGGACCTAGGTTAATATGAAAATGTTTTCATGTTTTTTTTATGTAAAATCACCACTTTTATTTTGTAGGGGTTGTTCGTGGACACCCTGTATACACAGGGCTGGAAACGTCCATAAGGACTTCACCAGTCCATGCAATGTGATGTGGGGTGGTACCTCCTCGGGCAAGGAAAAAAATTCCTCTACCCCCTTCTTTTTAACCAAAAAGATAAAGTAAGATAAAATCAAAAAAAGAAAAAAAAGAAATATCATTAATGAGCTAACACCAAAGAGCAACGTCTGCGCCCACCAGTCTGCGATTATCAACTGATCTCAGACCTGAGTTTGATTGGTAGTTAAAAAACGAGACAACCGATTTATTCTGCAGGTTTTGCGGAAAAGTGTCCTGTATTTTGTTAAAAATATATAGAATATAAATACATATAGGCAATCATTTAACTCAGTTTCCACAGCGAACAGTCTATCGCCATTTAATCTTACATCCAATTTCAGTACAACCATTGTGTTGGCATAATCCAATCCGTTCTTAGCTGGTAAACTCTTTTTTCAATCTTTCAATCTCGATTTTTCGTCCAAAGGCAAGTAAATTGTTAAGAGAAGCGAACTAAAAATAAATTACGTTCTTTGATATTTAACTGAAACGAAAAGAAAAGCGGCTCGACACTCGGTAAATGGATTAGGAATCCAGTAAAAAATGAGGCGGTTTGCTGTTAAAGGTAATAATATACTGTTTAGAACTGAAGGAAAAGATAGACAGTGTGTCATATTAGTATTTCTTTGGATTAGCCTTTCGCCTCCCTTTATCTTTTATTAATATATTTAAATCTGGTGGGTAAAAGTGACAATCGTTGGCACTCTTAAGCTTCTGAAATAAGTATAATTTTCACACAAAGCTATCCGTCTCGAAAAACCTTAATGCTCCGGTCTATTGGAAAAATGGACTGTACTAACCATTCAATTACGTCTTTTTCTTTGCATTTGTCCTTATTCTAAATGGTGTTATTATAAAGAGAAATAAAGATATATAGAATTGGTAGTGGTTGGCAGGAGCGTTATAGTTGTTAGCATCTGCGAATCCAGTAGTTGGCATACCTACATAGGTATGGAGCTAAGTAGGATCACATAAGGATACATTAGACATTATTGAGATTAATTTATTTTCGGAATCGGAACAGGTGTACACAAAATATGATTAACTTCACACTTATTACAAACAAAAACTGACGAAAAAAAGTTTTATTAGTGCACTTAGAATGTAGAGTTCGCGTACATTTCGAACATTTTCGCCCCAACTTGTTTAATGATATTAATTCTCCACACGTATAGCAAATCCCTTTAGACAAGAATATTTTCTTTTCTTTAATTTCTACAGCTGGCAACACAACTTTCTCTTCATTCTTCTAATGGAAATCCATTTTTGATACATTATTTTCTTCGGCCTGCATTATCTCATTTTCCGGTTTCACATTTTTTTTCTTTGTCCATTATTTTTTTCTTTAATTTCTAGGACTGGTAGCACATCTTTCTCTTCTTTATTCTCATGAGATTCTATACTTTGTGCACTATTTTCTTTAGCTTGCTTTAACTCATTTTCTAGTGCCACATTTTCTTTGCTTTCATTTTTAGAATGTTCACTGCAGTTTATTTTACTCCCTGTAGCGACATTTTTTTTTTCAATTTGAATTTCTTCTTCTTGAATTTTTTTTTAATTTTCTTTCTCTTTAACGATATTTTTTCACTTTTCAGAAGTGATTATATAGGGTAATCTTTCTATGTCTCTCTTATTTTTACTTTTGGGAGCCAGTGAAGAATGCTCCTCAAAGGAGATTCAGCTGAAGTTGAAGGCCTATCATTATTCTTTGTAAAATTAATACAAGCCACTTCAATTTCATGCTTCTCATTAGAAAGTTCCGTTTGTTCACCATCTCTGATTGTTGTAATTGCTGGGATCGTTTGATTTTTGTTATATTCTCGCAAATCTTGGCTTAATTCGTGATCGTAATCTTCAGTTTCTATTATTTTCATGGGCCTATTTTGAATATCATGCACTGACCAGGCTCGGCCTTCTACCTGATGCCCATTAAACAAAACTCCAAATTTTTGTTAGACACTTTCTTTCAGAATTATTTGTAACTTCGTTGTTACTTTCAAGTAATTTAAGCAAGTTTTCATCGAGAAAACTTTTAAATGTATTAAAATCGAGAAGAGGGTTAGTTCTAGTTACATTCCCGTCATTATTGTTGGTATCAAGTGCTTGTCTTTCTTCTGTTACATTTTGGATACTTTCATTTGCCCCTTCAAGACATTTCAAATAGTCAATGGCATTGCAGTTACTTTATTTCGTACATTGCAATAGCGGATGTTGACGCCTCCATTCCAATATTCCTCTTTGCCAGCCAGTCTTCAACGGTTTAAAGGCGGCGACATCAGCAAGTTGGACTAACCTGGTTGCATTGGAATACAATGCAATCAAAATTATTCCTAGTCTGTTACATAATTTACTTATCGACAGTGTGAGATGACTTTTATGTCCATCTACAAACAGTCTGACAGCTTTTTTGCTTTTCTTCTCTTCCAAGTATAAGTAAAAGGGAAATTTTCATCCAGCCGCTATCAGAATAAGCAATTCCCCATTTTTAGGGACCGTTTCCAGGATTTTTTTGTGGCTTTCTTTTATAGGAGTAAATAATCATTGGTAGCGAAAGGTCACCATTGGCGCAAAAGTTAAACATTACGGTGAGCAACGCTTTTGCTACACCTTGATTCACTTCATAAATATTTTTTTTACCTCTGGAAGCTATAACTTTTTATTTTTTGGGCAAAGGAGGAAATGTGATTAGTCTTCGGTGAAGACTCTACCAAAATCGTTTAAAATATGATTTAAGGCTTCTCTTTCCAGGTCATTCTCGATAGTTTCAAGCCAGTTTCTTATGTTCATTTCACTAATGCACGAACTAGCTTGGGTAACAGTTTTAGTTGTTCTAATGCAGAGCTCGGGCTGTCTTCTTATAAAAGTCCGGTACCATCCGTTACTGGGTAAACCATCAGGAAATGGGGTGCTTCTATGGCAAGTCGGGAAGCCTCTTCTGTGACATGTGTATAATATAAATTACTTATGTATATAAAATTTTCTAACTCAACCAACGTTGCCTCTTCTTCGGGGGTTACATATGTAGCTGGACCATAACCCGGCTTTTTAAATTTGGCGCTTATTCGAAATTGTATGGTAGCTCTTGGTATATTAAACTTTTTGGATGGCTTCAATTTTGACACGCCATCTTTAACAGCTTGGATTGCTTGTTTAATTCTTTCTTCCCGTTGATCCATGTTTACTAAAAAAAGGAAATATATACAGGATGGACATTTAACTGGAATACATTCAGTAGATCAAATACCTTTTTTTGGCACAAATACTTGGACACGTCGATTTTTATTTTTGGCTGCGGCTTTTCTTATAAATAAATGGTCGTTAATTATTATTATTTATTAAGCCAAAAATAAAAGTTGACGTGCCCGCGAATTTTTTTCCAAAAACGAAAGAAATTTGATTTACTGCAAAAGGTGTAAAGTAGGTTCCCTCACTAAAAATGCTTGATAATCCGTTTAAAATTAACATGTCAATCATTGAATTCTGGTAAAACGGTCAAGATACAGTTACTGCTACTCTTATGCCAACCACTGAAATGTGGAACTTAGTAGTGCACAGTGGTTGGCGTTTAAGTTTTTAGGTTATAATTTATAGAATGGGAAGTTTTTTTACTTCGTTTTACATGTAATAATAATATTAATAGTGTACCTAATCATTTGTAAATACTTACCAACTTTTATCTTTCCACAAGCACAAAAAAACATACTTTTCCCACATAATATCAAGGTCAAACAGGACAACTTTACACAACGAATTTCAATGGTCTGCGAGCCCGCCAAATTCTAATTGATTACTCAAGTAGGAATACCAATTGCGCATAGAATAATTACCTAGATTTAAGTCCAAGAGTGCCAAATTTAAATTGAAAAAATCTCCGACGCATTTAATGTTACTTGTAACAGATTATAAAGAGAAATGTGAACAAGTGCCAATGATTATCTTACCTGCCAACCATTGTCGTCCTTACCCTAATATAAAACGCTTTAAAATACGCTAGCGGTTTGGGTTTGTCGGTAAATAAGAAGTACTAAACAAAACAAATGGTTAGTGTCTTAAACATGCCAAAAATATTTATTTTTGCTAAGCTGATTCAATTCAAAAAGTCGATTTAAAGCCGTCTAAGCTTAGTATCTATGTATCATTCCAGATCATTAGAAGCCTGAAAGTCAGTAGTTCAGTGAAAAGTAGACGAGGTTTACAGAAGGGCATTTTTTTGAGTTTATGGTTGGGTAATAAAATGAATAATGGGATAATTAATGGAACAACTAGTCTCTTCATTCACCTAAACCAAATTTGGCCAGGGTAAGAATGTACTCTACTTTCGAGTAGAGAGCGTCATTGACGTTGCTCTACAATAAAAGAAGTGATTTGGACCCACAATAGCGGTGGGCACTATCGAATAAAAACTATCGAATTATTCGATAGTGGCTGCTTATTCGAATTATTCGATAGTTGAAAACTGTTCATTCATTTAACACGTCTGACTAATATTAGTAACTAACCACCAAACGAATGAATGACAATAACTTTCACTCGAATAAGTTTTAGTGATACATTCATCACGTTTATTCGAAAGATTTTTTACTGACAATGTTGCAGCATCTGTTGTCTTCCGATAATTTGTGGCCAAATATATATCTACCAGTTTTCCCTGGTTTTAAATATTTTGTGTTTGGCACATTAACTTTTAAGTACTGTAAAGAATCCAAATTTATTGTTTTTTACTTTGAATTTGATATTTTTATTTTACAAATCAGGCTGTGATCTCATTTTTCATCATTAGTCATTAAAAACGTGAATACGGCCAGCCCTTACGGAAACAGTTATTACTAGCATTACGGATAAAACTAAAGAAAAGGAAAAAAACTTACCTGAACCCACCTTTACAGAGATTATTTTTAACTTTGTTTACGTAGCATGGCGGAGGCGACGCGACGGCTGAGACCAACTCGATGTCGCTTCAAACGCATGACTCAATGAAAGTTGTCACGTGTGCGGATTATTTCCGCTGTTGTCAAGTTTAATGCAATGTCTTTAGAGAAACTAAATGATAAACTAACCACTATGTTTTGTATAACTCATTATAACTTAATTCTATATTTACAGTTACGTCTTGAACAAAATATCAATTGCTAGAATCGAAAATAAAAAATACATAATCCATTTAGTTATAAGCTAAAAATAATAACAAACTTCAAATAGGGTAACTAAATATATGTAACAAAACAAAACTGCTATTCGTAAATTATGTGAGTAGAGTTATGTACCTTGAAAATCATCAGATAGCTGATTATGAATGCGATTACTAATTATTCGATAGTTCATTAGATAGCATAAACTATATTACCCATATAGTTAGCTTAACCCATAATAGCCCAAATTTTTTTTTTTTAATAAGGACTGTTTTTTTCCTAACGCTAGGCTTTAAATGAGGTAACACAGGTATATTTAGTTATAAACATTATTATTGAAAACCCTTTCAAAGCGCACAAATGGATAAAAAATGAACATGTTTTTCTTTGAATTACAACAAAAGCAGTAAAATAAGACAAATGAAGCACCTAAACGCCATCATGGAGTGTGATATATCAAGTTACAATCAACGCAAAGACCAACGTCACACTTGTTACCCATCGAACGTCCGCTAGAGGAACAGCCTTCTCCTGCACAACGTCGTCTTTTGTTATTCGGAATTCGGATTAGGAGGTGTCCTTTTCCATCATACCTGCCATCATCGCATACTCTGTTCAACGTTATACTCGTTTTTGATATTGCTGGACGACCCGGACCTTTAGGAAGTGTACCATAGCGTAGAAGGTATGACATTACAATATCGCGCCTGAATTCTAGTTGACATAAATTGCCTCCGGATTTTTTATGAATTATCCAGGCATTTTCAATTGAAACGTCAATTATCCAGCTAAATATACACCACCACCACTTCTTGCTCCTCATCGAAATCCTATAACGTGAAATATTCTGATCCATGAGGTCTGTACCTCCCATCCCATTGTTATATTTACGAATAAGGTTTGGCCTATTGACTTGTGTATATTTTATCTCTTTACTTGACCAATCGGAGCTACTCCATAGGAGGTAGACGCCATGGTAACAACATTATTATCTAGCCAATTTACAAAAATAATGCCGCTATTTTTGTCAATTATTGAAGCAAAATCTCCTTTGTTAGCATTTTTTGAAAAAGCCTTTTTATCGGATAATGGGATATTTTTCGGAAGCCTGTTGGCCCTCATTGTGCCGGTTCCCCCATATCCTTGTTCTTTCAGATGAACTAGAAGATTTGTGCTTGTGAATAAATTGTCCACATAAAATTGATACGGCATTTTTTTCTTATTTTCTGGAAATTCCCTAAGCATCCGCAGAAGTAACGAGGTAGCCTTATCAAAAGTAATGTCATCCTCTTCGTTTGAATTTGGTCCTTTGCCTTGATATAAGTTGAAGTTAACAAGATATCCGGAGGTCGTATTTAGGGACCACATTTTGAACCCAAATCTTATGGGCTTCCCTCGGATAAATTGTTTACATCCATGATGCCCTTAGTAACGTATCATGGATTCGTCGTAATCTAAGTTCTGTTCCGGAATAAAGTGCAACAAGAAACTTTGTTGTAATTTGTCCATGAGGGGACGTAGCTTCCACATTTTGTCAACGTTACTGGGGTTGGCATTGTCAGCAAAATGCAAACATTGCATAATTTGGAAAAATCGGTTTCTTCTCATAGCATCCGCAACCATATTGTTATGCATATCGTTTTTCGAATTCCAATAAAATCTTCTTCCGGGTAATTTATTGTAACCGCTCAATATGAGGATGGCCAATGTACATTTCAACTCTTCCTCGGTGAGTTTGGGATCAGGCCAGTTTCGAAAAGCTGCATATTTAGTTGACTCGTTGATAATGAAAGAGCATAAATCATCATCAAAAAAAGTTCGAATAATTCCGCTGGATTCTTGTTTACATATTTAGAGTAATCTGGGATCGGAAAATCTCGACAGCAATTATCCTCAATATCTCCTTCAATCCATGAAAATGATCTATTTTTCTTTTGTTCCTTTTTTCCAGTTTTCCCCTTTCTCTTTTCTGTTTGTGGTGTTTCGGCAGTATTGTGAGCTTCAGTCATATCTTCATCATATTCATCAGGTTGAATCAGGCGATCAATCCTCTCATTGTTAGCTAAAACGAGTTCCGCTTGTGCCGCTAGTTGACGAGGCGGTAGATGATTCAGGTCACCTTCGTCATCTTCATCACCTGACTCCTCATCGGTAAGTACGTTACAATCGGGTGGTTCGACGTAGATAGATTCGGCATTGAGATCCTCTTCATAAGCTATTTTTAGGGCATCCTCCAACGTAAAACCACGCCTGTAATAAACAAAAACAACATTAACGGTGTAAAAAACTAAAATACTACCATACTAATACTACCTACTGAAAAACTACCATCAAGTACATGTTTTCAAAGCAAAAGTAAATGTTTATGTGATATTTCGTAAAACACGATATAAATAGGTAGTGTAATGTCCTAGCGTTACCATATGGTAACACTTAAAAAAAACCTAACCTAACTCTCACATCTAAATGATAATTGTTATTCAATCGTTATAGTTATGTATGTTCATATGTTAGCAATACAACATGACAAGTACAGTAACACAAAATAAAAATAAATATATGTTTTAGTACTTACACGAAATTTGGTTCCATGTTTTCTCACACTTTACAAACGATCACTTTTCAAACCGGCCTAATTCTGAGTAACACTTGCGGTGATGAACAGTGAATGTGAGGGAGTTGTTTTAGACATTTTACATTCGAAAACTGGCGCCATCTATCACCTTTAACGCCAAATACGAAATATAGCCTACTTTACACGCGAGCGTGTAAGCGTTACCATATGGTAACTCTAGGCTAATATGGGTTAAAACATACGATAGTTATTATCATATCACAAGTTACTATCACATTTAGATCTTAGATATTATGGTAGATATCATTGAATTGCAAGGCTTTATTTAGAGATTTTCATATTTCATTCATTTCTATGGAAAATTTGAATATCCCGTATTGATTTTCACAGTTTGCAATGTACGGTACAAAAGAAATGGAGTTTACCCATTTCGATAAAAAAATATTTAAAGTTTTCTTTTGTCCCAACTAAAGGAATTTCCAGTCATTACGAAACAAAGTTCCAAGCAGAAGACATGATTGTGCCCTACGGCAACTTTTGGAATATCTGAAATATTGAGGTTGTTCTGTAGTTAGGAATGAAAAAGTTTAAATTGCTTCTGAGTAGTATGTTCCTGGAAAGTGAAGGAATGATGTAGGGATCATGTTTTTATGGAGAAAGTTTTTATATTATTATAGAGTTAAGTGAATCTGTATTCACGCTATTGAGCTACAATTACAAAAAAAATATACGTATACCAATGTTAAACAAAACATCCAATGTTAAATAAAACACCCCCTAAATGGATCCCGACTTTGAATTGTATTTTTCAGTGGCGTACTCAGAAAAAGCTAGGGAGAGGGCATGTCTTGGAAATAAAACCATTACACGGGACTCAGGAATTTTGAAAATAATATATTACGTATTTACAAAAATATGCAACTATTTGATTTCTCAACGTGGCCAAACGGATGTCATATACACTGATTTTTCCAAACGTTTGATCGGCTTAACCACAAAATATTCTGTTGCAAAAACTGCAAAATTTTGGTTTTTCAGACAATATGTTTTTTTACTTCGTATTTGCAGAACAGAAAGCAATTTGTGGCTTATGGTGGTACCAGGTCGAGCGATTATTTGGCAACTTCAGGAGTTTCCCAAGGATCTACACTTGGACCGCTCTTGCGTTTACGCTATTTATTAATGATACTATTGACAGTCTCTCGGTCCACTGTCTGCTTTATGCTAACGATCGAATATATCCACTGAAAATGATTGGATTGAGCAATCTAGACATTTTGCATGAGTGTTGTGTGAATTGTGAATCATCTGAATTTAAATGTGTCTAATGGTAATGTTATGACAGTTACAACATACACAACAAAAATACCTCAGTTAACTTTAACTATGTCATCAATGGGATTACTTTTACCCGTCAAACAGCCTTATGCTTCTTGGATTTTTTTTACGAGCTACTCACGACTTTCAAATTATTCTATCTATAAAAATGTTATTTCGTTAATACGGTCCAAAACTGGAATATGCGTCAATAGTTTGGTGTTCTTTTTATAAAGTACATATTGACTGTATTGAGTCAGTTCAGAGAAAGTTTGTCATCGCATTGTGGTTTAGAGCTGATAGAGCTTATGCCATTATAGGTTTTTCTCATGATCAATTGCTGCGAAGATTTTCGCCTATCACCTTGGACGAGAGACGCTTGCGTTTTTCTCAGCTATTTCTAGATAAACTCATACATAATACTATTATTTCTGAAGAATTATTGTCAAAGTTAAATTTTCGTGTTCCTAATTTAAACTTTGCAGCTCTGATATCTTTATCTACCCCCTTGTAGGAAAATATTTACAAGTTTTCACCAATTAACCAAATGTGTAGTAGTTATAATAATCACAAAAATATTACTATATATTTAATGGTAGCTTGGGCGCGATCAAAATACCTTTTTACCACTAGCTTCTTATTATTCTTTTTATATTTTCTTTTTTTTGTATCTGTTTACTGTCTATCTTTATGAATTAAATTCTGTTTGGTACATCTTATTATTTAAGTATTTGATATTGATTTATAAGTATTTTAATTCATGTATTTATACTGTGTTGTACTTGTTTTGCAACTGGGATATAGTCCTGTAAGATAGTGTATATATAAATAAAAATAAAATAAAATTTACGTGTTTTGCGTTCTTTCTCGAGTCTTGGCTGGAGGGCAAATGTCCCTTGTTCCTTGGGTATGCCACTGGTATTTTCTGTAGTAGGGATCCATCGAGAGATTTCCGCGTGGCTCGGCTCGAATAATTAATAACGTGAAAAACTTCATAAACATTTTTTCTACTATGATTTTTAACAAAATACATAAATAATGCTAAGTGGGCAGATTTACTGACTAACCAGACAGTCATTGCAAACTTCTAATTTTCGTGATGACGACTCAGAATTCAGAGACTGTTGAAATAGAAAGACGGTAAATGAATGTTTGAGCTATTATATTGATGAGAATATTTCAATCGGCAGGCCGTTATACAGGGTATCCGGAAATACCGTTTGAATAATTTCGAGTGTAACTACAGCAGAAAACATGAAAAACTTTAAACGAACCTAGATCCGGAAATTCATAGTTTTCAAGATACCGGATGTAAAACTTTTTTTAAAAAATCAGCTTTTAAAAAATATCCTAAATATCCTTTGGCCGATACTGTTGAAATTTAGCAGTGTTGTTTGTAGTA
Source organism: Kuschelorhynchus macadamiae (assembly GCA_030620095.1). Taxonomy (NCBI): domain Eukaryota; kingdom Metazoa; phylum Arthropoda; class Insecta; order Coleoptera; family Curculionidae; genus Kuschelorhynchus; species Kuschelorhynchus macadamiae. The sequence continues at coordinate 464,188 of JAUTXW010003347.1, forward strand.
ATAATTTAGCCCTAATTAGATTAAAATTATTAAGTCCAGTGGTATCCCGATGGACACTTTACCGAATATTATTGACAAACAAATGTGCGTCACTGACTTTTTTTTATTTTATATTGTTTTCGCATTATTAAACAAATAAAAATGCAACATTTTTGTCTCTTGAATCATTTTCGAGAAAAAAAATATAAACCAATTTATTAAGGGTCTTTGGGCAACAAATCATAGAAATTGTTGATGTATATTTTTCCTTCTGTTTTTGTGTGATCCAAAGACATGCATTAAAATGGTCCAGCGAGCAAAATGTAGATATTTGATTAAAAACATGATAGGAGGCTTATAGTGGTACTAGTTCAAAATATTCTTGAATATTAGGAAATAAAAAAAATACGTTTTAATAAAAATGAAAAAAAGTTCCAATAAATGTTCGAATTTATCTCAATACAGTTCTCTAAACACCGCCTAATTGATTGCTCGATAACTCTCGAGAAAACCCCTTGTTTATTCCATATTTCTTGGCAATAATTTATAACCTCGTTGTTGTAGGTTGTCAATAATGTCAAAATCCGGCGAACGGAGTGGGCATGCAATGGACCCACCCTGCCCGATCAATGGGCACACCCTGCCGATCCATTAGCTTAGATAAGTTGCATTTAAATACTCTCGAACTAACGCACTAAAATGGGCCGGAATACTATTGTGCATCAAAAATACTTCTGCTCCTAATCCGAAAGATACCTCTTTCAGCAAAACCAGCAAAATATTTATCAAAAAATTTAAATATGCTGACCCTTTTAAACGCTGAGGCATAACATACGGTCCTATTAGTCTATCTTCCATATCTGCTCAAAGGTTAATGGAAAACTTTTCTTGAAATCGACTTTCAGAAATCTCATGGGTATTTTAACCCCCACATGGTTATGGGAATTAATAACGCCGTGGCGCGTAAATCCTGCTTCGTCTTCAAACAACACTTTTAGTTCTAAGTCAAAGTGTTCAGGCTTCATGGCTGAAACTCTTTGTTAATAATATGGATACAGGAGTTGTTCCCGCAAAATTTCCCATACAGAGCTTTTAAGAATAATTTGTTGTAAGGAAATTCTTCTGGTGCTGATGCTAGAACCTTGTAAAGGAAACCAAGGTTCTTGCATCGGTTCCAGGATTCCAAAAATTAGAAAACCTATTGAAATATTGAAACTTGCAAAAAATTTCAATAGAGATACGAGTTACAATCTACATCGCACATGGAAACCGATCTTAACACAGGGTCACGGTTCGGCGAGCACAAGTAGGGTATAAAAACCTGCGTGAATATCTTCGTGCTTATTCGCTGTTCAGATCTCGTGGAGTAAAGATCCCTGAGGATGCCTCGTGCAATCGAAGCCGGAACGTCGGATAATAATTCCGATTTCACACGATCTAATCCCAAGAACCATGCTTTCTTAATTGACCATAGCCGCGAAAGCTTCTGTTCTATGTTAGCTAACCTATATGGGGAGGAAAATTGCCAAAACTTTTGATGATCTCCGGAACAGCAAGAGAAAGTTACTCTGCCAGTTGGCCCTTCTCCTTAGACACCGAGATGAGGATGTAGTACCGAAATCACTACAAGTTAGAAATCAAATTATTTCTAGAACTGCTAAGAATATTTATAATCGTGCTAGCAATGCATTAGTTAGATAAAGGATTAAGGCAATACGTCGTGATTTAGACATAAATATCCATCAACTACTAGAAATTCATTTGAAATTAGCTTCTAGAATAGAAAGAACTGTATTTACAACTTTAGACAACATCACTCAAAAAAATCAATCAAGAAGTTACACTTAAGCAACAAAAGAAGTTTGAAGCCCTTCTGATCAGAAAAATCCAATGAAACCTCCTCAGAATACAATACTCAACTTGTCATCGAATCCGTTAACCGAAGCAGAACATTTCGTCCTTTCCAAAGGCCAAGATTTCGCAATAGCACCGAATAGCATTCTCGTAGAACACTTAGTATCCTCTGTTGAAGCAGCAATCAGAAGATTACTGGTGGAACAAGCCGATGAAGTCAGATATGAGACAGCAAAGATCCTTTAAAATTCAAAACCACCGAAGTTGAATCTCTCCGCAGCCGAAGAAACAGCAATGAAGATCAAAAATGAAGCTGCAAACATTCTGGTACTTCGAGCAGAGAAAGGCAACGCGATAGTTGTCATGAACAGAACGGAATACGTGAAAAAGGTAACTTAACTTTTGACAACAACACTTATAAGGTTTTGCAGGCAGACCCTACAAGTCGACTAGAAAGTCGCGTCACCAATTAACGCATCCAGTCTTCTACCAGCGCAGAAGAAATCATTAAAAGCAAGCAGCTCCAAGATTCCCAGGTTCTACGGTCTTCCAAAGAAACACAAGAAGAATGTACCACTTTGAACGATCGTCATTGCAATAGACTCGCCCACCTAGAAATTAGTTAAATATATTTCAAATTGTCTTAATCCATTTACTGGAAAAACAGATTCTTTTATCAAAAACTCTGCATATTTCGCGGAAAAACTTAAGGCAATCCAATTGGGTCCCGAAGATACTTTGGTCAGCTTGGATATAGAATCACTATACACGAATGTTCCAGTCAACGACTCAATTTCCATTATATTGGATCATAATAATCTTTATAGATTTAGTGGAAAAAGAGTGAAAAAATTTCATCTATGTTAGTTTTTACTATTTTCTTAAAAACAAGAATTTTTGTTCTTAATATAAATTTTGAATGAAAAATAATTAATATTAATGAGTGGATATTACTTAAATATTATTTAGACTAATATACATAAACAACATCCTTTCTGAAGAAACACTTGTAACGCACTTTCAGTACACAGAGCTTCATTCACAAAATGCTTTTTTTAAAAAGATGCAAGAGTTAATAAATTTACCGCAACTAATAAAACCTCTTTATATTAATGACAAAACAACTATATTTTATTTTAATCAATACTCTTAAGGTAAATCATCCATATTTTACAATTAGTCAATTAATATTACAAAACTTTCTACATCAAAGCCGATTGGGAATAATAAATCTAAGCATCTTTCTTTAATTCCTTTTACGTGTTTTAAATAATTCCCGATTCCCAAAACAATAATAAACCGCAAATTTTAAAACTTTACTGCTATATCTCTCCAGAATTATTATCTAACTATTAAAATGTATAGCACTTGGACCAAGAGAAAGAAAATGGCTCTCAACGACAACTATCTGGGAAGTTTGCAGAAGTTTAAAATTACGAAATATGAACATTATTTAGAATTCAGTAGGGAGATTATTTGGTGAAAGTTAGTAGAGGATATTGCTAAAACCGGCAATCTTAAAACTTTTGCTAAGTTACTAATCACGCTAAATTTTAATATTTGGCAAGCCTTTCTATGGAAACTACGAGCTACGTGATTTTTTTTATTCGTGGTTAATGAAATTGCTATTTTTAATTCGTTTTACCGGACACCGACTTTATTCGTTTTATTTATGAAGAAGAAAAAAAAAATCAATTAGCGTCCAGAATATTTTCTATTGATATTCAGTCTGATTTTGGTTTCGATTTTGATTCTATCTTTAAGTACATCACAAAAGTATACACATTTAAAACAGTAAGACATAATTTTCAGCAAGTTCATGAGAGTTGTACTGTATTAATTTACGTGACTTTTTTTAAATGATTGACTGACTACCGAGAACTTTCAATATTATTTTTTGTTTAGTTTTATTGCGTATTTTTCTATAAAACCAGTATGTTTTATTTCAATAACATTTCTGGACGATGTGGTGAAGGCGCCCCATATTCTTACAATTCGCCTAACGCGCCGTCTAACCGAAAAGGCAGAACAAGGTGGGCCAGCAGATATACATCACCTTGATAACTCCCTACTTTATCTAAAGATTGCTTAACGAATTAAGTAAATATCATAGCGGGTGTTCCTAAATGTCGCATGAATATTAACCCATTAGACACTAGAGTTACATATATGTAACAGCTGCAAGTTTGTTTTAAAGCCGGCCCTGTCTTTTTATTTATAACCTGTTTATCTAGATGGCGCTGCTTTAAGATTTTCAGAATGTGCCTCTGTCAGTTGACATTTCTTATTTAGTGCATTTGTTTTGTTTACTGTCATTGTATAAGACTTTGTTTCACCTCAAAATGAATTACGATGAGCATGGTTTCAGATTTTCGTAAGTACTTTTATAAATATTACATATTTTTTAAAAGTGAATGAGTATCACACAAGTATTGTTAAATAATGATATTTTCACTAGGCTTTCAAATTGAAGATATAATTTTAAAAATTATTATGTTATTGGGCTCTGAAAGTTAGTGTTACATGTATGTAACGCTAGGCTTTACATTAGTCAAAATTTGAATTTTCTGCTAAAATGTTACTTTTGTTTTAGGGGCAATCTAACTCTCAAAGAAGTTTTAGAAACAGGATATATTAACGATGTCGATCGGATATATACAGAGCCTCCAGAAAGCAACGAGCTTACGGACGAGGATTCAGCAGAAGAGGCTGATAGCGGTACTTTAGATAATCTTAGTGGTAATCTGCTTCGAGCTAAAGTTGAGGTAAAATTATATAACTTAGATAGGATTATTTCTGCGGAGAAAGAAAATTCTAGTTTCCATGATACTCCCAATTTACCGGAAAAAATAAAACTTACTGACGAAATCTCATGAATAGAAGGTGCAGATTTAGTGGATTCTAAAAAAAGAAATTTCCTAAACCTGCGTACAGTCAGTACCGTGATATGTCATGTGTTAAAATATTTGAGCAATTTATCGATGAGGCCATAATTGAACTACTTGTAAATGAGACTAGAAAATATGCTTTATTTAAAAATTTACCTGATCCTTAAATTTCTGCTGCAAAAATCCGATGTTTTATTGCCATTTTGATCGTTAGCGGATATGACTTAAAACCAAGCAAGAAACATTATTGGGATACTGTAGGTGACTTAAGAAATATTATCGTCAGTAACTCTATGCGACGTGACAGATTTGTTCAAATCATGAAATTTATTCACTGCGCAGACAACTGTACCATTGATCCATTGGATAAATTATATAAACTTAGAACATTTATGAACAAGTTGAAAGAAAACTTTGTTCCTGTTGAACATTTAGATTTTGACAAATCTATGATCAAATACTATGGGAGGCACGGATGCAAGCAGTTCATAAGAGGAAAACCCATTCGTTTTGGCTTTAAAATGTGGGCTTTAAATACTAGCGAAGGTTACTTATTAAGTTATGATTTATACCAAGGAAAAAATCGCATAAAAATTTTATCTCGACAATCTATTTACAAGTATAAACCCCCCAAATCACATGCGTGAAAGAGGATACGGTGTCACAGGAACTCTGCGTGAAAATCGCCTGCCAAAAAGCTGTCTATTCATTACAAAAAAATATGACAAAAACGAAAGAGGAACTTTTGTTTCAGCAATTGACAGAGATCACGGCATACTTTTTTTGAGATGGACTGACAACAACGTTGTCACTGTCAGATCTACCTGTCATGGTTTAGAGCCTGTTGGATATGTTAAAAGGTATAGTAGGTCCGATAAAAAGTATGTGCAGATAAAAAGGTCTCATTTAATTGGAAAATATAATCGTCATATGGGAGGTACAGATTTGATGGACAAAAATATCTCTACTTATCGAATAGGAATAAGAACTAAAAAGTGGTGGTGGTGCGTATTAACTTATCTAATTGATGCATATATAAGTAATGCATGGATTCTATTTAGAAAAGCAAATGGAAGCCAAATCTCCCAACTTCCCTTTAGAAGAAATATTGCACAAACTTGTTTGAAGTGGTATGAAAATATTCCAAAAGGAGGAGGAAGACCGTCGACGTCAAAATCCAGCTTATCCATGAACAGATTTTCTGATGATCTCCGCTATGATGGCATAAATCATCTGTTGGTTTATATTCCTAATCAAAAAAGACGTCGCTGTACAGGTGAAGGTTGCTCATCTAGAACCGAACAATGTGCTCGAAATGTAACGTTGGCATGTGCCTAGAGTGTGATTTCATTTTCCACACAATTACAAAGTGAAATCACAATATTTCCATTCATAGGTAGCTGAATGTCCTAGCGTTACATATATGTAACACCTTTTTTTTCTTGTATAAACAATAAAATTTTGTTTTGTTTAACAGAATATTCTTATTTTTAAATGTGTTCAGATTATCTGTTGCGTTTAGATTGATAAACAAAAATCTTTTTTGGCTTTTTCGCAACTGAATAAAAATATTTAACTTTAAATTAATTAAAGCAAATATTTAATATAATTACATACCTCAACATGTAGACTAGTCTGTCTAGTATTTGTACAACTACTATGTGTCTATAAAAACTTAAGGTAAATGATATAATTTCTTATGCTTGCTTAAATAATAGTGTTTATATTATGTATCGAAACATTCCGTAGACAGACTAGTCTACGTATTGAGGTATGTAATTATATTAAATATTTGCTTCAATTAATTTAAAGTTAAATATTTTTATTCAGTTGCGAAAAAGCCAAAAAACATTTTTGTTTTACAGAATATTTTTATTTGACCCTTCTTTGACCCCAAAATCAAAAAATTATACTTAAAAAAAGATATGTGATAATTCCGACCTTAATAGGTTAAAGGGGTGATTCAAAATGCGAGCCTAGTGAAATTTAAAAGAAATTATTACTAAAAAACAACTTTTTCAATTTATTTCAAATTTTGCACAAAAATCAAATATGAAGATATCAACTAACAAAATTTTGGTACGAATCCAAGATAGCAGAACAGAATGGCGGCTTAGTAAAATATTTTAAAATTTTGCTTGAAAATCTACATAAGGGCCTGATTTTGAATTGTGTGCCATAAATAATCGTCGTATATAAGCGAACTAGCAAAAATGTGGTAGTAATTGAAGATGGCGGAACAAAAGGGCGGCTAAATAAAATATTTGTTGTCGTGAAAAAATCGTTCTCCCATATTTTACATATCTTTACGTTTTAGAGTCTCTAGAAGCCAAAAAATATGTTTTATCAATCCCATCGGTCCGTCTAGCTGTCTGTCATTTAACTGCATAGCTTAAAAACTACATATGCGATTGTCTTCAAATATTTAGTAAATGTCAAGGGTCCTATGGCGATGATCTGGTAACATTTTGGTAAAAATCCAATATGGCAAAACAAAATGGCGGCCTAGTGAAATGTTAAAAAACTATTACTAAAAAACTACTTAACCAATTTATTTCGAATTATGCACAAAAATTAAGTATTATCTAGAAATCAATTGATAACATTTTGGTACGAATCCAAGAAAGCGAAACAAAATGGCGGCTTAGTAAAATATTTAGAAATTCAGCCTGAATAGCATCTTAATTATGTGCCATAAATAATTATAGTTTACAGATAAACTGGTAAAATTGTAGTACTAATTCAACATGACGGAACATAATGGCGGCTAAATATAATTAGGCGGTCCAACAAAACAGCTAACTGCTGTCAATATGTCTGGCGTAGGACAAACATTTTTTCTCTCATATAAGTCCATGATAATTTAAAAACAAATTTCAAGCATTTTTATATATATTTAGTGCATTTTTTTTGTACAGTTGTCTGATTATTTTAAACTTAATTATGGCTATTGAATATTTTTTAAAGCTTCGAAATGAAAACGCCGAAGTCGCCGAGCGGTGGAAACAAAATATTTTTATAATTAAAAATTAGATCCTCTCGTAGGGTAGATCCAAAAGACTTTCCCCCAGTGACAAATATGGACATTGTTAGTTACCTAGTTGTTTAATTTAAATTATGTATGTCCTAGTTAAACTTGGTTCAATCTGTGTGTTTAATATTTTGTACTGCACCCAGTACATATATTTTTTTATGAATAAAACATATATCAATAAAACAAACATGTTTTTATTTAAATAAATTGTCATGCATGTCAGAGGGAAAAAATATATTACATTTTCAGAGTGAATATAATAAGAATAAAAAGTTGCCTTTACAATAAACATGATGACGAGTGTAAAGGAACTTCAGCATAATGAAACCTTTACTAGGTTCAAATTTACTTATGTCTAGAAAATATTCAATTATATACTCGCATTCTAGGACAGGATTATACCCTGGAGCCGCTAAAAAAATTTTGTTCCCGTCTTATTTTTTTTTGAGAAGTTATCGAGAATCTCAAAATTTCGAAGAGTGTCCATGCCTTTATCGTACTTGTTATCCTGAGTCTGGAATTTTCACCCTTCATAATTTAATAACTACCATCCTGAATGCATAACAAGATCTTTCTTCTTTCAGTCATGGGTTTTGCAGAGACACTTTTGATAAATCTTAGTATTAAGTAAGTAATATCGTAGCTTCATTTATACATAACACAGAAATTTGTTAAAACTGCAGATCACACTCGTGCTAAAATAATATCAATATAAAAAGCATACATTATTCAGTTCCTAAAGTATGTAATAAAATTTCACATACGATGAAATCATAAAGTATAAAATAGAATGTAAAAAAATATGTATTACCCGTATAATGAATTTAAGAACTATGAGTCTTTTAAGTAGGATTACCTCGCTTTCCCAAACAAAAAAAAATAAATACAGAGTTGCATAAAGGAAAAAATTATTAAAAAATCTCTGTCATACGAATACTGATAATTATTTAAGTCCCCTAAAACTAAAAAATAATACAGCATTGAAATATGTAAAGGTGTAAAATGTAAATTTTTCAAACAACAATTAGAGTATGTTTGAACAGAGTCTCGATTGAGAATCATAATAATTGTTAAGTAGCTAGATTAATTTTAGTTTTTTCATTAATGATTAATATGAAATGTTTTTGACATTCATCTTTTTTCCCCTGTACCCTTCATATATATATATATATATATATATATATATATATATATATATATTTCTAGGTTAACAAATTGTATAATGGCAGACATCTGGTTACGCAGATACCGTTTAGGCCATAAACTAACCAAATCAAAATATAATACATTTTGCCATACTAATCTCAAATAACGCAATTGATAAATATAAATATTATAATAGTAAGGAAGAAGAGAAAAGATCATGAGTAAGAAGAAAGTAAATATACGGCTTGGTAGACTCAGAGTTGAGATAGTAACATATCTCGTTTAAGTTTAAATTTAAAAGCCAGAAATGATAAATTAGTATCAAAATTACTATGCATATTTACAAAATGAGCTATGTTATATGAAAACGATCTTTTAAATCTCCTTACGATGCTTAGGAACTGTAAGAATGCCTCTTCTGCGGTGATTCAAGTTGTGAACGTCAGTCCGTTTATTTTTTGACATAAGTATGGAGATGATTTCAGTTTAATATAATTGTAAGGTAAAAAATTGTTTAAATCGATTTCTCATATTTAACCAGCCTCACGCAGTAAGAAAAGGAGTTATATGATTAGGTCTTCGCACACTATATATTAACATTAGACACGAATTTTATAGTTTATAACGTAAACTCCGGTATTATAACGTAATAAATATTTGTTACGTAACTGCAATTTTAAGAGTTTGCAATTACGACCCCTAGGCTAGCTAGTACGGAGGTTCGGCTTTCTGGGAGATCAAAACTTTTCAATCCGTTTCATTTAGTGTATGAAGAAGAAAAGTCAAAAAATATATATAAAATGGAAGGGCGCCAATACACGTAACAAAAGAGAATCTACATTACGTCCTTCATACACCCTTCACCCGTGTGTTAGTAAAAATGCTGAGACAAACAGTAAAACACAATATACAATTATTATTTACCTTTATTTCAGATTATACTTGTGAATATTTACCAGTGCTTAGAGGAAATGCAAAAATGTGATATAAATTATATTCATAGATAGAAATAAGTATAAGAATTCGAAAATGAAATTTAAAAATAAAAGGAATTTATAAATTTAAGTGAAAAATCTCACCAAGTAGGTAGCAAGTAAGCAGGAGGTGATAAGACAACCTGGGCCTGGTTGTTGGGCTGCATACTAGAGGCCAAATACTTCAAAATCTCTTCGGTGAAAGTGGATCTTGTTTGTGCTAACGTTCGGTAAGTAGAATACTACTTCAGTTTTCAAAAACCTTTTAAACGGGTCCTGTTGGAACCACAAACCTTGCGGTGGCAAAAAGGTTTTGTTTTTTATTTTGGCTTCACCCAAAAGTTCTTAATGTGAAAACTATTGGGTTCAAAACTACCACAAAAGTGAAATATAGGCTTTCACATTTCAATGAAAATGTAATAGTGATAAAATGCAAAGTGGTAAAATGCAAAGTGGTAAAGTGCAAGGTGGACCGCTGAGCTGACTGTTATTCCATCAGTGTTCAAGACAAATTTTAAAACCTTTGAACAGGATCAGCCGTTTAATTGAATTTTCAAGGCCACAGTCAAAACTAAATAGCATGAACTCGTTCCAAAATGATTTTAGCCAAGAGGTTTATCAAAGAAAAAATGTTTAAAAAAAAGGTAGGAATTTGGCTAAAAAAACTAACCTGTTGGAAGTGCTCTACACAAAGCTTGATCTTAATGTTCCTATATTTTGTCTCTCTCCCCTTATTGATTTGATAAAAATAAACGATTTTTTAAAGGATAGGCAACTCAGAGTACAGTAAATATTTTAATAAATCTTTATATATATTGAATTTAAATATTTATTTTCGAATAATTTATGTTAGATATTTTTTATATTTCCCTCTAATCTTTACGTGAGCCTCACCTTTAATAATTGACTTTAAAATTTTAGGTTTCTAATAAATAAAGAAACTGAAGTGGTCGGACGGAATTAGAACATTAGAAGGATTTTTTAAAAAGCACAAACCCTTGTTTAATGAATCTCTGACATGTGTTTACAGGAAATCAACAATATAAGTGACATTTTTTAAACTATATTTTATCAAAAGGCAACTCATTTAATGAACTGAACGTGATTTTGTAAGGCAATAACGTATTATTAAACCAAACTGGTGGTATATAAAATGTTTCTGAGAGATATGAGATATGTGGAAATATCTGGTTAAGTTTGTAATACAGCAGCTCGTGCCCAACCATGTTTTTTATAAAGGACTTGTTTCTAAACAAAAATATATTAAGGTAAGATAATTGGACAATCATGTGTTAATGAACATCTATGAAATTCTTATAGACCCTCAGCCTCTGTAAAATTAAAACATATGTATATGACACACCAAGTTGTCGGTTGCGTACAATATTAAGTACTTATTTTAAATAGTAATGAAAAATAGGAATCGTAAAATAATATTTCAAATCAAACAATCTAGATAAATCCCAAAATTTAGTCTCTGACATCTTAGTGAATGACAAAATATAAATATAGCATCATAGCAATATCATAATTACTTGTAAATTTATCTTATTTTGTTACCGTAAAAGTGTAACGTTACAAGTTTTTGAATTCGGTATCGATCCATAGCATCCAAGCAGGGCGTATATACACTACTACAATAATTAAAATGTGACAATACAAGATCATCGCACAGTATCTTCTTAGTTTCACAAGAAAGTTAGTGTCTAGGTTCATAAATTAGCTCTAAATTGGCGTACGCTATTCTGAGTTTAGCTGTAACATGCTCCCTAAATCGCAATTTCGTATCTAGCAATAGTCCCAAACTTTTTCCATTGTCTGAATAAGCAAGAAAGGTATTGTTTAATTTTATTTTAAGGATTGTTGCATTCGTTTCCAAAAATGAGAGCAGATGACTTGATTGGTTTAAGTTGAAGGAGATGATCGGATGAGAGATCATGAAAAGTGTTCAGATCAGTATTAAACATTTCTTCGGCTTGGACCAGATCCTCTTCAGAGAACGCAAAGTACATTTGGGTATCGTCAGCGTAAAAATGTGAGCTGCAATGCCCAAAGAGTGCTAGACAAATTGAAGGTATACAAGGTATACACTTTGTACAGCAAAGGGCCCAATGTACTACCCTGTGGGACACCCGAACGGATATTTAATAAAGCAAAAAAGCTCATTATTATGTATTACTTGCTGTGTACGGTCCGATAAAAATAATTTTATAAAATTTTTAGCATCTTCACTAAAATCATTGTAATGTAATATAGATAACAGAATCTCATGATTAAGCATATCAAACGCCTTACTAAAATCTAAAAGAATCAATATTTTTAGTTTTATTATTCTCATATGATTTAAGAATATCATCAATTACATCGGCAAGAGTAGATTCACAGCTGTAACCTTCTCTAAAGCCGGACTGCCTAAGAGGCAAGATACTGTGTACAATAAGATACTCTCGGTGATCCTTTCAAGAATCTCCGACAGTTTCGAAAGTATACTAATTCTGTAGGATTTATTAAAAGACGCGCAATAAGAATTTTTGCAAAAACAGCATGCATGTGTTACTAAATACCTATGTACTAAACTAAATCGGGACATCCTTCACTATTCCTAATAAAATGAAAAATTCATAACGATGGAAGTTCCGGGTAAGGCAAGTTTGCCGATTTTTTTACCGTGCACACCGCGATTTAAAAATATGTGTTGTCGGTTTTTAAGGCACTATAGAGAAATAAAAAACCAGGTTATGTAAATAATGATTTGTTAATAATAATTATATAGGGTAAATCGAGGCGAGATGGACCACTTGCAATTCCTAACATACTGTGGCAACAACGCTCTTCTCGCCGGTGTAGAATGATGCAACAGCATGATCAGTTGTTAATTGGTAGTACGGGTACTCGCGTGTTTGTGTCTTTTGTTATAAGTTTTCGAAGAATTTAGTTTTGAATGGTCATCGAAATTTTGCATAGTGATTTTCTTTAAACAGTTATTTCACTTGAGGTAAGTTTTAGATAAAATTGTAGGCATGTTCACTTATTTAGTTGATGCAGGGTTTACTGGTCCATCTGTCCTCCACTTTTAGGAGAGACGGACCAGCAAAGTATAGGAGAGACGGACCAATGTCCTTTTGTTTTAGGATAATGCCCAATCAGTACATCCGCAAGCGGAATGTGGCCGAGAGGGGTTCTCGGTCCGCAGAGGATTTATCTTCTGCTGTTAATGCAGTAGTGTTTCGCTAAATGGGTATAAACGAAGCATCGAACTCATTCGGCATTCCAAAAAGCACGTTTAAACGCAGACTTGCAGCTAGCAATTTGGATAAAACGGATTGTTTGGGCCCTAGCAGCGTTCTCGGTAGAAAAGTCGAAGCGAAGCTCGCTAACGACATCAAAAAATTACAGAAAAGAGGCTTTGTACCTGCTAGACAGAACATTTAATGGAAAAAAGTTGATATAGTCCCGATAGTTAAAGACTTTGTAATAAAATATTTTTAAATATTTTTAGGAAAAGCTGGTAACGTATGGTTGCTAAAGTTTTTAAGACGAAATCCAGACATTATAGTTCGTAAAGCTGAAAATACTTCAATAGGACGAGCACTGGGAATATTTAAATCCGTTGTAGATAACTATTTTAAACAACTTGATAGAATACTTTCTGAGAACGGTTTGTTTGGCAAGCCCGAACATTTACAATACAGATAAATCTGGTCTTCAGTTAAACTCGCGAGCATCTAAAAGTGTACCTTCAATTAGCCCAAGCGAAAAGGGTGAAACGATTACAGTAGTGGCCTGCTGCAATTCAGAAGGAGTACATTTACCTCCTTACTGCGTGTTTAAGGGAAAAAATGCTAAAGCGGAGTGGTCTGATGGAATGCCACCCGGCTCACGTGTACAGATGTCAGAGAACTCAGCGTACGTAACATCAGACATTTTCCTGGACTGGCTACAGAATCACTTCTACCCCAGAAAGTACCCAGAAAAGTTTTGTTAATAGTAGACGGACATGCTTCTCACACAACTAATCTTGGCACGTTTTAATTTGCTGAGAACAACGACATTATTTTATTTTGTTTGCCGAGTCACACTAGGACTTATTTGCAACCGCTTGATCGGGCCTTCTTCTAGGGCCTTAAGGGCCATTATTACGATTCATGTAGGATGATGATCAAAAAAAACCCTAATAGGAAGGTAAATCTTTTGCAATTCGGCAAGGGGCGGCCTGGGGCAAAGCGGCTACAGTCAACAATGCTGTATCGGCCTTCCGAGCGACAGAAATTTGGCCTTACAACTTAAATGAAATACCTGATCACAATCAAATCAAATCACAATACCTGTGACGGAGTCACTAAATGAGGCTCCATTACATCTAGGAGATTTATCAACACAAACTGTTTTTCAAGACATTTGTTCGAGATTGCAACTAAAAAGTGAGGTAAAACGTACTGAAGCCCCTTCTCGCGAACCTAGCTCCCCTCAACCAGGCCCTTCCGGAGCGCAACTGGAAAATGTGTAGTAACGTACCGAACAAGAAATAACTCCTGGGAAGCTACTTCAGGAGCTTTCTCCTGTGCCCCAAAAAACACCGGCGATGGGAAAGGAACGTGCTAACCTAATGGGTAACCTAACTTCAACTAATTACATGACTCTTGTTCGCCAGAATAAGCAGAAGAAAGTGGAAAAGAAAACGAGAACTTTCAAAAAAGAAATCACTAAAATCGATTGAGAAAAAAGTGCAAAAAAAAATGCAGGCACGAGTTTACTTCATCATCAGATTCTAATGAAAACCTAGTCTTTGATGATTCATCTAGTGGGGAAGAAAATTTCCTCGAAAGACCTGGAAAATCAGTGCGCCGGGTGTCTCGAAGATTATCGCCTTACAAAGAAAAAAGAGGAATGGTTGCAGTGCATTCTCTGTTCTAGATGGATCCACGAAGGTTGCATAACTTACAACACTTGCCAAATTTGCGGTGCCGCCCCCATTATAAAAAAAGGGAGGAAAAAACGAAATTAGTGTAAGGTCCATCTCTCTTACACCTTCTAGGAGAGATGGACCAATTTCAGTTTTTTATAATTAGTTGTTAAGTTGTATTAATGTTTGAACTGTGACAAATAGATCACGAAAGTCTATATTTATGCTGTATTTTTTAAAGAGTTTAATTCCTATCAAAAGTTTTTCAAAAGGTGGTCCATCTCTCCTCGATTGTATGGGTACCACCTCAAAAATTAATTTTAATTTTACGAACAAGCATAAATTTTATTCTATGCATAGACATTATATGTTATTATGTTTATACCCCATGCTGTGGTCGTCAGTGAAATTAATTCTCGCCATGTACTTCACATTTTCCACATGTTGCGCGTTTTGCAATCTCCTTAAATGCGCTTGAATTAATAATTTATACATACTCATCTAAAGCAGCTGAGGAGTGAACGTAAACTTAGTTGACATTTATGATGCATTAGAAGGCACTTATTCTCATTTGATGTTTAATATATCAATTAGGAACACAAATTTCGTTTTAAGTTTGGATATTGCAATATTCTCAACTACCTTGTTTAAATTACGTAATAAGCTGCTAATATATATTTTTTACGAGCTTAAATTTTTCGGCTTCCACAAGCAGTAAATATCCAAACGTTAATAGATACGGACGTATAACAAATGTTAAGAAAAAATCGGTAAATCTCCTTTACTCGGGACTTCCCCCGTTATGCATATTTCCTTTTATTAGGAATAGTGAAATTTGACCCGATTTAGTCGTTTAACAACGAATATATAATTTACCTAAATATTACCAGTTTATCCCCAAATGTCCCTTAACATTTGACTAAAATTTTAAGTCAATCTGATAAGTAGTTTTAAAGCCATGCTGCGAACATATAGACAGCCAATCGGCAGACGGACCGACGCAATTGGTAAAGGATATTTATCTTGGTTTAGTACCACAATTTTACTAGTTCATTTCTAGACTACATTTAGTATTCTCAATTCCGTCGGTATGTCTGTCTGTCTGTCAAGCTGTTTGTTCGCGGCATAGCTAAAAAACTACTTACCCGATTGACTTCAAATTTTGGTCAAAAGTTAATGGTCATATGAGGGTGACCTGGTAACATTTTGGTAAAAATCCAATATGGTAAAACAAAATGGCGGCCTAGTGAAACGTTAAAAAAATTATTACTTACATTTTTGCACAAAAATCAAGTATTATGTAGTAATCAACCGGAAAATTTTGGTGCGAATCCAAGCTGGCGGAACAAAATGGCGGCTTAGTAAAATATTTAAAATTTCAGCCTTACTACTTACTACCTAATGGACGGATTTCAAATTGTGTGCCATAAATAATTGTGGTATACGGATGAAGTAAAACTGTGGTACTAATTCTAAATTTAATTTTTAAACCGACCGGCGGATCCGTTGCCACTGCGAATAAGCGATAGTGTTTTACCCGTTTATATTGTTCTCGTGTCGTGTTTTAGTGTAAACAATAAAATAAGTAAGTTTTTCCGATTTACTACTTTCATATACGTAAATATTTTTTTAATGTCGCAGATTTTATTGTGGTAATATATTTTAATATCAATATTTTGAATTGTGTTTTTTTATGTTTAAATAAGTGCTTATTAAGTATCATAACCTAAAAGAGTTTTGTTATCGGGGGAGATGCCCCAAGTATTGTCGGGAGAGATGTCCTGGGGCATTTCTCCCATACTAAGGGTATGTTTTTTTATACATTAGGTATATATTTATATAAAGATTATAATATAAATAGACCAAGGAATAGTGACAGATTTTGGGATATGATTTTACACAGTATGCCTTTCAGAGGACAACGTTATACGTACATCCTTATCTTAATAATGCATGAATCAAAGAGTCGTCGTGGGTTCTTCATATGATTCGTAATTTGTTAGAAAATTATATGTTTTTGCTATGATATTAATCGGGATGCCATTTATTTTGTAATGAAATTCTAAATAAATACCAACGGAATGGGCATAAATAAAGCTTCTCGTGCTGCAAGGACTTTAAGGGGCAGACGAGCAAGCAACAACAATGAAAAAGCAGGCCTAGGACCATCCTCACTATTTGTCAAACAAAACGAAAACAACAAACTTGTTTCGCATATCAAAAAATTGCAGTATAAGGGCTTTGCACCAACCAGAGGTGACTTGGGACATATTGCTTACAAATTTGCGAAGCGCCTTGGGATTCATCGTAAATTTAATATCGAAAGTGAAAAGGCGGGTTACGATTGGTTGAATTCATTTTTAGGACGCAATCAATCCTACACTGTCAGTCCGAAAATCTGAAGGGGTCTCTGTTGCTCGTGCCCAAGGAATGTCAAAAACCCGCGTTGAACAATACTTTCAACTTCTACTCTCAACGCTGGACGGTGACGGTTTCTGTTTATCTGGATATCTATCAGCAAATATCTGGCATGTTCTTGTTAAAACTCTGTTAGATTCCTCATAGATAATAAACAAATCCAAATAATCCTAGTGTGTGTAAGTTAATCGCCCCGGCATGATTATTAGTTTAATAATTATTATAATTACTCTAATAAATAAATAATATTTTAGTAGGTAATTGTCAAACGACTATTTGTTGTCGTTTATGTTTCTATAGTAACCAATTGGTTTTGTTCTCGCCAGGCCTCCCCGTCATGGCCAACTAACAAGAAAAGTTAGAAGCCGTCTAGTATTATTAGAATAAAAAATGTTAAATCGTCAATAACTCAAAAACTACAAATTTTTGGAATAGACAACTTTATACAAAGTCACCCTTATTTTAAGTGTTAAATAAGATAAAATTATAAAAATTGGGGGTTTCCATTTGAAAAAAGTAACTTTTAACGATTTTTAAAAGTATATTTATAAAGTAACACTTAAGTGTACCCTTTTGGACAAGGAAGCCAACCGCAAATAAATAATAGAGACTTCGATAAGCAGATATTTATAGTTATGTCTAGACCTGCAAACGTCATTTTTTACAGAAAATTCAAAATATCTCAAAAAAAGTTGAACCTAGGTATAGGATATTATACATGAAATATAGCTAGAATTTTTCGAGGAATCAAAAAATTCGATTATATACAGGGTGTTTCATTTAAAATAAGAAAGTTGACGTCTACTTCCGGTATAACCGCAAGTGCCGCCATCTTGAAAATATTTTGCGCGAATTGCCTCCATCGACTTTAGTTAGCTGCCAAAATTTCAAATTCTTCTAAAGCCTACTTTCTGAGAAATCGATCGCCGCAGTTCGTCGTGGGACACCCTGTATATTGTTTATTATATGTTATATGTATATCTCCAGAAATTTATGAAATTATTTTTTTTAGATCAAAACATTAAAGTGATTATCACTACAAATAGCTGCTAATGCATTGCACACATAGTTTTGGACGCATAAGTTGATGTCACAACTTCCTTTCCTTAATATACGTAAATACTACCCTATCTAATGCACTCACATTTTTTGTCATCTCACAATTTAATCTCATTAAACCTCGATTGTATCATTTGCGAATTGTAGAAAAGAGAGAACTGCAGTCTAAGTCAGGATTTGAATTTAAATTAGTTTCGCCTGTCTGTTGCAAAGTCGCTTAGCGTGTCTTTAGTGTATATTCTTAGCTTTGAGCCGGTGACTCGAGATACTTTTGGGACTAAAAGACATTATTATTGTAAAAATATTGCTACGGAATTCGAAGACGAGCTTGATTTATAAATGTAAGTAGTTTGTAACTTTGAAATAAAAGTTTAATTGTTTTTTATTTTTGTTTTATTTTGTTATTATTAATAAAAGTTCTTAAGTTTTATAAACAATATTTTATTTTTTTAGTTTGCCTCTAGCTCCTCAGTATAATGCTAATGTGTAGGCACAAGGGGTGTGAGTTCGATATTTTAGATAACCAAAAGATAGAAGATAAGAGGTATGAAAAAAGATATATATATATATATATATATATATATATATATATATATATATATATATATATATATATATATATATACTAAGCTTAATCCATCTAATAAGGAAAACACTAGAAATGTACATCAATAATTTATTTTAAATTCTTCCTTTTTTAGAGGATATCTAAAAAATACAATCTGCCCTACATTGGCACAACCAATCTGCATTATTTTTACAGAAATAGACAAGCATAAATAAAATCTGCTTTACCTTTGCAGATGCACTAAAAGGTAAGTCATAAAGTAAAATTAGAAAACTTAGTAGTCCATGTGATGCTCAAAAAGGAAATTTAGAAAAGTTTAATTAAAAGATAAGATGTGCAGCATGAAGCATTTACATTATCAAATATACCTTATAATCGAGAGCAACAATCAAATAAATGTAACAAAAAATGATAAGCCCTGAACAAAGTAAGGTAGAAGTAAGAACAGCAGTTACCCTTACATATGTCTGAAAGCCTTATAATAAGAAAATAACTCTAGGTGTTTTAAAATGATATGTATAAGCCTTAAACAAAATGTAAGGAATCGTAATTAAAATATATGTTAAGTATTTTATTAAGATCAAGAAATTGTATTACTGAAAATTAATTTTAATATTAAGATAATGATGAGAGATAAAATTATTAAGGCAAATTAATTATTATTGAAAATAAATTAAGAATTAATATATATTTAAATTTTGAAATATCTTGCAATTGTCAATAAATTAGCTATAAGCCCGCAAATAAAATCAACTTGAAATATAGAAATCATTACATAATAACACCAATTTATATTAGTCGATAAGCCCAGTTACCGTCACATCAAGGCATTCTAGAGAATCTGTATTAAATTTGTGTTGGAGAAGAAAATGTATACAAAGTATATTTATAAAATAATTAAATTTGTTTTAATGAATATTAGAACAAACAATGCTGTGCAAATGATATCGATTAACTGAAAAGCCCACAAATAAAATTAACTAGATAGAAATATTAATATAAGAACACTAATTTCTATTAGTCAATAAGCAACAGTAATCAGAAAATCAATGCACGTTAGAGAAACTTTATTTATATTTATATTTAATTTAAACTTGTATTTAAAAAAAATTAAATGTATAAAGGTAAGTACTGGATTTTTAAGTAAATAGGTAGGTAAATTCAATAAAGGTATTCAAGAAATGAAGATAATTAATCACACAAAAATATCTTACTATCGACTACTAAATAACAAAAACTGAATTATAAGACATTCACCTTTTTGACAATCAGTACAATAATCAAGCTCGTTTTTCGAAGGCAAGATAAAAATAAGATATCTATGATCTTGTATCAAAGTTTAAGCATAAATCCCAAATGTTTAGCTAGCTAAAGAGAAAATTATAACTAACAAGTATAAAATCAATAATTGACTTGTTACTGATTTTAAACAAATTCTCAAAATTATGCTTGATAGGCCTAAAAATTATCACTCAATCAACAGTGTATTTTTTTTAGTAATTAATGTTAAACTATTTTTACCAAAATGACAAATTTAAATTTAATTTGGAAGATAAATATTTATATTTTCAAAGGACCTTATAATTAATAATTATGTACATAATTAAATTTCAAAAGAGACTAATATTAACTCTTAAGAAGTAATGTGCTTTAGAAAAATATTATACAGAGTACTTAAAATATAGTAGAGTTAATAAAGATATAATAAATTTAGACACTAAAGATCAGTAGCTTTACAAAATCTGGAAATTTACTTATTTTTTCCGAATTTCAAAATATTTTACAAAATATAATTTTACAGGTATAATATTATTTAAATTTTGAAGAAAAATACAAGAATATATTACATATGTAATCTAAATATAAGCGAAAAATGTTGGAATTTCAACGTTTCAAAATCACAATGAAAGGCAAAAATATATTAAAAAGGGTACTTAGCTTGCAATTAAAAGTGGATATTCCAGAGAGTCCGCAGTCAGAGCCTCCAAAACGCTTCACAGCGAAGTGGTCAATTACCACGGAGTGTCCCCAACTAAAATTCCCAATTCGACCTTATATCTGCAAGCAAAATCCCCCACCGCAAAATGGATCACAGATTCCAGGAATGGACAGGAGTCTCCACCAAAAAAAAACTGCTAAGCTACCTTAGTGCTGCTTTTCTCTGAATCCAAATTTCACATTTTGTAGGTTGTTCAAAAGATGGTCATCATGAAAATCCAAGAAGAGGTGTAAAGTAGAAAAAGAATTAAAGAAAGTAAAAAAGAATGAAAGAATGAAAGCCAGAAAAAGAAAAAATATCCTGTAATGGTGTCACGTCCAAAAACTAAAAACTTCAGGAATAGTCTATCAGTTTTTTATTTACCTGATGGTCTGGCTTTCTTATCGGTCGGTCCCTTGCTGCTTATATCCCATTTAAGGAATACAAAATTTGAAATTTAAATCTAGCACATGCTGTATACAAAAAAATCACATTACTTACAAGCGTTTGTCTTACGACAGCTCATTTCAGGAACACAAGATCTGACCTCTACAGAATCAAGTTAAGAAAAGAGATAAAAATAAGTATGATATAGAGATAAACTTTACCAGTTTATCTCTATATCATACTTAACGCTGGCAAAATTTTAAATTAATCTAATAATTAGGCTGATTTATTTAAATATTATATTTTGACGTCATTTTGTTTTGCTATCTTATGTTCATACCAAAATGTTACCATTCACCCCGTTCACAACGTCAACATCGAGGTGATTCAACACATTATTAAAAAATACTAGAAAACCAGCTAATAGTATCATCTTAAGTTTTGATCACTTACGTCTTTTTGTAACCTACATTTGTGTCCAATAAATAAATAAAATTAAATACCTTTGAGTGGCTGTTCTATTTTTTTTCACTTAGTATATTTTACTAACTTGCCATTTTGTTCCGCCATCTTGGATTCGTACTAAAATTTTATCATACTTGATGTTTGTACAAATTTTGAGATAAACTGGATAAGTAGTTTCTAGCAATAATTTTTAACATTTCACTAAATCACCATTTTGCTTTGCCACGTTGGATTTCTACCAAAATGTTACCAGGTTATCTCCATATAAACAAAATTTAAAGTTAATCGGACAAGTAGTTTTTAAGCTATGCCGTGAACTGGCAGACAGACAGACAAACCGACAGACGGACCGATGGAATTGATAAAACATATTTTTTGTTATCTAGGGACACCAGAACGTAAAGATATCTAAAACTTGAAGGGGTGACTTTTCACGATTACAAATAATTTAGGGTAAGTCCGGTAGAGATGCCCCACGTTTTTTTAGGAGCTTATTATATTTTTTTGTTGATTTTTTCATTAAAAGCAATCAAACAAACTGAAACTTCCTTTATTAATAGGTCATAAGAGGGCAATACAGAACAACAAAACTCTAAACATTTCCATTAAAACCAAAAAATTTAAAAAAAATAACCAACTCTCCCTACAATGCGGGAGAGATGGCATCTCAAGTCGGGAGTGACGCCCTTTAACAAAAAACTTACATCTAGGGTAGCTTCTTAATTTTTCAACAAGTAACTTACCACATAAGTCACAAGATCTATATATTTACTGCAGCATTAAAAGCATTTTTAAATCGTTTAGCTTTTGTTTTTTCTTTGTGAGATTCTCTTTGGAGGTTAAAATAGCTGCGACATTTTGACCTCGTTTTCGTGTATTTTCGATAGCACTACATTGCGGAACAGGACTTAATTGTTGAAGTATCTTGCCTGGAGTAATGTCTTCTGTTTTATTGTCATTCTCTGGATCGCGCGGTGATGATGGTTTTCTAACTGACTCAAGTTCATTTTGTTCTATCAACAATTTACGGTTTTCTTTCGGTAGTAAAGCTTTAACTCTTGATGGTCCTGAAAGTGAATCGGGATATTCCTGCAGTTCAGTATCGGACCGGGTTGGTTGTCCTGTTGATGCTTGTTGATTTCCTAGTCCCTGTTCCACTTGATCTACGAGATATGCACAATTAGGAATAATATCGGGGTCAAAAGGGTAGATTCCAGTACTCCTGAAGGATGAAACTGCATTAGAACCCGTTGCTGCTTTTGCCCATGCCTCTGACACTAACTGTCCAAACTGAAGCCTGATAATTTTTCTTGACGGATTTAATTTCATCCACTTATTGCATGCATTGTTCCACGCTGCCTTCAACGATTTAAAAACAGCCCTATCTAAGGGCTGCAAAACGTTTGTGATATGGCTTGATAAACTTGACATAATAATATCATTTTGCTCTACACAACTATGATGAGATGAGTGTCCATCTACCACCAAAAGAACTTTTCCTTCAACCAACCGAAAAAGAGGTCAGACTTGATGTAAGCCGATTTGGGATTCAAGAATTGGAATAGACAACTTCATACAAAGTAACCCTTATTTTAAGTGTTAAATAAGATAAAATTATAAAAATTAGGGCTTTCCATTTGAAAAAAGTAACTTTTAACGATTTTTTAAAGTATATGTATAATGTCAGTTTTTGATCACCCTATATTTATTTATTATAAAAAATATCAGCACTGGCCACTAAAGTGGATCCTTTTGGACAAGGAAGCCAGGAAAGGAAAGCAGATATTTATATTTATATCTAGACCTGCTAACGTAATTTTTTACATAAAATTCAAAATATCTCAAAAACAGTTCAACTTAGGTATAGGATATTATACATGAAATATACCTAGAATTTTTCGAGGAACCCAAAAATTCGATAATATAGAGGGTTTTCTATTTAAAAAAAGAAAGTTGATGTCTACTTCCGGTGTAACTGGAGGTGCCGCCATCTTGAAAATATTTTGCGCGAATTGCCCCACTCGACTTTAGTTAGCTGCCAAAATTTCAAATTTTTCCAAAGCCTACTTTCTGAGAAATCGATCGCCGCAGTTCGTCGTGGGACACTCTGTATAATAATAAATAATATATAATAAATTTATCTTCCCAAATTCTTACTGAAGCAGAACAATCCGTCCTCGCTAAAGGCAAAAATTCGCCATTACGCCAAAGGACATACCCGTAGAAAACATAGTGCCATCCGTTGAAGCGACAATTAGAAAACTTCCAGCAGAAGATGCTGGCGTAAGAAGGTATGAAACAGCAAAGATCATCTAAAATTTTAACCCGGTTAAGTCGAATCTATTAGTTGCAGAAAAATGGCAATAAAAACCTTAAACAACAATAAAGACATTTTGGTTCTTCCAGCAGACAAGGAAATGCCACTGTCGTCATGGACAAAACAGTTTACGTAAAGAAAATACAATTACTTTTGGACGACAACACCTACACAGTAACTCAAGTAGACCCGTCCAACAAACTTGAGAGACGGATAAACAACTTTATAAACGCATCCAACCTACTAGCAGAGGAGAAGAAGATGTTAATGCCAAGCAGCTGAAGAATCCCGCGGTTCTACAGACTACCTAAAATATACAAGATTAATATGCCTCATCGACCTATCGTCAGTGCATTAGGATCTCCTACTTACAAAATTGGTAAATATCTTTCAAATACTCTTAATTTTATAGGAAAAACACATTCATGGATTAGAAACTCTACATATTTTGTAGAAAAACTAAAAGCAATCTAATTAGATATCTTAGTAAGTTTCGATGTAGAATATTTTGTATAGAAGTATTTTATCAGTTTATTTTTTAAACTGTGAAATATGTTTTTTAGAAATATTTATAATCAACAGCAAAAGTTATGGTACGAGCGGGGATCGAACCTGCAACTCGGTGATCCAGAAGTGAAGGTTCGGTCCCCGCTCGTACCATAACTTTTGCTGTTGATTATAAATATTTCTAAAAAACATATTTTGTGTTTCAAGGAACTTTTTATGAATAAACCTCAGGAGGAGCCTGTCAGCAGTGGTAGCCAAAATCTTCATAAAAGCTTTTGAGAAGAAAGCCTTAGATACGCCTTCATTAAAGCGAAAATGATGGTTCAGATATGTAGACGACACTTTTGTAATATGGTCGCATGGTCCAGAAGACCTTCCTGTGTTTCTTGGTCATCTGAATCTATAGCATGCTAATATAAAATTTACAATGGAAATTGAATCAAAAGGCACGATTCCCTTCTAGATGTTCCTGTACAAAAGAAACGGGATGGTTCCTTAGGATACTCTGAATATTTCTTTCATTGATACACGGAACCACAGACAAGATTGCAAGGTTACTTAGCCGGTCCAACACACGTACAATCTTCAACACCTAACCTAAATAAATTAAATAAATGTGACGCTTTAATATTTTATGTAAAAAGTGGCTTAGTAACTATGTCGCAAGTATACACTGTCAATAATAACAAATTTCTATTTGTAAAACTAAATAAAAATGGAATATCAATAGGGGTTGTGGGAATATATAGGTCCCCATCTTGTAATCCAGACACGTTCATAGCAGATCTTGATATTTTTTGGCAGGAAAACAAACTTAACTGTCAGATTGACCTGTTCTGTAGAGATATTAACATAAACTTAATAGACAAAAATAGCATACCGGTAAATAATTATTTAAACTGTTTAAGTGAGCACGGTCTTAATAATGTAATACATAAACCTACTAGGGTAGATGGGGCTAGTGTTTCATGTTTGGACCACTATTTTATAAATATTAAAAATAATAACATTAAAAATACCAATAGTGTTGTGTTAGATAGTGCTTTGACCAATCATTACCCAATTCTGTTAAATATTGAAATTGGTAATGCTGTAAATCAAACAGAAAACAAATTATAAAAACTTTAAATTACAAAAGACTAAACAAGCTTCTGTCAAGACAAGGTTGGGATGTGGTCCTAAATTGATCAGTGTGCTACTCATTTGACTCAAACTTTGGTAAAAAATATTAATGCATCTGTAGTAGATATGTTACATGTAGAAGGAGGCGTCTCAGGCCATGAATTACTTCTGGGTTACTTATTTCGATAAGACGTAGGAACAAACTTAAAAAAAAACCACAATACACCCAAATGATTTAATAGCACTAAATATATATAAAGAATATAGAAAAACTTTATCAAAACTATTAAATAAAACAAAAACAGAATATTACAAAAATATTTAAAAAAAAACAAAAATAATCCTAAAAAAACTTGGGACACAATTAAGTCTGTTTTGAATTGTACTAAAGAACAAAATCCAACTTTCACAAATGACGATGGTATTGTAAAAGATAACAAGCAAGGTGCAGAAGATTTTAATAATTTTTTTTTAATACCGTAGGTAAAAAATTAGCACAGGCTATTCCCAAATGTACTAGAGTTCAAAGTAATAATAATTGCCTCTCTTCTTTTTTTCTAAGATCTATGAGGAAGGGTGAAATGGTTAGCATTATTGGTTCGCTTAAAAGTAGCACTGCTTGTGGAGTGGATGGTGCCTCAGCTGAAGTCATAAAAAATAATCACCAGGATCTGATAGAGCCTGTTATGTATTTGGTAAATTTAATATTTTCAACTGATGTTTATCCAACAGTCTTTAAGGTATCATTGATTAAACCTTTGCATAAATCTGGTCCTAGGAATGAATTTGGAAATTATAGACCGATTGTTCTAACTAGTACACTAAATAAAATAGTTGAAAAGTGCATAAGACTCAGATTGTCAGAATATTTAAATAAAAATAAGCTCATTTCTGGGAACCAGTATGGATTCAAAACCAATTGTGGTACAAAGGATGCTTTGTGTAGGCTGACAGGAGAGATGTTCTCGAGTTTAAATAAAAGAGATAATGTCTAAATGGGATTTTCTTAGACCTAGCGAAGGCATTTAACACTGTGTCACACCCTATTCTGTTTGAGAGGCTCGAAGAAATAGGAGTTAGAGGTTTGACACTAGATCTGTTCAGATCATACCTTCATAACCGATCTCAAAAAGTTGGAATAGGTAATGTTATCAGCAGCCCTTCTTTGATAGAGTATGGTGTGCCACAGGGTACAGTGCTTGGCCCTGTTTTATTTACTATATATGTGGATCCGTTATTAAGACTTCTGATTCGAGAAAGTGTCTTTTGTTATGCTGACGACACGGCCATTACTGTAAAGGGAAATACTTGGGAAAATGTACTAAAAAATTCTGAAATAGCTTTGAGTAGGGTAAAGAGAGGCTAGATGCTAACCTTCTGACATTGAATGTTGACAAATCCTGTTTTGTTTGCTTTTCTTTAACCAAAAAAAATATTCCTGTTAATAGGGCAATTACCATACGTGATCATAATTGTAGAACATTTGATAATTGTCTCTGTTCTTTGAAAATAACTTCAATTGAAAAAGTGAAATATTTGGGTGTTATAATTGATCAGTGCGTTAAGTGGAATTTCCATGTTGAATATATAACCTCTAAAATAAGAAAATTATTTTATAGATTTTATCAACTTAGACAAATATTAGGGAGAAAAAGTATAATCACTATGTACAAGTCTCTTGTGGAGTCCGTTTTAAACTATGGAATTTGTGTTTGGGGAAATGCCAGTGCTACAGTATTAACGCCTCTCGTTATAGCTAAAAAAAGAGTATTAAAAATATTACTTTTTAAAAATAAAACATACCCAACAGTTAATCTATACCAAGAAGCCCAGGTACTTGAATTGAATCAGCTCTACATAAAAGCAGTAATAAGACTTCTTCTAACAAATAAAATTTGCATAATAAGTAACGATCATACTTTTTATACTAGACACCAAGCCATGGGTTCTGCTACTGTTCCCAGAACACCATTCTCGGCCATTCAAAAAAGTTTGATGTATGTTGCACCAAGAATATTTAATAAGTTACCTTTAGAATATAAAAGTAAGTCATATAGGGCAGTAGTTATAATAGGGGAGCGCCTCCTCCTCCTCCTCTTCCTCTCTCTCATGTCCCTCATTCTTAACTTCCTCCCCTTTTATTCTCATTCGCATCATATTTTTTAATTTTTTCTCTTTGTTCTCCCACATTTGATTTTGCATTCTTAAGTCTTATAAATAGGTGCATCATGATCATTTTAGTATGTTAAGGTACGAGTGACTGTTAAAAGAAAAAAATCTGTTGAATAAATCTATTAATAATAATATTAAAATAAAATGAGTGAATCAGTTGGAGAAAGAAGTCGATCCATTCCGCTTCAGACAATTAGCCTCGAAGAAATTATACCAGGAGTTCAAGAATAAAATATACCATTAGTTCGAGTAGAAAATAATGGGATTGTTTTAAAAAATTTGAATAAAACTGAGAGTGAAGAGAAAAAAGTGTTTTGTGCTATTTGTTTTGAAATAATCGAATATTATGATTCATGTAGACCAAATACATGTTCCCACATTTTTTGTTTAAAATGTATTTTAAGATGGAATGATGAAAATGGTTGTTCTATAATGGTAAACAATTGTCCTGTATGTCGCACTAGATATTACTATTTGGTACAAATCTTCAAAGATGTAATTAGACATCATTTTGTTGTAATTTTAAAAAGAGGATAATATTTTTTATAATTTGTGTTTGTGAAAACTCTGGTAACAAATAATTTTGTAAAAAAAAGTAAATGTAAATATATATAATAATTGACACACATTTTTTCCCTTTCCTATATTGAAACGACAACAATGATCTAACAAGTTTTTTAATACATACTAATTTTCACATTACACAACAAAACAATTGTTATGGGTTTACACAAAAAGTGCCACGCCCTAAAATGGCACCACTTTTGCAAATGGAAGCTTAAATTTTCTTATGGGAATTTACATGTAAAAATGACGGTTTTGATTGTCGGACCGGCATAGCCTAATCTACTACTTTTTAATTATACTAATAATATTAATATAATTTGCATCAAGTAAGAGAAAACTCAATTGAATACAGATACAAGCGTTAACAAAATGTTATGCTAATATATGAGTGCTTCTAGTGGCAGTTGACATAATCGACACTTTTTTTTTTACATATGATTAGCTATTTCATTTACAAATACAGTGTCAGATGTTAGAATAAAAAGAAGTATTTTGCATATAGCAATGAAAATATATAACCGCTTATAGTAACAGTTGACATTTTTTAAAATTAATATTGTTGACGTATTCTACTTATTATCTTTACAATTTATGTTTAAAATTAATATTTTTGATATAATCTACCCATTACGTTTATAACCTATATTTAAAATTAATATTGTTGAAATAATCTACCCATCACCTTTACAAACTATGTTTATTATTAATATTTAACAATATAATTTTCTATCTCTTTTTTTTCATTTTTGTTGCAGTAAAAGCAAGCATGTTCAGGAATTAGTAGAAAAAGATGTATCCTACAAATAGCACAATGTAAATCAGAAGCACTAACAACATAGGCTCTTTTGTAGTGGCAGCTCACATGATCGGACTCCCCTCTCCGTAAATATCTCATGTGAATTGCACTACAAGGAAGGCAAATAGCAAATGTTCCTAGTCTTCGACTTTCAATTTTAGAGTAGCTTTGTATAACACATACATCTTTTTCTTCAAAATTATTAAATAATTCACTAGCCCTAAACTTGCTTACTTTTACGTCAGCCTCGGTTCCTAAATTTAGCAATTGTCCATCCATGTCCACTCCTTCGTCAATTTCCTGATCATCTTCCTCCATCTCTTCTTCTTCCTCCTCAATATAATTAATGTCTATGTTACATAAGAATGATCTTCTAACAAGCCTAGATGATTTGTCCAAAAATGAATGTTTATAAGTGATGGAATCGCCTTCCAAGTTAATAAAAATTTCTTTTCTTTCTTCAATTTGAGCGGCGTTCTCCACATTATTTTCTTCAATTTGGTCAGCGTTTCCAATCATATTTTCTGCCATCGTTAGGAGCTTTAGATTTAGATAGATATATTTGATAAAAAACAATTTTGGTTATAGCTTATAAAATAATATCGACAACTGATATTACAGCGAATGATACTGTATGATCGTCGAGTGGATGTTCTTAAGTATATATCCCATCAACCACCACTTTTACTACCTGCAATACTTAAGTTTTTTTTTTTTTTTTTGCTGTCCCTTTCCCTGTCAGTTTCCTCGGGGGGGGGGGGGGGGGCTTCGCCCCCCTCCCCGCTCCGCCAACCCCCCTACGGGGGGCTTCGCCCCCCTTAAACCCCCCTCACCCTCACCTTATCTTCTTTCTCTCCCTTCCTTCTTTCTCTTTTTTATATGTTTCTCCGTTTTCCTTCCTTCTCCTTTTTCCTTCCTTCTCCTTTTTCCTTCCTTCTTCTTTTTCTTTCCTTCTCCTTTTTTTTCTTTTCTTCTTTTTTAATCTAACCTAACCTAACCTAACCTAACCTAACCTAACCTAACCTAACCTAACCTAACATAACCTAACCTAACTTAACTTAACCTGAAGAGGGTAGCCCGACATTGGGGAACCGGGATTTTAGTCTCGGAAATTCAGGGGTCGGGGGGGGGGGGGGGGGGGAGGGGGGGGGGGGGGGGGGTAAGGTTGTTGATCGGCTTGGGAAAGTGGTTTTTAGAGATTGTCGTTCAACTTTAAGTAGGACACATGTGATTAACTTTTGCATATAAAATCGCCTCAGCGAAGAGACGAATGCAATTGATTTCTGCATTCACACTGTGCAGAGCTCGCGAGTTTTCTGGTGTTTACATTGTGTCTATTTGGTAAATTTTTATTTTTATTTCTAACATTTTTATTTGGCAAGATTTAATTCTTATATATATTGGTGACATTTTTATGTACATTTGTGGCATTTTTATTTATTATTACGATTTTTTTTCATAATGGACAATTTTTTGACATCGACTAGCCAAATAATTGACAATGACTTTGACTTATACACATGTACTCAAATGCAGAATTTTGCAAACCAACAAAACAATGAAACAGACGTATTTACAACTAGTCAACAACAAACTATTCAGGACTTGAATGAAATTATTTACAACAGCCAAGTTCAGAATAATGCCAACAAACACAACAACGAAAAATATTTATTTACAGCTACTCAACAACAAACTCTTGACGATCTTAATGACATTATTGACAACAAAACGCACTTAATTACAACAAAAACTAAACAAACTCTTGAAGAACTGAATGACA
The DNA here is from genome assembly GCA_030620095.1 of Kuschelorhynchus macadamiae. Taxonomy (NCBI): domain Eukaryota; kingdom Metazoa; phylum Arthropoda; class Insecta; order Coleoptera; family Curculionidae; genus Kuschelorhynchus; species Kuschelorhynchus macadamiae. Next base: position 495,105 of record JAUTXW010003347.1, read on the forward strand.
TTGACGAAACTCAAAATTCTAGCGATGAGGATATTGTTTGTTTTCAAAAATCTAATCCAAATTATTTAACATTAAAATCGCCAATTAATTCTCCGAGACCAATTTGCTCTCCCTTTTTGTTTAGTGAAAATTCTGATTCGGAAGAAGAACAAATTGATCAAAATTTAAGTTTGGCTATTTGTCCTACTAATTCACCATATGATATTGTAAATTCTGATTCGCAAGAAAAACAAATTGATCAAAATTTAAGTTCGGCTATATCTTCTATTAATTCACCATTTGCTATTGTAAATTCTGATCCGCAAGAAAAACAAATTGATGCAAATTTGACTTCGGATATTTCTCCTAATAATTCACCAGTTGAACAAAATTCAATTTCGAAACCATCATTTATCATTAAAAAAAAATTTAAAATTAATAAAAAAAATAAAAAACAAATAGCAAACCTTAAGTGTCTGGGTTTCGCTATTCAAAATTTAACTAATTTGATCACAATTAAAAAGGGAGACGAAAGTACGGTGAATTATGTTAAACAGGCCTTTGACAAATTAGTTGACTCATTTGAAGAAATGGATTCATAAAGTCAATTAATTTCTATTGCTTTTTTCAAAATTTGACTATAACTAAATAAAAATGCACAATATTAATTTTATTATTATACAAAGAACTTCAAAAATGCAATTGCTTTTTTCAAAATTTGACTATAACTAAATAGAATTGCACAATATTAATTTTATTATTATTATTATGCAGAAAACTTCAGAAATGCATAAGTGTGTAACATGTAATAAAGTCTTTACTAGAAAGGATAATTTACTGCGACATATTAAAAAACATGTTAACGGAAATTCCACAAAACTCAACAGTTGGTTGAAAAAACCAAAGCTTGTTAAAGGTAAGAACATTTTATTTTTCATGTCATATTTTGTAAAATATTTTTTTCTTAATTTATATAGATTCTACAAATATTGTAAAATATTGTAAAGAATGCAAGAAAAATATAAACCAAAGTCTATGGGGTGGACATCTTCGATCTAGTGTGCACAAGAACAATTCCAAAATAGGCTTGGAGGAAGGTGTTGAAATTATCAAGTCAGCATTCAGGGAACGAATAATATCTTATAGGATTTCCTCACATCAAAACTTCATAAATGTGAAAGAATATTTTCAACATTTGGAATACAAAATTGCACATCTAATAGATCAAGAACTGCAGAAACATAAATGTATCAAGCTAAATATGGAACTGTTCGGTTTCTATTTTAACCCCAGCAGCGACAGCTATGATGTCAAATCTTTTAATGCGCCGTTCCAAGTCATTTGCCAGGGATATCAGAAAAAAGAACTGTTAGAGCAAATCTGCACCATTATTGACCAGAAAGCTGACGAATTTGCAGAAAGAGATTCAGGTAAAGAATTTATTTTCGATTTTACAACAGCAACAAAAAAAGTAATTTTTTAATTTTTACGTTGCAGGATGGGCTTTGATGAATTTACTTCATTTGGAAATTAATGTTAACAAGCACAATCCGCTGAGAGCCTCATCTTTTATCGAACTTCCTCAAGAGATCAAGAGACGTCAAGCTGTGATCAACATTAGGAATGATGACAACTTTTGCTTCGCCTGGGCAGTTGTGTCTGCTCTTCACCAACCACGCGGATTAGATTTTGAAACTTCATCCTACCCACACTACTCTTCTGTTTTGGATATGTCAGGTATAGAATTTCCAATGTTGCTAAAGAACATTAAGATTTTTGAAGAAAAAAATAACATTTCTATTAATGTATATGGATTAGAAATTATAAATCCTAAAAAGGGGTATGAAGTAATTGGTCCACTTTATTATTCATCGAATAAAAAAAATCAACATGTCAATTTATTGTTAATAAGTGATGATGATGAAAAAACTTTTCATTATTGCTATATTAAAGATTTATCAAAACTAGTTTCTGCACAAATTTCTAAACATCACGGAAAAAAATATATTTGCGATGGTTGTTTACAATATTTCCCTACAGAAGAAAATTTATTACAACACAATAGCTATGATTGTGATCATTTACGAATTAACCTACCTTCTAAAGAATTAATAAAAGATAAGTTTGGAAACTATTCATATGATAATATTTTGAAATTTGTAAATTATCATAAACAAATGAAAGTTCCTTTCGTGGTGTATGCAGATTTTGAATGCATTTTAAAGCCTTTAAATAATGACAATGTTGATAAAAATCCTAATACTTCATACACCTTAAAACAATATGAACATATTCCACATTCATTTGCCTATTACATTAAATGTTCCTTCGACGATAATTATTCTAAATTTGAAAAATATAGAGGTCAAAATTGTGATACATTATTTATAAATTCTTTAGAAAGAGATGTGTATAACATATACAATAAATATTTAAAGGCTCCTAAAAAAATGATCCCTTTGAACGAACTGGACAAAATTTATCATAACTATGAAAAAGTTTGTCATATTTGTAATAAACCTCTTTTAAATGACAGGGTTGCAGATCATTGTCATATAACCGGTCTTTATAGAGGTCCAGCTCATTCACTCTGCAACATAAATTACAGAATACCTAACTTTATTCCAGTTATATTGCATAATTTGCGTAATTATGATTCTCATCTATTTCTTAAAAAATTATGCTTAAACAAAGAACAACTAACAGTTATCGCACAAAACAAGGAAAAATATATTTCATTTGAAAAGCTTATTCATGTGGATAACTATTTTGATAAAAAGACACAAAAGGCTAAGAAAAAAAATATATCATTAAGGTTTATTGATTCATTTCAATTTCTATCCCATTCTTTATCAAAACTCTCTGAAAGCTTAAAAGATGAACAATGTAAGGAAATAAAACAAATTTTCAATGATGAAGAAAGATTTAAACTTATTCGGCAAAAAGGTGTATTTCCTTACAGTTATATTGATGATTATTTAAAATTAGAAGAAACAACTTTACCTCAGAAAGACCAATTTTATAATACTTTAACGGATGAGCACATCAGTGATGCAGAATACCAAAGAGCTGTAAAGGTTTGGCAATTGTTTAAATGTGAATCTCTTGGTCAATACTCCGACGTTTACTTACTCTCTGATACTTTACTTTTGGCAGATATTTTTGAAAATTTTAGAAGCACTTGTTTATCCACATATAAGCTCGATCCAGCTCATTTTTACACTTTTCCAGGTTTATCCTGGGAGGCGTGTTTGCGTTATACTGGAATAGAGTTAGAATTGTTAACTGATCCAGATATGATACACTTTTTCAAAAAAAGCGTTCGCGGTGGTGTGAGCTCTTGCATTTGTAGAAAATCTGAAGCTAATAACCCATTTCTTTTAAATTTTGATCCTTTAAAGCCAACTAAATACATAATTTATTATGATGCAACAAATTTGTATGGTTATGCAATGTCACAGCACATTCCAACGGGAGATTTTGTTTGGTTAACAGATAAAGAAATCAATGATTTAAATATTATGAATATTTCTAAAAAATCTAATAAGGGATATGTTTTAGAAGTTGATTTAGAATATCCTACAAGTCTACATTCCTATCATAACGATTTTCCGTTTTGTCCAGAAAACTTTAAACCGCCAAATTCTAAATGCATAAAATTAATACCCAATTTAAATGATAAATCAAAATATGTTATTCACTATCAATTATTAAAACAATGTTTGGAACATGGACTCAAGTTAACTAAAGTTCATAGAGTTTTACAGTTTTCTCAATCTGATTGGTTGAAAAAATATATAGACTTGAATTCAAGATTAAGAAATGATTCAAAGAATGAATTTGATCGTAATACTTACAAGTTGGCAAATAATAGTATTTATGGCAAGACTATGGAAAATGTTGATAGGAGAATTGACGTAAGACTTGTTACAGAGTGGGAAAAAAATAGAAGAAAAGATGGTGCTGAGAATTTAATTGCAAAACCATATTTCAAGGACTTAACAATATTTTCTGAAAACTTGGTAGCTATTCAAATGCAAAAGATTCAAGTTACTTACAATAAACCAATATATGTAGGCTTCTCAATATTAGATATATCTAAAACTGTCATGTATGATTTCTTTTATAATTTTTTAAAACCTCTTTATCAGGAAAATATTTCACTTTTATACACCGATACCGATTCGTTCATTTTAGAAGTCACAACTCCAAATATTTATTCTGACATGATAAAAAATATTCACAAATTTGACACATCTAATTATGAATTTAATAATATTCATGAAATGCCTATTACAAAGTCAGTTATAGGAAAATTCAAAGATGAATATGCTGGTGAACCCATTACTGCTTTCTTTGGTACTGGAGCAAAAGCATATTGTATTAAAACGGAAAACAGTTTAACAAAAAAAGCAAAAGGTGTTAAAAAAAGTGCAATTAAAAAGCAGTTGGATTTTATTCATTATAAAGATGTTGTTGAAAATCATTCTAAAACCTTTTGTTCAATGTATGTTTTTCGATCTAGACAACATACAATTTTTACAGAGTTAATTAATAAATTGGCTTTGAGTTCCGAAGATGATAAGCGGTATAAAATTCCCTATAGTTTTAATACATTAGCTTGGGGACACCAAGATATTGCTTTGTATCAATGGAATGCAGAACATGAAGATTTAGATATATTTATGTAGATATTATAAGGTATTTAAATTTGTTGTTTTTGAAACCAAAGTTAGTCTTCATAAGTCTTTCACAAAATGTGCATAGAAACTTTTGACAAAGAAATTGATAACAGTTATTTTAAAACATATGAAAAACGACTTTCCACTTTTAAAAAATGGAAAGGAAAATTGAGACCAGAAGTGTTAGCTGGAGCTGGCTTTTACTATACTTCAATCAATGATATTTGTAAATGTTTTTATTGTGGTATTGAAATTTTTGATTGGTTAAGTTATGATGATCCTATTGTGGAGCATAAGAAATTTGCTAGGAATTGTGATTTAAATAACTGTTTATGGAAAAATAGGAATCGAATAATTGTAACCATTCAAAATAAGTCTTCAAGCTACACATTTTATATAGTATTATTAATATCCTTATTTATGAACTTTTACATATATTTAAATTAAGTATTTTATTGTTATTTTTTTACAACTGCTTTTGCTTTCGTGGTGAAAGTATCTGCTTAATGTTAATAAATTTGGAATATAATTATTAATTTGTTTTAATGACTATCAGTAGATCTCAATTTATTCTTCTTTATTTTATTTTCCAAAATGTTTTTTATGTTCATCATCCCCCTGGCGTAACACAGTGTGAAATATGTTTTTCTAATAAAACAGACGTCACTCTAAGTAAATATTGTAAATTTATGAAAATTGGATTAATTAACAATAGTACAATTAGTTGGATGGAACGAATAAATGGAAATGAAAATGCAAGTAAATTTTTTAAAATTTTGTATCATTATCCAAATCGATCTATTTTTGATACAAATTGGATAGAAAGGTTAGAGTTTAAAAATAATCAGTTACAAATTTTAACCCCCAACTGTACCAATTATTATGACGGATTCAAAAATTATTACTTTTCCATCATTAGTGTTACATTAAACTTTGCATTATTTTTATACATTACCATTTTAATTATTTATCTTTATTACAAATTTCAAACTGGAAATCTATTTTTTCATTAATCCATTTTAATCAAAACTTTAAAGAAAGTGGGGATGAGAATATTTAAGTACAAGAATAACACAATATGTTTCAGTCTCGTTTAGTCATTATGAACAACGCCGTGGTTCATAAACCTTTGGAAACGCTTCTTAATTCAAAAATTTATTTTTTAAATAATTCTTTGTCAAAATTTGTTCTTGTTGGCATTAGTTTAAATGATTTTTCTCCAAAAATTGTAATTGGTGGAAAAACTGGATTTTCAATCGCACTAACCGAAGAAAATTGGAAAGACATTTGTGTTCATCAAGGAATTATTGTAAACAATTTCTACTTTCCTCAAGTTGATCAAACCAGTGTGAATATAAACAACATTCATCTGCAGGTTCAGAAAATAAATGATACCCCTGTTCTACAAATTACAAAAGGCCCACACTTCATATACTTAGGACAAGAGTCTTTGGACAATTTGTGGCGATTAAAGGAAATTATTGATTATAGATTATCTATACTTAAAAGGCAAGAATTCAATACATATTTCAAAATATTTCAAAATAATATTTCATCTGATTGTGGCGACTTGTGTACGCATGTTTATAATATAATAAGTCCAACAGAAAATCCTAACAGTGAAAATGTTTCAACTATGATGGAATTACTTGCTTTATATCCTGAACAAATGGAAAACAAATTGAAGCAAAATGGAACAAAACGAAAATATTACGAAGAAAACAATGAAAATGGATCAAAAAGAAAATATTACGAAGAAAACAATATCTTTTCTGGAAGAGAACAATAAGGTGCATGTGTTAGTGAAGTGGAGCTTTGCTTACAGACAAGCCCGTAGGAGTAACTTTCAGATGTGGTACTTAGATAGACTCCGTTTTGAAAAAAGAATAAATGATTGTAAACTTATTCTAGATTCGATATTATCTGAGGAACATAGAAATAAAATATATTTGACACGTTTTAATAAAAATTGTATTTGATGTTTTACTTAATAAAATTTTAGTTTAGTAAATGTGAATTTTATTTGAAATTAATTAGCACATTAAGACTTTGTAATTTGTATCAGCTAAAGCATAAAGTGAGGAACAGAAATAAAACAAATTTAACTAAAATTTAATTTCAATTTAATTAAACAATATTTTTTTTATCAATCCATGTATTATATTTTTTATCAAGTCCTAACCATTTCACATAAACTTTGTTTCCTTTCCTTCTCAAAATCTTCTCAATAAGATACACATCGGTATGCTTTACTTTTAGTAATTCTTGCTCATAAAAACCACCCAGAATGTCCTGATTATCTTCGTCTTGAATTAAATATGTCCAAGGGTTTGTCATCTTAACTTCTTTAATGTGGAATATCTCATTTGACCAATTTGGTGTGTAACCTTTTGAAAATGCCTCTCGATGCTTGCTTATTCGTACGTGATCACCCACTTTAAACTTTGGAGATTTTATATCTAACGTTTTAGCATGAGTAAATGCAGATTTCAAGATTCTATTTTCATTTGTTTTATTTACTTGTTTTGGCTTCATTCCTATTGAAGAATGTTTTGTATTGTTATAATCTTTTACAATATCCGCTAATATATTAAACCATTTGTAATTTCCTTGAATGCTAAATATTTTCCACATATTATTCTTTAAAGTCCTGTTCACTCTTTCTACTATACTCGCTTTCAAATTGGAAAACGTGCTATAATGGTTAATTCGAAATTGTTGCATCAAATTTTGAAAATTTACATTGAAAAACTCTCTTCCTCTATCCGTTTGCAAGTTTTTTGGTGGAGTTTTTGCACTGATTAATATTTTTTTCATTGCCGCTGTTACGTCTTTTCCAGATTTAGATTTTAACGGTTCGGCCCAAACATACTTAGAAAATACATTTATGGTAATCAAGATATATTTAAATCCCTTATTAAATTTGGCATAGGGTAACATTTCAACCAAATCAGCTTGAAAAAGATCATTTAACCCTTTCACTACCACCCTTCTGCGTTTGTAGTTTTTTCTAGCAGGTTTATGTAATTCATTAACGACTTGCTGTTTAACGGTTGTCATGACAACAAACTTGTTTATTCAATTTTAAGGAAGTTCACTTTCTATGTTTTGTAATAATTCGAAATATAACTTTTATATGTTTTTTCCCATTCATTCAATTTATCAATTTGTATTGTATAACTTTTTTCATTTAAAATTTTACTAATTTTAGTAATCTCCTTTTCTAACGCATTAAAGGATTTTTTTATCTCTCCAGTTAAGAAAGTAGTTGATCTACTATCACTATTTTTTAATTCCTCCTCTGTTTTATTTAATTCTTGTTCTAATTTCTTAATTACACTGGACATTATATTTTCCAAGGAAATATATTGTTGATTTTCTTCCAAAGTGAGTTGGTCAATTGTTCTACTGTTAAGAATGCTATTTTGATTTCTTTTTTTTTCATCATCTAACCTTTTTATAAAAGTTCTTAATTGTTTAATTTTTTCCTTGTGTTTTTCAATTATTACTTCTCTTATATTTGTTTCCATTATTTTATTAATTTTGTTGATATCATCACTTAATTTTTTGTCTTCCTTTTTAACATGTTCATTTAAAAATTGCAAATCTTTACTTATTTGATTTAGCGTTAGCAACTGTTTATTAACGTTTTCAATTGAGGTATAGCATCCTTTAATCTGGTTCTCATACTTTAAAAAATTTTCATCAAAAACCTTAAGCTTTTTAGCAAAGATTTCATTATTTGTTTCATTTTCACCTAATCTCCTTTTTAAATTATTAATGTCACTTATTCTCTCTTGATTTTGTTTTGAAATATGGCGTCCAAATTTATCAACTGTCATGTTGAGCTTTCATTAAACAATAAATATGATTATATTTGATAGCTGTTATTTATAGTATTACTTTATCTTCTCTTAATTCTTCAATAATAGAGATAATCTCGTTACTATGAGCATTATTTCCCGCATCACTTGATGAAATTAATAAACGTAGCCTATCAACAATTTCGTTAACATTATTCCAGTATACATAGTCTGTATTTGATCTGTTTGTTTTCAAAATTAATCCCTTTCCTGTAGATTTGGCTCTAGTTGTTCTAAACGGAGGTTTTGGTTTGTTAAATGCTGTAACTAATCTTGGCAAGGTTTTTGTCTTTGTAATCCCCTTTCTTTGTAAATATGGTCCTATTATTGTAACATATTTGTGTGATGTATTTCCTTGAACTTGTTCATTTGAATCAAAATTCCTACGATATACATTTGTTTTAGCTAGAATGTTCATGTAATTATCTAAATCTTCCTTCTTATAACCTTTCGGTTCTTTTTTGAAAAGCAATTCGTATAAACCTGGCGTGCCTGTGTACGTTATTCCTCCCACTTTAATGTCTTTTCCAATAATTTCTACCGGTATCTGTGTTAAACCAAAAGAAAACTTATCCGTTTCGAGGTCATGAACTATTCCATAATAATGGTCAAATTTATGTTGTGTATCTTTCACACCCTCATCAATATATGATCTGGGTAATTCATGAAAATCTGCTAAGTAATCTTTATATGATGGTGTACCAACATAGGTTTGAATTGTTTTTCTAGTTTGTTCCAATATGTCTGACAAGTTTAAATTTGTTGTTGTGTCACTAGAAGGATCTGAAGTTTCTGCTATAACAGTTGATGACAATGGTTGTACTACAGGAGAGGAAGAAGTGATACTACTGTCATTTAAAAATGTTGGTAGTTCTGTAGGGAGTGACGGAGTTTTTCCTGTTTTCTGAATATTTTTCGTCGGAGTTGATGTTTTATAAAGCTTTGTAGGTGTTTTGAAATCTTCATACTTTGAAACTCTTTCTTCTTTTAAATCGAATGGTTCGGATTTACCAATACTTGAAATTAGCTGTTTAAGTGGTTGTGTTATTGGTCTATAAGTTTGTTCTAATTCGGACTGAGCAGAAGAAGTAGCTAATTTCAAGCTTTGATATTTCTGCTTCACGGCTTGTCTGGATCTTATTAATTCTCGAGCTAAACGTTTATCCATGCTGTACAAGTTTTAAATGAAATAAAACTGCAAATTTTTTACTTTTATAAATATATAAAGGAATCGAATTTACTCCTATATCTGCCGTGATTTACTTCACAATCTTTGTCAATTACAAGAAAGCCATATGGATCCATCCAACAGTTAGCACAAATATTTTTAAACTGATCAAATGTCATATCTAATATACAGTGGTCATTATATATATGTTTTAAACTCAAACAGTCCTGTTTAAATAAAATTAATAAGTTTGCATTTTCTCGAATTAGACGTTTAAGGATTGAGGAATATCCTTGAAAAATAAAAAAACAATCGGTGTTTCTATGCCTTCCATGCGTGAAATAGTCCCTAATAATAGATTGATTATGACAAGGAATATCATCAAAAATGATAACGGAATTTGGCTTTATCTCATGAGGTGAAATAATGTTCTCATCGCTATCATATTCAAAGTATCCAATTTCTTTCATAGGTTTTAACAACTTTCTTAAATATTCATATTTTGGTTGATCTAATGACTTTGAATAAACATAGACATTTTCAAACCTAATTCCATTTGGATGCTCGAGCAGTGTAAGCATAACGTTGGTTTTACCGCTACCACTGCAACCAACTATAAGCCCTCTTTTTGAACCACCGCAAAATAAGTCACCATGCTTTCTCAACTGTTTACTTAAAATTTTTTCATCATGATTATTTACTGGTAATGAGAATTTTTGTTTTTCAATCCTCATTCTTAATCACACTAGTAAATATTTTTAGCTGTAAAAGTATTTATACCAGAAAAATGTCAATGTGCTTTTAGTATAAAAAGAACTTCAATGACTGTGGGTCGCCATAAGTTGAAAAAAACTATTAAAACACGTAATAGAAAAGGCTCTGGTTTAGTAAATAAATTAATTAGCAAACTACCTTTCGAAGTTCATATACCAGGATATAATTATTGTGGTCCCGGCACCAACTTGGAAAAAAGATTAACTAGAGGTGACGTTGGTATAAATCCATTGGATTCCGCTTGCAAAGAACATGATATATCTTACTCTCAGACTGAAGATTTATCAAAAAGACACATATCTGACCAAATATTAGAAAAAAAAGCCTGGGATAGGGTAAAAGCTAAAGATTCTTCTATTGGTGAAAAAATTGCAGCTTTAAGTGTTGCAGGAATAATGAAGGGTAAAAGAAAGTTCGGTTTGGGATTAAAAAATACAAAAGGGGGTAAACTTAAATTGAGAAAAAAACGTATCATTCGAACGCCCAAAAAAATTGGAGGATTTCTACCTCTTTTGTTTCCCATTCTTGGCGCCCTGGGTGCACTAGGTGGAGGCGCGGCAGGAATTGCTAAGGCAGTAAATGATGCTAAAGCAGCTAAACAGCAACTAGAAGAAATACATAGACATAATATTGCAATGGAAAATGCTTCTAAAGAAGGGAAAGGATTATATATTAGACCATATAAAGGAAAGGGACTATTTATTAGACCTTATAAAGGAGGATCCGTCAAAATGAAAGCAATCAGACAAAAAAAAACTCAAAATAAGTTTTCCAAAAAGAGCACTTACGAACAATGATATTATTAAATATGTAAAGCTGTTAAAAATAACTGGCTTTAGAGGTGTTTTTATGCTCGATGAACTTCCAAAAAAAATTAATCTGAAAGAATGTGGTATTGTAAATTTGGATAAAAAACAAAATAAAGGATCTCATTGGACTGCTTATATTAAAAATAACAAAAATGTAATATATTTTGATAGTTATGGAAATTTAAAACCACCTTTTGAACTTCTCAAATATTTTAATTCGAATGGCAAAGTGGATGTATTTTATACTTATGAAAATAAACAAAAATTTAATTCATATAACTGTGGTCAACTATCCCTAAAATTTTTGCAAAAAAATATATAAAACTCATTATTTATTGTAATATCTCATTCATAAATAAACTGCAATGTCTACCACAATTGCCATATCAGGAAACAGTTCTGTTTTGTCTGCTGATTTTAATCCGCCCATATATTTAGAGGATGAAAAACAATATTACCTGGGTTTAGCTGATTTTGAAACGTTTATGACTATCCCCAATATAAAAGAAGGATATAATAAATTTTATATAGATAAAAAAGTAATTGTTATTCCCGACGGAACTTATGACATTACAGATATAGAAACATACATAAGAGAAAGTATAGAAGATTTATTTCCGAATGAAAAAATTTTTTTTCTTTTAAAAGCAAATGTTAATACTCTAAAAACTTTTTTAATGTGTAGTAGAATAATTGATTTTACCAAGGAAGATTCGATAGGAAAAATGTTGGGTTTTAATAGCAGGATACTAGAAGCTATGAAAGAGGAAGAATCAGATAATGTTGCAAAAATAACTAAGGTGAATGCTATTTGTATTGACTGTAATATTTGTGTCGGTTCTTACAATAATGGTAAACCTGTTCATATTATTCACCAGTTTTATCCAACTGTAGCTCCAGGGTATAAAATAGTTGAATCTCCTTTGCCCATTTTGTATTTTCCAGTTAGCGTCAAAGCAATTAACAATATAACAGTTAAAATAGTTGATCAAGACGGAGAACTTATCAGTTTTAGAGGAGAAACTATAACAGTAAGGTTACATTTACAAACAAGTGAAATATAAAATGGTTGTTAGATATAATAGAGCCCTTGGGATGAGACTTGCCCCTACCACTATCAACAAAGTAAAAACTTATAAAAAGAAAAAGCCTAAACAACAGTTCAGTATCAAATCCAACACCAACAAGTTAAGACGAGATAATCGTAAATTTCTCACATCCTTGGGTTTCACTGTTTTAAAATAATGAACATATTAAACGTAAACGAAAAGCTTTATGTAGACAATTCCATCGTCAGTTCTGAGCTTCACACATATCAACCATATATTTCTTCAAAATTCGATTACAATGATGAAATAAGGATCCCAATTCAAGAACTCGATGCTTACACTCTACCATCAGATAGTTTACTTTATATCGAAGGAAAATTAACTAATACAGAAGGTAAATATAAGAAAGAATTGCTATTTATTAACAATGGTATAGCCTTTTTGTTCAGAGAAATCCGCTATGAACTAAATGGAATTACTATAGATTCAATAAGAAATGTTGGATTAGCATCAACCTTAAAAAGCTACCTTTCTCACAATACCAACGAAAGTTTAAAACTGGAAAATGCAGGTTGGTTTCCACATCGGAAAGAAGGTGATACAATTTTAGTTGATAATGATGGAAAATTCTCCGTATCCATACCACTAAAAATGCTTTTAGGATTTTTTGAAGATTACAGAAAAATTATTATGAATATGAAACAGGAATTGGTTCTTATTAGATCAACTGATGATTTAGATGGTGTTATTTTCAAAGAAGATCCGGCACACCTTGTTACTGCTCCTGACACTCCATTGGTTACTTTCGATAAAATTTATTGGAAAGTTCCTCACATTCTAGTTGATATGCCACAACAACTTGCTCTATCAAAAATATTAGAATCAAATAAAGATATATTGATAGGATTCAGGAGTTGGGAACTTGTTGAATATTCTTCTCTAACCGAAACAACCCGTCACACATGGCCGGTAAAAACAACTAGTAAACTAGAAGCTCCTCGTCATGTTGTGATTGGCTTTCAAGAAAACAGAAAAGGGAAAATTGTTAAAGATATGAGTAAATTTGACAATATTACCTTGTCAAATATTAGAGTATATTTAAATTCTGAAAGATATCCTTATCACGATTTGTACTTAAATTTCGAAGAAAACAAATTTTCTGCTTTATACGAAATGTTTGCCAACTTTAGACAGTCTTATTATGGTGTTCCAAATGAACCCATTTTTAATCCTGAACAATTCAAAAACATTAGTCCTATTATACATATTGATTGCTCCCATCAAAAAGAAACAATTCAAACGGGATCCGTAGTAATGAGAATTGAATTTGAGACACACAATGCAATTAAAAAAGATACTTCTGCTTATTGTCTTATTTTACATGACAAATTATTTAGCTACAACCCTCTTACTAAAATTGTGAAACAATTATAAACTTTATCCCCACTATTTTCATATTTCGATTTAATTTAAAGAAATTTTCAAAAGCTTTTAGTTTTAATCATGACATCAAAACTACAACTACAAATTGAAAAATTTATTTTTAAAATTAATCAACTGAAAGAAGAAATTGCAAATTATTCAAGTAAAAAAAGTCTCATTAAAAAATTTGCTGCTTTGAAAATATGAGATTGGTTATAGATATTCAAGGATTCAAAGATGAAAAAAATAAATTTATACCGAAAGAGCTTGCAGCTTTTGATGGTTATGAAATGACTCATTACATTTTTAAAAAGCCTTTTCCAATGGAGTTTCTTTCACCTGATTGTCACAAGCAGGCGGTATGGTTAACGAAAAATTATCATTGTATACATTGGAATAATGGATTTACTCCATTACATCATTTCCCAAAAATAATTGAAACACTTACGAAGAAAGCAGATTTTGTTTTTGTAAAAGGAAGCGAAAAAAAGGATTTTATACAGAAATATTCTAAAAAGCATGTGATTGAAATAGATGAACAACCAGCGCTAAAGCTAATGGAACCAAAATGCTTCTATCATTCAAAATCACCTTGTATGTGTGCTTTGACAAATGTGTTATTTTTATATGACAATTGTTTTATGAATGAATAAAAATATAAAAAAAAAACTTAATTACCTTTTTATTTTGCATTAACCAACCATGATTGAATACAATTAATATGATACCTTAAATCTAATTTTCTAAATTCATTTAAAAGTTCATACTCATTTTTATATTTTAAATAATCATTACAAAATTTAGCGGCTAATTTACATTGTTTCATTCGATCTATATTATTAACATATGCTGACAAATCTTGTGCTTCTGCGTCTTCTTCGCCTACAATTGATAAATATTGGAAGTATGCAGCAGATATAATAAACTCTTCATACATTTCAGTAACCATTTGCTCCATTGTAAATATTATTAAATTTATTCTTCCTTTTCAATTTCTTGAAGAATAGTATCCTCGTCAATAAATTGCTTCAAGTCTTTTAAATAGTAACCAAAGCCAATATCTTTTAGATCTTGAATAAGTTGAAAAAAATTTAATGTTTCAATGTATTTGTTGCAACAGAGGGCAGCCTTTACGAATTCCTCAGATTGATTACAATAAAAGTCTATCCACTCCGGACCACTTGCCATACAATATGAGAAATAGGTTTTTGAAAGATTACTAAATTTCTCCTCTAATAATTTAACTGCAATCAGCAACTCAGCCATTTCATTTATTTAACATAATATTTTAAATATGTAGGGGGACGTCTCTTGCGAATAGGATTAACTTTCTTTGATAATACCTGTTTTTTATCTTCGTATAATTGAAACCTCTTTTGGGTTGCAATAATAGCAGGTATAAATTGGCAATCTTCTCCTATAAATTCTATTAGGTGGCTTAATTCTCCTACAAAGTATGATTTCCCAAATGTATTGAAAAACGTAGTAAGGCTTATAATTCCTTCTAAATAATCATCACAACAGTCAATTGCTTCCAAATAATCTCGTTTCAGTGGATAAAACAGCTTGGTGTATTCATCTTTCGAAATCACTTCAAAGAAATTGAGATATTTAACTTTTAACTGTCTGATAGTTGTAGTTAATTTTTCGCGATTACACATAATTCACTTATTACTTGACACATTTTTTTTTTGTTTTATACAAAATTGGTGGAAAAATTCAAAAATAACTTTTTACGCAACTCGAGCACAGCTTAGTAAATGTGTCTCGGCATACTAAAATGATCATGATGCACCTATTTATAAGACTTAAGAATGCAAAATCAAATGTGGGAGAACAAAGAGAAAAAATTAAAAAATATGATGCGAATGAGAATAAAAGGGGAGGAAGTTAAGAATGAGGGACATGAGAGAGAGGAAGAGGAGGAGGAGGAGGCGCTCCCCTATTATAACTACTTAGGGCAGTTAAGAATAAAATTAATGTTCGGTTGTTTCTAAACAGAATTGAAGTATAGTGAGATATTGTAAAATAATACATCTTTATTTTAACACTGTTACCTTGCAAGTCTATCTCCGAGATTGTATTGTAATGGCAGGATATTCTGGATTGTGTTTTCTGTTTTGTGAGAGTTCTATTGGATGGGAAAGGTTTTGTAAGGACAACTAAATTAACTAAAAAGTGCACACACAGACTTTTCAAGACCATTGTGCACTATAAAGATACAAATGAAAACTATCATTCATGTATTGTATTTATTTATAATTTATTTAATTTAATAAAGTAATAAAAAAGTAACACACACAAGTAAATTAAATAATGTTTGCGATCGCCAAAGGACATTATTTCTTTCCAAACGGAAGGAGTATATGCAATTCCTTGTGCCTGTGGTGATGTTTATATTGGAGAAACTGGACGACCCATATCGACTAGGCTTAAGGAACATGAACGATGTATCAGAAAAAAACAAATTGTATAATCTGCTGTATTTGAATCCCAACATTTCACTGGACGTGTCATAAATATAAAAGAAACCAAAGTTCTTGCATCGGTTTCGAGATTCTATAAACCGAAAATTAGAGAATATATTGACATTTATAAGCATCCTAACAATTTCAATAGAAATACGGGCTTCAGTCTACATCATACGTGGTTGCCGTTCATTATACACCGGGTCACGGTTCGGTGACCGCAGGTCGACTATAAATAGACCGACTAGGTATCTCCGGGCTCATTCAGTGTTCTGATCTCGGGAAGTAAAGATCCCTGAAGATGCCTCGTGCAATTGAAGGCGAAACTTGACCACACCCGTGAAAGCTTTCGTTCTATATATTCATGTAACTTATATATTAAAAATAAACATATTCTTTTAATTACAAAATGAAAACAAAAATTTGGTGCCGGAAATCTAACTTCTGATTTTAGATGTTTTCAATGTGCTGATACCAAAAATGCCACCTAATTTTTTCTATCAGCTCTAGTTTTTGAGATACAGGTTACAGGTTAATTGGTATTTTTTTCTGATAAAGGACAACAAATAAAGAGATAAATATGTACTTAATCGTCAAAATAGAAATTTCCCAGAATCTAATTAACCAAATGGATACCTGGAATTGTCGCTGACCCAACGTTCCTATACTAGGAACTACTCAATACACTGCTCTTAATTACTTTTATACCTGCAATTGCCTATGACCCGATCCTTCTATACCTGCTTGGCTGTACTCGGTTTAGTATATTACTGAGTTTTTCCAAGTAAAGTTTTGTGTAAATTTTGGTCGTTTTGTAATATCAAGACACTAAACTGAAACAATGGCATCCACAAGCAGACGTACCTGTGTAAATCATCCCGATGTTTTTTGTTATGTGTGTGGTGAATACACTTTGAAAGAGAGCAGAAAAACGATTTCTGACTTTGTGAAAAGAGCTTATCTTGCCTATTTTGGCGTTCATTTAGGAGATCAATATAAATCTTGGACCCCACAGTTCATATGTAAAACATGTGTTGAACATTTGCGATAGTGGACAACTGGAAAGAGGAAGTGCCTAAAGTTTGGTGTACCAATGGTTTGGAGAGAACCGCGAAACCATCATGACGACTGCTATTTTTGTCTTGTTAATAGTAAAGCCATAAATAGAAACAATAGACACAAATGTACATATCCTGATCTATCGTTTCCATCATTCAGCAGTCTACCCGAACCGACAGAAGATGATACAGAAGCATCAACGTCTGACGAAGTTCAAAGAATTCAATCAGAAAACGACAGCGAAATTGAAGCAGATTTAGCAACACCGCAGTGTTTCAATCAAGAAGAACTAAACGATCTTATAAGAGACCTGAATCTCTCAAAGGAATCCGCTGTATTACTTGCATCCAGATTAAAAAAAAGAATCTAATTTGTCCAGGTACTAATATTACATTTTATCGTAAAAGAGATAAGGATCTGCTGCCTTTTTTCGCTCAGGAAAATGACTTGGTATTCTGTAATAATATAAGAGGGCTCTTAGAAAAAATGGGTTTGCCTGAATACACTCCAGATGATTGGCGCCTTTTTATTGACAGTTCAAAACGTAGTTTAAAATGTGTTCTTCTACATAACGGTAACAAATATGGCTCAATTCCTATTGGTCATTCTACTACCATGAAGGAAGAATATGAAACAATTGCATTAGTTTTGAGAAAAATTAAATACGAAGAACATCAGTGGGTAATTTGTGTTGATTTAAAAATGGTTAACTTCCTCATTGGACAGCAGAGTGGTTATACAAAATATCCTTGTTTTTTGTGCCTTTGGGACAGCAGAGCTAAAAATGAGCACTGGGTTAACAAAAATTGGCCTTCAAGAGATATCATGATTCAAGGAAAACAAAACATGATTAACGAACCTTTGGTTTCAAGAGAAAAAATCTTACTTCCGCCCTTGCATATCAAGTTAGGCCTAATGAAGCAATTTGTGAAGGCTTTAAATCGAGATGGAAATTGTTTTGGGTATTTGTCACGTAAATTTCCTTGCATTAGCACGGGAAAACTAAAAGCTGGTATATTTGATGGTCCTCAAATAAGACAACTTGTTAAAGATCCACAATTCACCACATCAATGAACGAGACTGAATCTAACGCTTGGTGTTCATTTGTTCAAGTAGTACAAAATTTTCTTGGCAATCATAAAGCAGAGAATTACGTAGAATTAGTGGAAACTATGCTTTCAAATTTTATTATTCTCGGCTGTAACATGAGTAAAAAAGTTTACTACCTCCACAGCCACCTAGATTGTTTTCCGGAAAACTCAGGTGATTGTAGTGAACAGGGGGAAAGATTCCATCAGGATATTAAAACTATGGAAGATCGTTATCAAGGACGATGGGATACCCACATGATGGCGGACTACTGCTGGAGCCTTCAGCGAGACTGCCCTAGTAAACTCCATTCTAGAAAGTCGTATAAAAGAAAATTTGTATGTAATTAGTGACTAATGTAATAATGTAAATTAAGTTTTTGCAATAAATACTAGATTTGAGAACTTTTTTACATTCTGCATCCAAAAATTACCCAGGAACAGTTAAAAAATCGCAGGCACCAAAATGTGTGTTGGCCTGTGTTATTAAGCGTTCCACCGATTTTATTGTTCATGTACAGGATGTCCCATTTTGGTTGCAATTGCGGAATATCTCGCATATTTTTAAAGATAGAACCTTGCGGTTTTCGCAAACCTGAGCTACTTTTTTGTAAAACGAAGGATGCCGCAAACAAAATACTCATAGCTCTTCGAGCTACAGGGCGATATTGAAAATATTACATCTTCAGGTACCCCTTGTATCTCAGTTGTCTGACAACTTGTTAAAAAGATGAAAAGGGATACTTTTAGAACTTTTTACGCTGAATCCAGTAGCATAGTCTATTTTTGTCTAAATATTACTGTTTTTGAAATACTGACCAATACTTGTTTTTTTTTTAAATGGGACACCCTTTATATTTGTCAGAAAATTAAGTTGACTTTTCACAAGCTTCTCAAAAATATATAACAGTATGGGTCTATTTTAATAAACAACAACAAAAATCGTAATTTTCATAATTCGCATTCAAAATTTTGCAGTAGGCCGTGAAAAACAATGCTGCTTTTTATTGTTTACTTGGAAGTAAGTGACAGTTCCCAAATTTTGTTCTATGCCTTGTTATTACTTTTTATATAAATTTTGTATTGTGTTTTATAAGTTTAGTTTACATCCCGCACACAGAATACAATTTTAAGATGGGTGCACAATTTTTAAAGGACGTCGACAGCTTTGAAGCCAAAACCCAAAGGTAGGCCCGTTTCTGTTAGAACCGCGGAAAATATTGAACGTATTCGAATATCATTTTTAAGAAGCTCCACACAAACCTAGCTTAACGTGGATATTGCATAAGTATTTACAGTTTCATCCATACAAAATTCAATTAGTTCAACAATTTAACGAAGCAAATTTTGCATCTAGGCTTAATTTTTTGCATTTTTTAACCCCCAATCTTATCCGGAACTTGTTTATGTCGGATGAAGCCCAATTTTATCTCACCATTTATGCAAACATAAAAATATGACATGATATAACTACACCAAACACGGAGGTCCTACGCTACCCCCAGAGTATCTCATTCCACTATAGATAAAACGTAGAAAACTAAATTGAACCATGAAACTGAATAGAATTTCGATTACCCAGACGAAGGTGGGATATTTTGGTTTCAAACGTCATGAGACTTTTGGTTTTTGACGTGTATCTATGTACAAGAATGAACAGATTGACAATTAGGTGTTCTTTGAATGAAGAATTTGATGTTTTAGGACTTTCGTTTCGATTTGTCAATTCATATGAATAAACAAATAGGCGAATCAACGAATCGACGATTATTTCATCCATGCTATTCATACATTTTTATTTAATTATTTCGCATGAATTTCATGCATTTCAATGTTTGACAATACATAAAAACAAAAGATGCAATGGGGATGAATGGTTCGCCGAAATCAACGCCTACTTGATTATTCGCCAAAAACACGGAATCGCCGCGCGCGGACGAATCAACGAATAAACGAATGAATAATCAGCGAGCTTTACGCACTTTTCAGCCGAAAAGGGTACATTTTTTCATCTTTGTCTGCTGATTATGACCAAACACTTGAACCAACTTTAATGTTTATAAAAATCTTTCAGAGAATTTAATACCCTTTAATTTTGGTAAGAATGAAATTTTCTCTACGATGCATCCCTTAGATATCATAAGCCAAAAACTAAAAGAATGCTTAATTTTTGCAGTTTTTTTGCTCCCAAAAGTTTAGCTTTCCTCAGAAACCATCATAAACTCATATTACTTTTATTTAAGATGCCCAAAATGAAATAAAATCATTTCCAGCTTTTTAGGAATTAACGGAAACCAAAAGTCTAATTTGACTGAGCTATTTATAGTAAACCTTTTTCCTTAGCCCTGTTATTTCTTGTGACCAAATATGAGCTTTTTTTACGCAAAAATAAAGTTTAAAGTTATCTCGATCGAATTGCTCTTACATTAGAAAACAATTACCAACAAGTAAAAAATACGCAAATGTCAGTTTATAAAAAGTTCGTAAATTATATAAAAATCTCAGAAATCTTCTGAACACAGAATTAAGATATAATAATAACTTCTGAGAGTAGATAACATTATAGACCTGTTCTAAAGCTGTACAGGGTGATCATTTATAATGTCCCCCCTCCTCTAACTTTTTTATTTGACGTTTGGTAGAAAAACGTCAAATATAAAAGTTTCACAAAAAACAATAAGCTATTTGCAGCATACATTTTTATATATACAGGGTGTTGCCGAAATCACCCACAGATAAAAGTTATATTTTTTTAAATGGAACACCCTGTATATTATACGCTAAATTAAATCCTATGAAAATTCTGCATATTTTTTGTATAACATGTCCTATACCCAAATACAATAGTTTTCGAAATATCTGCGATTTTATCATTCAGAAATAAAAACATTATTCTAAAGCTTATAATTTAGCTTAGGTGGCTGTGAAGTAGATCGATACCAACAAACAAAATATTTGTTTATAAGTGACAGTGACAGTTACACATTTAGCAACATTATACGTTCTTTTTATTGTAAAATGCCTTATTCGGAAAGAGAAAAACAATTAATTTTGGAAATTTTTATTACAACAAACATCCAGACTAGCGAGAAAAAAGAAAACATTGGAAATTGATGAAGGCAGTGATTTAAACATTTTACTAAAAGTGGAAGAAAAGCCCAATATTTCCATAAAAAAAAATATCGGGAAGCCTGAAAGCTTCAAAAACAAAAAAAACTTCTAAAACTTAATTAATAATAATATAATACATTTATTCTTACAAATGGAATTGTTCAACTGGTCCCCCGTTTTCTTCAATACATTTGATGTATGTTCTTCGTAATCGATCCAAAGCGGCAGTGATAGACTGGGAATATTCTTGATTTAGAATTTGAATTTCCGTTCTAATCAAGACTTTTAGGTGTTCTCTATTTTCGATGTTATTTGCGTTCACACGATCTTTTAGAGTTCCCCATAAAAATGCATCCATCGGCGTCAAGTCAGGACTGTTAGGTGGCCAGTTTATCGTACCATTTTTTCCAATCCATTCCGTGAACTGTTGGTTTAAATAGTCTTTAACCAATACGACACAATGAGGAGGAGCACCATCTTGTTGGAAGACGAGGTTTCTCAGTTGCTCCAATGGGAGCTCATTCATGTAGTTTTCTAATTCGTTCCGGAGAAAATTTATATAACCATTACCGTTTAAAGTATCTTCGAAAAAATGAGGGCCTATTATTTTATTGTTTAAAATAGCACACCACACATTAACAGTTTGACGTCCTTGAAATTGAAATTCCCTGTAGCAATGGGGATTTACTGTGGCCCACTGTCTGCTATTTTTTCGATTTATCATTCCACTAGTAGAAAACGATGACTCGTCGGTCCAAAAAACATTTTTTAAATAATCTTCATTTTCATTAACTTTTTCCAACATTGCATGGCAAAATTCAACCCTTTTTTCTCGATGCCTGGGCGTTAATTTTGTGGTAGGCCTAATTTTGAATACCTTGTATCCTGCATTTTTGAGAGTGGTTTGAATCCTCCCATAAGATGTATTTTTTGGATCAATAAGCTCTTCTCTCAGGCTTCCCGATATTTTTCTTATGGAAATATTGGGATTTTCTTCCACTTTTAGTAAAATGTTTAAATCACTACCTTCATCAATTTCCATTGTTCTCTTCTTTCTCGTTAGGCTGGATGTTTGTTGAAATTTTTCATAAATTCGATGAAAGGTTTTTTTGTCCGGAATGTGCATCCGGGGGTTAATTACACGTAATTCTCTTTGAGCCAATTTAGCACTCTTATTTGCTTTGATAAAAGTTTCCAAAATTAATCGTTTTTCTCTTTCCGAATAGGGCATTTTACAATAAAAAGAACGTATAATGTTGCTAAATGTGTAACTGTCACTGTCAGTTATAAACAAACATTTTGTTTGTTGGTATCGATCTACTTCACAGCCACCTAAGCTAAATTATAAGCTTTAGAATAAATCGCAGATATTTCGAAAACTATTGTATTTGGGTATAGGACATGTTATACAAAAAATATGCAGAATTTTCATAGGATTTAATTTAGCGTATAATATACAGGATGTTCCATTTAAAAAAATATAACTTTAATCTGTGGGTGATTTCGGCAACACCCTGTATATATAAAAATGTATGCGGCAAATAGCTTATTGTTCTTTGTGAAACTTTTATATTTGACGTTTTTCTATCAAACGTCAAATAAAAAAGTTAGAGGGGGGGGACATTATAAATGATCACCGCGTACAAATAAGGTAAAAAATTCCAAAAAAAAAGAATCCAAAAAATCCATGGATAATAAATTCCTTACTAAGTTCTATTGTAAAAACGAACAAATTATATGTCCCGCTACAGAATATTCCGGAAAATGACAACTTAAAGCAACAATATAAAATATATAAAAATAAATTAAATACTTTAATTAAAAAAAGAGGAAAAAATATGCCAAAAAGCTTACTGAAAAAATAAATCATTACCAAAAAAACTATGGACCTGTGTAAATGGATATGCGGGAAATGTCTAGATAGATCTAACATAGATCTAACTAAAACAGAAAATCAAGACACAATTACAGATCAGCAAGCGATAACAAACGCGTTTAATGTTTTTTTACTGATATGGGTGAGTCAACCAGACTATGTTTTTTTTTCATAATGATGAAAAAGAAATCATTAAAGTTACAAGCACCTTGAAACAAGAAAATCTCCTGGATTGGATCAGATAAGGGCAGAAAATTTAAATGCTGTGTCTAATATAATATCCGGACCATTAAGCCTAATAATTAATAAGAGTTTCGAGCAAAGACCGAAAAAAAAACGAACATTAAACTTTGTAAACAAACATAACATCATCTCACAACGCCAGTTCAATTTTATAGAACAAAAATCAACAAAACGTACTATTGGCTACTTAACGTCATTAGTATATAACGCAGTTTATAAAAAACGCTCTAAGTATTTTTGTAGATCTCGATAAAGCTGTTAATACGGTATGTCATAAAATAGTATTAGAGAAACTTGAAAAGTATGGCATAAGGGGAAAGACACACATTGTCTAATGAAAACCTACTTAACAAATCGACAGCAAATAGTTTCTATAAATGGCGTACACAGTGAAAAGAGAATAGTGGTCACCATGGAACAGTAGATTTGGTTTATAATGGTATATAATCATATAGAAAATCTATGCAGAAAGTTAAGAAAAAATTGTTATCATTTAAAGTCATTATTAAATTACTGTAGTCAAAATGCTTTGTTGTCAGTATATTATTCTAATATACACTCTCACTTATCGTACGGCATGTATGTACAGGGTGGTCCGCTGAAGATGCTCCTATACTTTATCTCAATAAATAAGACACTGAGAAAAAAAAGTTAAATATAAAAAGTATTTGACCCTAAGCATATTTTCTGTTTATAATGTTTTTATGTACACAGGGTGTTCCATTGTGCCAGAACAGTAACCAACTTTTTTCTTTTTAATGAAATGGTATGAATATTTTTAGAAATTCTAATTTTACGCCTGATTTTGAGTATTTTCTGTCATCATCGCATACGCATATATTTTGAGTAGTTTTTGAGAAAAATTTATTTTTCTAATTTTTTTCTTAAAAACAGGTTTTTGGAAAAATGTTATTTTTTCACACTTGAAGACTAAAATTGTGAATTTTGGTTATGAATCCATGGCAGTGGTTAATATTTAATACTCTGACCTATCAAGAGCGAAAATCCATTATACAGGGTGGAAAATCCATAAAAAAAATGTTTTTGTAACTAAAAAAACTTAATTTTTTTAAATGGAACACCCGGTATTTAGCACTTTTATTGTGTTTAGGATTTAATTCTGCATCATTCCATATATATATATATATATATATATATATATATATATATATATATATATAGTTTATATTCCAAAAATTAGTAGTTCAGGTATTTTTGTTAAAAATCTAACTAAACCTAAATAATATCCTATTCTAAGTTGTTTTTAACATTATAATTCAATTTAACATTAAATCAACAAGTAATGCAAGAAAAAAAGTAACTAATTACTTATTACAAAACATTTTCGACATAACCCCCGTCTTTGGCAATACAAGTAGTATAATTTTATGGTTACGGTTTTAATTTTAGCAATCTTAATTTCACAAGATATCCATGGAAAAACAAAACTAGTAAAATTGTTGCCTGGACACCAATAAATACACAGTATTTATTTGACATTTAGGTGCCTCTAACTCTTTTTAAAGGAAAAATGGCTTTATACAGTGTCCAAGAGCGTTTAAATCTTCATGAATGTTATATAAGAAATAATAAGAGTCCAGCATTAGACCTGTGGGAGTATCGGTTGTTGTATCCTGCAAGACGGGTGCCCACGAAACATATTTTTTCACGAATTGTTCGTGATCTTGAACGTGGAGTGGTAATCAATAAACAAAAACGGCGCCCAAAAATTGTCCTAACAGAAGAAAAGCAATTAGAAATTCTCCTGTATTTTGAAGAAAACAACGAAAATTCGCAAAGAGATGCATCCCGAGATCTACTGGGAATTAGTAAGACTAGTGTTCAAAAGACTTTAACTGATAATAACTACCATCCGTTCAAATTTTTACCAATTCAGGAATTATTCCATCAGGACTTTCAAACAAGGCTTTTTTTATTGTTCTCTCATGATAGACCACCATTTTGAAACTGACATTTTTAAAAATATTTTATTCACCGATGAGGCAATTTTCAATACGGCCGGCATGTTCAACCGAAAAAATACTCATTACTGGTGTAACTCAAATGAACATCGTGTAAAAGAATTGAAAAAACAAGGTCGAAGAAGTGTTTATGTGTGGTGTAGTATTATCCGTGATCGAATAATAGGTCCAGTATTTTATGACTGTTCTGAATGGTGAGAGGTATTTAAATTTATTGGAGAACGAAATATTTCCGTTAATTGACAATCTGCCGAACGATATTAAAAAAAGGCTTGTTTATCAACAAGATAGTGCTCCATATCACACTG
This sequence comes from Kuschelorhynchus macadamiae, assembly GCA_030620095.1. NCBI lineage: Eukaryota > Metazoa > Arthropoda > Insecta > Coleoptera > Curculionidae > Kuschelorhynchus > Kuschelorhynchus macadamiae. Next base: position 520,987 of record JAUTXW010003347.1, read on the forward strand.
TAGTGCCTGTAAGAAATTGTTTGAATCAACGGTTTTTATTTTGGATTGGTCGGTACGCGACCATAAATTGGCCAGCGAGGAGCCCCGACTTAACACCCCTGGATTTTTTTGATAGGGCAACCTAAAAACGAGGTGTATCAAAATAGGTGTAATACTGTTCAAGATTTAAAAAGGAGAATTAGGCAAAAGGTAGAAAGGCTTAATGCAACAGACGCGGTTAGAAATGCTATTGAGAGAATTGAAACCATGTATACTACTTGTATTGCCAAAGACGGGGGTTATGTCGAAAATGTTCTGTAATAATACTTGTTGATTTAGTGTTAAATTTAATTATAATGTTAAAAAAAACTTAGATTAGGATATTATTTAGGTTTAGTTAGATTTTTAACAAAAATACCCGAATTATTATAGAAAATTGGTCATAACTTCTAAACTACTAATTTTTGGAATATAAGCTATATATATGGAATGATGCAGAATTAGATCCTAAACACAATAAAAGTGCTAAATACAGGGTGTTCCATTTAAAAAAATTAAGTTTTTTTAGTTACAAAAACATTTTTTTTGATGGTCATTTGTGACCACCCTGTATAATGGATTTTCGCTCTTGATAGGTCAGAGTATTAAATATTAACCACTCCCATGGATCCATAACCAAAATTCACAATTCTAATATTCAGGTGTGAAAAAATCACATATTTCCAAAAACCTGTTTTTCCAAAAAAAAATTAGAAAAGTTAATTTTTCTCAAAAACTACTCAAAATTTCGTATGCTATGATGACAAAAAATACTCAAAATCAAGCGTGGAATTAGAATTTCTAAAAATATTAATACCATTTCGTTAAAAAGAAAAAAGTTGGTTACTGTTCTGGCACAATGAAACACCCTATATAAAAATATTATAAATAAAAAATAGACTTAGGGTCAAATACTTTTTGTGTTTAACTTTTTTTTCTCAGTGTCTTATTTATTGAGATAAAGTATAGGAGCATCTTAAGTGGACCACCCTGTACATGCAAAAGTATGCATTATGTGTGGAATTTCATGTACTATATATATATATATATATATATATATATATATATATATATATATATATATATATATATATATATTACTGCTACCTAATAGTACACATAAATCAAATTTTGTCAAAAAAAAAGTAATGTTTATTGCATGTAGATTTTTTAATAAATTGGGTTATTCTGCTCAAGTTAGTTTAGTTTTTTTTTAAGTTATAGTTAATTTTCGTATTTTTTTCTTTTTTAGTCAAATTTCATGTATGATGTAGCTTCGTCAGTATGTATATTTAGATAGATTAATCTTGACGTTTTCCAATTACCGATGGTATATTATTTATTAATTTCGCCTAGAACACGACAGGTCTTGGATTAGAGTCTCAGCGAAGTCGAATCAACTTTTTCAATTTTAATAAATCTATCTGAAATGCCAATTAAGTAATTTTGGAAAATTTATAATAGTAAAATACAGACAATTAACAAGTAACAATAATTAAACCAATCGAAATTAAATTTGACCAATCTTCTCTTAAGTGTAATGACCTCAGTAATGACAGTGTTTCCATTAATTCAAACCCATTTCCTAACGAAAATGTGCTACAAGAGATTCAAGAGACAAAAAAGATCAAACAACTTGTTAATCTTTAACCACCGGTAAACCAATAATGGCAAAACCGAGGTTCAGTCGATTCTTAACGGTTTAGTTCTGAATTAACCGCTACAGTCATAGAGGTTGCCCGTATTGGCAAACCAAATAAAAACAACAATCGTTCTATTAAGGTTATCCTAGAGAATACTTCTATTGTCAACAGACTCTTGAGAATCAGCTCTAAACTGAAGGGTGAGCCAATCTTTATCAGTGCTGACCTGACATCAAAACAGAGACAGCTAGAGAGGTTTCTTAAGGCGAATAAAATATCTACCTTAAATATGTAATTGGTGTACCTAAAATCATAACAAAAAACGAGAAAGCCTAGTGAAAGATGGGGGTATCCTTATTTATTACCAAAATATCAGGCCATTCGAATAAAGTTACCTCAACTATTGGAGTCTGTAGCTTTGGCCTCTTATGATGTTATACTTTTCACTTAATCGCAAAATCATCTCGTCATACCGTTTATACGGTACATTTACCCAATTTAAATTTAACATTAAATAAACCAGTGTAGTGAATTATCTAATTGGGAAGTGATAATCTACAAATGAAACATCGCCGTCTTGCTAGATAATTTAGTTGACTTATAACTTTAATTAATACTGACGTAATAAATAAAGACAGTTAAATTAAATTATATTTTCTCTTTGCAAACTGCAAAATTTAATTTGAAATGTCATCTCGAGAGGAAGAAGATAATTCATTCATTACGTGAACGTCTTAAATCTATTGTCTACAAGTTAAACAGGGATGTATTCTACTGCTAATGTGGATAAAACATATAGCGAACAACTCTTCGTTTATACGTTTGTATTACAAATATAGTATAAAGTTAGCAAATTACAGAGCAGGCGTAGTTCTTTGCTTTAACAAACACGAAATGTGGGGACATAAAATATCAGTAAATTTTGTGTAAGGATTAAGTGTGATATAGGGATGTACAGGGTGTCCGGATTTGGTTGCAAAAGCAGGGTATCTCGCTTATTTTTAAAGATAGAACCTTGCGGTTTTCACGAACGTAAAGCTAATTTTTTGTGAAACTCATGAAGCCGTAAACAAAATTTTCATAGCCTTCTTCGTCTATGAGATACAGGGCGAAATAGAAAATTTTGCATTTTGGGACCCCCCTCGTATCTCGGTTATCCTTTAACTAAACGCAAAGGGAAAAATTGCTGCTTATGGAGTTTTTTACGCTGGATCCAGTGGCGTAGTCGTATTTTTTATTTGAGTTGTTATTTTTTAGATATTACCCAAAGTTGTGTTTTTTTTAATGGGATACCCTCTATATTTGTCCAGAACTTGATTTGTCCTTTTAAAAGCTTCTCAAAAATATATAATAGTATGGGTCTATTTTAATAAACAACAACAAAAATCCTAATTTTTATAATTATCATCCCAAATTTTGCAGTAGGCCATGCAAAACAATGCTGCCTTTTATTTAAAGTCGTTAACAATATCTACATCCTAACAATAAATCAAAATATATATGTAATTAAATCTATTTATCAAAATATGTACTGATAATTTCGCACCAAAAAAGTCCACCTACCTAGATTTATGTAACATAAGAACAAAACAGTAATAAATTATTATGTAACAAGCCTTTCAGCAAAAATCAACTGTCGTATAAGAACTACAGTAACCAAGGAAATCAAAAGAACTGTCCAAACTGATTTCCATTTTGTTCTATGCATGCTTCGCACAATTTTCGTATTCGTTTTAGGGAATTAAGCAAAATAACGGGATGATTTTGTAAATAGCGAAAATTTTCTCTTATTGCATTTCCTAAATCTTGGACATTATCATAGTGGTCTTTGTAAATTCTATTTTCCAGATATCCCCATAGAAAGAAATCTAAAATCGACAAATCTGGGGACCTAGGGGGTCATCTTATAGGTCCATTTGTTCCGATCCATTGATTGGTAAAATTATTGTCCAGAAATAATCCCGTCATTCCAGAATTGTGTGCAGGAGCACCGTCCTGTTGAAAATAAATTTCATTAATTTGCGCTAGAGGAACATCGTCAAGTAATTCAGGTATAGCTGCCTCTAAAATTTCTATATAGCGATTGGTTGTTAGATTTCCCTCAAATATATAAAATTTTATATGTGTTCCTAATATGAAGCAGGACACATTTAGGTCAAACCTGCCCTGCTGTCTTCTGGAAAATATTTGGTGTTGATTTTCCTGGGACCAGAATCTACTATTGTGCCTATTGAGTATACCAGAATTACTGAAATGTGCTTTAACCTTCCTTTCAAAATCTCTAACCATATCACATCTTTCTCGAAACCAATTGCAGAAGACTACCCGAAGCTCTGCATCCCCTGGCTGTAAGTGCTGCACAAGCCTAAATTTGTATGGGTGGTATTTGTGCTTTTTTAGAATTTCTTGAACTCTAGTTTTTGGAATCCCTATGCTCTTTTCACTGGCCCTACAAGAGTTTGTAGGGTAAGCTTCTGCATTAGCCAAAACCGTAATTTCCTCAGCTTCCCGATTTTCTTTATTATATGTTTTCGTACGAAATTTGATAAATGATCCGTGATTAAGTAAATTCTTTTTTATCCGATAAAAAGTGGATATATTAGGTTGCCTCCTTTCTGGATATCTAAATAAAAATTAAGCAATAGTATTTCAACATACCCAAAAATTAACTATTTACCTGTTAAAATACATCTCAGAAGCCGCTTCAACATTTTCATTACTTAATATAAAACAAGCTAACATATCGTATTTTTCATAATGTTCGAAAGTTTGGTTTTCTTCCATAATAATACAAATATATTTTTACACAATAAATAAATACAAAAAACTAGCGCTATATTTTATATACGCGTACAAAATTGTGAAATGTCATTTGCTTCCAAGAAAACAAAAGAAAACGGCATCGTTTTGCATGGCCTACTGCAAAATTTGGGATGATAATTATAAAAATTAGGATTTTTATTGTTGTTTATTAAAATAGACCCATACTATTATATATTTTTGAGAAGCTTTTAAAAGGACAAATCAATTTCTGGACAAATATACAGGGTGTCCCATTTAAAAAAACACAACTTTGGGTCATATCTAAAAAATAGCAACTCAAATGAAAAATATGACTACTCCACTGGATCCAGCGTAAAAAACTGCATAAGCAGCAGTTTTTCCCTTTGCGTTAAGTTAAAGGATAACCGAGATACGAGGGGTGTCCCAAAATTCAAAATTTTCTATTTCGCCCCGTATCTCATAAACGAAGAAGGCTATGAAAATTTTGTTTACGGCTTCATGAGTTTCACAAATTAGCTCAGGTTCGTGAAAACCGCAAGGTTCTATCTTTAAAAATAAGCGAGATACCCTGCTTTTGCAACCAAATCCGGACACCCTGTACTGGTAAAGGTGTCGTACGAATTCAAGATGGCGGAATAAAATGTCGGCCAAATGAAATGTTTGTAGTTGTGAAAAAATTTCCCCTGGAGGGTTTTAGCGTTTCTAGATGCCCAAAAACATAATTTCTCAATTCGGTCGGTCTGTTTGTCGACCTGTCTGTCTGTCAGTTTGGGGCATAGATCTTATGGGGATAACCTTTATCCGGAACTTCCCTCGTTATAAATCTTTTCTTTTCCTAGGAATAATGAAGTGATGCAATTTAGTTTCGCACATAGTCATTTAGTGACACATTTACATCACATTTAATTTTTGTGACAAATTTTATATCAATTATTATTATTATTATTATTATTATTTATTTAACCAACATAGGCGGAAAGCCGTTTCAGCTTTACAGTTTGATATTTTGAGCGTTACAAACGATTAACAAGATAATTTAGATGATAATAGTCTAGAGTGAGAATCGACAATATTACATAGAATTTTTTAAGACAAGTCTGTCCCATGTCATTCCTAAGTAATAAGGAGTTTGTCATATCCATCGGCGGAAGAGATTCAACAAGAAGAGAAATAAGAGCACGAGTGCCCCAAGGCTCTCTGCTATCCCCCATTCTTTTTAATTTGTATACGGCTGATATGCCAAAACAAAATTTCACAAACCTGTATCTTTTCGCCGGTAAGACCAAATTTCATCACCACCAGACTGCAAAAACAAATTACCGTAATAGAAGAATTAAAGAGCAAATGGAAATCAAGATTAAATGTGCAGGCAGTCTTCTTTTCTGCAAAACCAAATAAAAAAATTAAAATTAATAATACTGAAGTGAACTGGGCAGACCATGCCAAATATTTAGGAATGATATTTGACAAAAGACTAAACTGGTCAAAACACTACCTACGCCGTAAAAAAGGCAAACAAAACTCTGGGTACGCTATAGACGTTGCTGAATAAAAAAAGTAGGCTTACCAACCGGTTTAAATTAACTTTATTTAAATCCAATATTAGACCAGCGGTAACGTATGCATGTCCATCGTGGAGTATTCATCATTTAAATCAAACAAAGAGACTCCAAAGGGTGCAAAATAAAATCATGAGATTAGCGACGAATGCTCCAAGCTATTTGCGTACTTCAGTACATAGAAATTTGGAGATGGAAACTTTAGAACCCCACATACGTAAACTAAATACTAATTTTCACACCAAAGCAGACTTTTATAACGACTTAATCCGACAATCACATATTCACAGCAATGAAAATAAAACACACAAACCACCAAAGGATTGTCTGTTACGTTAATTAATAGTCTCGTCAAGATGAGCCTCCTTCCTTCCTCACTCACCAATTTTCAAAAGAATTTAACTAGCCAAAGCTACCAACTCACAACTCTTTAAGAAGACAAAAAAGAAATCGACGACCCAATAGTTGTTATAGCTTTATTAAGCTGACAAACTCAATAAGAAGAAGACTACAGTTTAGTTTGAGATTTCGAAGTATTATCACGCTGACAGTGACAAGTTTAAAGTTACCTTGGTTACGATTGTTACGTATAACCCTTTGAATACATAAATGTACAGAAAGGAGCCTAGCCGTAACCTTGACGAGACCGGGAAGGTCCCAAGATCATAACGATGGCCCGTCAAAATGACAACACCTTGTTTTCGGTTTTCAGTGGCGTATCCACTTTAATTTTTTTACTTTAAAATTTAGAAAGTAATTTGAAAACTTGTATTTACGAAAGTGAATTATAATTAAGGTATGAACTAAATTAAACAAGCCAATTAGTGTGATACATTAATTCAGGTGACACATTAAAATGCATGTCTTTAATAGCTCACTTTAGATATTAAATTTTACTTTTTACATAATAAACCTTTTGTACAAATACCTTTAATTTATTCAGGGGTTTAAGTTCAACATGTGTTGTTATTGACGCTTTAAAATTAATACTGGGTTTGAAAGAGCCACTTATCAAAGTTATAAAGAAATGGGGCAATTTTACCCCGGCAAAATAAATTAACATAGCGAGAACGCATTCTGGATGATGAACTGTCGCGACACGTGCCCTGTAATTACATTAATTTAATCTAAAACTTGAAAAGAAATACCTGCAACTAAGAATTTATCTATCTGGAAAAACTTGCAAATCATTTGAAAGTTATATTATTCTTTCCTAGGCTATAAAATGCATTTTTTTTTGTTTGTTTCGTTTCGACTGTCCTTTTGTATTTCTGCTTTCTTTTTATTACTTTGCTTGAATTTAATAAATAAAATTTAATGATTTTTTTTTAATAAGCAGAATGGTTATTTTTAGTTGAACTAGGAAATTATATTTTTTTCTAAGTAACTAAAAGCAGAAAAATTAAGCACCTAAGAAATATCAATGCATTTGAGACACAACAAGCCATAAATAATTAAATATAAATAATTTTATTATTACAGCACAATATTACTATTTCATTTAAATTTACTTAAATTTAATACAGAACAAAATATTAGATAAATACGAAATACCAACAAATCTAAGACATATTAGGTTAGGTTAGTAGTAATAGACATAGTTTTTGAGAAAATTAGTGGTGAATATATAAAAAATGTCTCAATTTGAAATTCTCTACTTATTTATTGGCCATTAAATTATCTAAAAACTACACCTCGTACAAAAAACTGTAATTGACTTATTATATCATCTTTCGCTAACTAGGTTAGGATATATATATATATATATATATATATATATATATATATATATATATATATACGAGCCCAGAATCATATCATTTAGCCCAGTCGAATTTTTTTAGTTTTACCTTATTTTGGAAGACTTTGCAAAACACAGGAATGAAATATATTGATTCCAAGTATTATTATTGTAATTTAGGACATTTTGGTAGAAATGTTTACTAAGAAAAATATTAGAAAACTAGAAATATGCTTATAAGACTAAATTACGTAAATTAACAACGAATCAATTCATTTGGCCCATGAGAAACGCAAAGCTCTTTATCATCATATCAGCCTTGAGTTAAATCAAAACAATTGCTAATCCTTGGATGTTGTTAGTAACACATCAATAGTTAGTTCTGTCAACTTAACTTTCAAAAAATGGTGCGGGGTAAAGCTTTGTCTAACGATTTACGTAAAGTTATCGTTAATTTGCACAATGCTGGTAATTCTTGTGGTCAAATTGCCAACTGCTATTATCACGCTATACTGTACGAAATATCGTCAAATTATATAAAACGACAGGAGCAGTTCAGGAAAAGCCAAATTTGGGAAGGACTTCAAAAATTACACCCATTAATATGAGAGCTTTAGGTCGTATTTTGAAACAAAACCGTCGTGCAAATTGTGGTGAATTGAGTCTAGAATGGAATAGAGCGACTGGTGAAGGTTTTTCAAGGTCAACCTGTCTCAGAGCTGTCAAACGATTGGGCTATAAATTCCACAAAGTAAGTTACGAACTATTTTTTTTTCTTACAGTCTCAATAGAGAAGAATTTTTAATTTACAGGCCAAAGAAAAACCGTTGTTAACTCTAAGACAAAAGAAAAATAGGCTAATATGGGCAAAAAGTCATCATAACTGGTCACAAATGCAATGGAATAGTGTTATTTGGAGTGACGAATCAAGATTTGAAGTATGTGTTGGCGATTACCGAAGTAGGGTATTGAGGACCAAAAATGAAGCATATCATCCAGACTGTTTGCGCAGAAAAGTGAAATTTCCGGCCTCTGTGATGATTTGGGGATGCATGTCGGCCCAAGGGGTTGGAAGGTTACACTTCGTAGAAGGCACTGTAAATGCGGTTAGGTACATTGATATCCTGAGAGGCAGTTTAATGCTCTCCATTGAGATATTGAAAACAGTAGAAAACGGGTACATATTCCAACAAGATGGTGCTGCATGCCATACGGCTAAAACAGTGAAGGAATGGATGTTGCAAAATAACATTCCGATTTTGGATTGGGTATCCAGTAGCCCTGACCTGTCGCCAATCGAAACCCTTTGGCATATTATGAAAAAAAAATTACGTTCGACACCTGCCAGAACAGTTCCTGAATTAAAAGAGAGGTTAACACAAATTTGGAACTCATTTACTGCTGACGACTGCAAAAAGTTAATAGATACCATGCCAAAGCGAATCGAAGCAGTTCTGAAGCAAAAAGGAGATGTTACACAGTGGTAGATTCACTGACACTCTAATATCATTATTGGGCCAAATGAAATGATTCGTTGTTATTTTACTTAATTTAGTGTTCTAAGCATAGTTTTAATATTATAATAATAATTTTAGTAAAACGTGTTAACAAAATAGCCTAAATTGAAATAATATTACTCTGAACCAATAATTGTGTTTATTGTGCTCACCAATGTCTTCCAAAATGGAGTAAAAAATTAACTGGGCCAAACGATATGATTCTGGGCTCGTATATATATATATATATATATATATATATATATATATATATATATATATATATAGAAAAGTTCATGATAGCACAAATATTTGGGTTACTTAGGATTAGTTTTTGGTTACCTGTCATAAATAAACAAATTAATAAATAGAAGAAAAGACTATATTTTTGCAAAGAAACAATATATCTTAAGTATTTATAGAAGTTAAAAAGAAACGATATACCTATAGGTATAGGTAAATTCTATTTTTCCTAAAAAAAAGGCTAAAAATTAATTAAAATCTCTAAAAAAATTTAATTTTTTTTGTTTGCCTTTACTACCTGTTAAACAAATAATATTTGTTGAGAAATATAATAAAATTGTTTCCCTTTTAGCACAGTATCACACCTAAAAAAAGAGAATATAATGTTAGATATTAAAACTTATTTTGTCCTATAAAATTGTTCCTAGAAACTCATGACTCCAACTTTTTTTCTTCCGTTTTAAAACATACTTAAAGTAACTTAAACATTTTGACCTAACAAAATATTACATAAAGTGTTACGCTACTGTGTTTTTTATATACCACTTTGTTCCTAATTTACCTGTTTGACACTTTAATTTTTGGGTTTAAACCGGATTTAAAAGTATAGTTAATTTCTTTACTTAAGGAAATACAAATGCACTTACGCTCGAGACGAAATTCGATCTTCCTTTTAATACGTGTACCACCGCATGCCACACAACTGACCATTTCTTGTATTTAGGATAATGCAAACCGCCAAAAATGTGTTTGTTACGTTTTATAACACACAATACAACTTTTCAATCAGCTTTTAGATTAATTCGATGTGCGTATTATTTATAAACTGCTAAAACTTAAATTTGCAAAGACGACGGTTTGACAACACACGGCAACAAACCAAAACGTAAACATCAGAGAAATAAGATACCAAAAATTACGTAGTTCCGTCAAAAGTCTGCTAATTTAAAATAACGCATGGGGCTCTTTCCTATTGTCTACAGTGTGTCCCAGATTCGCTTCTCTATACAGGGATCTCGGCTCCTATTATACCTTCAGCAAAGGATAAATGGGGAAGGTTTTAGAGGAAACTTATTGCATTCGATATCCCGCTTCAGATATACGATTTTGCGTTTTTTGGAAAGAGCCTAAAATTTCCTGTCCAGTGATATTTCACAAGTGTATTAAAGATTTTAGTATCATCGAAATACTACACTTCGTAAAGTTGGGTTTCAGTTTTTTTTTAAGGAGGCCATGATTTAAAGTCAATGCTTTTCTAAGGAGGCCATGATTTATCTGTAACAAAATTGGATTTTGACTTTGATGTTAAGTTAAATAGTTGAAAGTATCAAAGCTGTGTTTTAATAAGTAGTAGATACGCTTTTATCCCAATAAAATCATAAATCTGACACGTAAATTGTCAAAACCTATAGAAAATGGCCGGCATTCCGTATTCAAATGAAGAAAAGGTTGACATGTTAGCTCTGTACTTTCAATCAAACAGAAACGCCGACGTTACCTCAGCAAGGTATTTGGAGATCTACCCCAAACGACGACAGCCTCATAAAACCCAATTCAGGAAAATCGTAGTTAATTTAATTAACCATGGTGCCTTCGAACAAACTAAAAGCGGATACAATAATAACAATGAAAATCGAGACAGAAACATTTTACAAGCTATCAACGAAAACCCTAGTGCGTCGGTAAGAACTGTAGAACAGGAAACTAATGTGCCAAAATCAACGGTACAGAGAGTTTTAAAAAAGAGTAAGTACCATCCATACAAACCCATAATAGTACAAGGACTTAAGGAAACTGATTTTCCAAGACGACTACAGTTCTGTGAGTAGTATACTAGGAGATGTAATGAAAATCCTGATTTTGTAAATCATGTCTTGTGGTCCGATGAGAGCAGGTTCACGAATTATGGAGTCTTTAATAGGCACAACCGTCATCATTGGGCTGTGCAAAATCCTCACGAAGTGACAGAGAGACGTCTACAGATCAGATTTGGAAGTAACGTTTGGTGTGGGATCATTGGTAAGTTAATCTAACCAAACTTTTTTAAATAGGCACCAAATGATGGTCAAATAATAATCTTTTTTTTTTCGTTTAGTTCTTTAATGATACTAAAAGAGTATAATCTAATAAAAAAAAAGTAAAACGTTCTACTCTAGTCGGTCAACTTACTTTTTTGATATTGTATTACATTTTTATTCAATCGTTTTGTATTGTAGTTTCGAAGAACCTATATAAATAGAATTGGGTTCTATACATTTATTAACACTATCTAAATTTTCTGATTTAGCTAATTCTCTAAAATTATTCTGATTGTCTGAATTAAATGATTTATTATTACCCGGGAAGCCTAGTTCTTGCGTTATGAAAAAAATACCATATTAATCAAATGTCGAATTATTTTTCGATTTTCATTATGATTTATAGAAAGGCATTCAGCCTGTATTTCCGAATAATTTAAATTCTAAAGCGCAAGGGGTTTGTTCTTTTGGTATTTTATGTTTTATTGAGGCACGGTGTACTTCTTTAAGATTATTATATCACTGAGATAAATTGATTTAGTATTTCCGAAATTAATATGCAATACCAACAAAATAATTTATTACGGCTATTACTTCCCGCTAACCAAAACCTTTTTCATAATAAAGCGGAATAGGTTTCAACTGTATACAAGCTCATTCATTACGGGATGTTTCGATAATTATTTTTGGAAAGAAAATATCTACTTTTTAATAAATATAATTTTCCCTTTATAATTTATAGTTTCTAGTACCACCCGGCCGACCCTGCCGCCCTTGACTGTTGGGCACCTATTTATAAATTATTAATCATTTCAGGAAATCGACTTATTGGACCATTTTTGTTTGACTACAACCTAAACGGGCAGAGGTACTTAGAGCTTTTGCGAAACCAGGTTATACCAGCCTTACGAGCTATTCTAACGGAAGATAAATTAAGAAGAACTTGGTTTCAACCAGACGGATGTCCGGCTCACAATACCATTATAGTCAGGAACTTCTTAAGAGAGCAGTTTGACGAAAGAATAATTTCTTTAAATGGTCCAATATCTTGGCCTTCTAGATCCCCTGACCTATCGCCCTTGGATTTCTACCTCTGGGGTCACACGAAGAATGAAATCTATGAATTTCATCCCCCCGTGACCATAGAAATCCTGAGAAGACAAAAAGTTCTGGACACATTTAGAAATATTAATGTTACCCACTTAGAAAGTAGTTAAAGCTCATTTAGATTTTTTAAGTCGTTATTTATGTTCATATTGTATTGAAAATTCAATGCATTCAATACATTACTTATTAATGTAATCGTGTGACAAATAAATCATGGCCTCCTTTAAAAACATTGAAATCTAATTTACGAAGTGTGATATTTTGATGACACTAAAATCTTTAATGCATTTGTGAGATATCACTAAACTGGAAATTTTAGGCTCTTTCCAAAAATCGAAAAATCCAATATGGCGGTCATAAGAAAAATGAAAGTTGAGGCGGGTTGCGGGTTAACAAAAAACCATGAAGACGTGTCGTATACGCCATCTTATTTGTCTTAAAAATGTGTCCGAATAATGTCATATTTTGACAGCTGTCAAATTTACCGTTCTGGATATACTGGCGAAAAACGAAATCCGCCATTTTCGGTTTTTCGCCCATATTTCGCAAACTTATTGATCGATCGTAAATCTGAAACCAGTTATCAAATGCAATAAGTTTCCTCTAAAACTTTCCCTATTTAACCTTTGCTGTCGGTATAATAGGAGCCGAGATCCCTATATAGAGAAGCGAATCTGGGACACACTGTATTTATTAAAAGGTATAACCAGTGTTTACTTTTGATACCTGTAACCAACGTAGCGGCCAAATTCGGAACAATATAATCAAATGAGACTTTTATCCGGTTGGATAAAATTTAAAGAAATGAATTATTAAAAAGTAGTAGTTAGAACTGATAAGCGTTTGAATAAAATAACAATTTCAGTTCTAAATGAAAAATAAAATTCAAAAAGCATCGTGTTTCTAGTTTCAAATCTCTGAAATCCAATACGCTTTCAAATATAAAATCAAGTGGCACTGCTGCTGACATTTGGATTATCGTGTTGTTACATTATCCGTCTCTTTGTTTTGTCGTAATAATGGACTTTGTTTTTCTTTACTTTTGGATTAATTAATTTCTGCACAATTTATGTTGTATTTGTGACAGAAGTTAATATTTAGTTTTGATATACACAAAGTTTTTGGTTTCAAAGAGATTATTTATTTTAATAAATGTTTATATCTCAGGGAGATTTATTACATTATAATACAGGAACACTACATTGGCTGAGTCGTGACATTATTTAAACATAATATAAAAGCTTTGTTATTTCCAGGAAAAATCGGAAACTGCAAAAGTGTTTTTTTTTTTCATATTTTAAATGACTTTACAGATTTACTTAAGATATAATTTGTCTAAAATTTGCACTTGTAACATTTTCGTTGCAATATAGTTTTAACCGAAAAGGAAGAGGTAAAAAATCAGAGTCATTTTTAGATGAGTGCTTGAAAATTACCCTGGTTTTTAGATTATTTTTCCCAGTTAGGATTATTGTACAGGGTTGTTTTTATAATTTGCCACCCTCTGAGAGGCTTATTTTTTCAAGATAGAAAGAAATGGTTCCTACGAAAGTTATAAGGAATTTCCTAGAAATTTACATGGCGGCAATTAAAAAAAAAGACGATCGGAAAATCACTAAATCACAATCAACTTTGTTGTTTGTTATAATTTGTCTATATTCGGAACAATAGTTTTTGACTTATTCCACTTTAAAGTAACCACATATGACAATTTCACAGATATGCAGCCATACTTAAATCGCGGTAGCCATGAAATGATGAAATCGCTTTATCCATGGAATGTCACCAACAAAAACAAAACACTTACTTTTATTCGTAAGTAAAATATGTTTATAAAATTAATAAAATCTAAAATGCAATTTACCGAAGAAGAAAAACTAAAAATTCTTCAACTTTATTTGGAAATGCTAATAATGCGTCAATTGTAGTGTGACAATACAGGGTGCTATATCCTAGTGCAAGAGTTCCCTTAAGAAAAACTGTTGCATATACAGGGTGATTCATGAGGAAATGTCAGTACTTCAGGTTCATATTCAGGACCAAAAAATTAACATTAAAGTCTATCGAGATACAGGGTGTTAAAGTTTTTATTTAATTTTCCTGTTTTTTAAATAAAATCTATGATAATGTAAATAATGGAGTGAAAATTGATATACGGGGGTTTTTTGGTATGACAAATTCGAATCTAATATTAGTATTGCTCTTACTTGTAGGGGGCGCCACCTACATGTCTTTCTACTCCTTCGAACAATCACAACTTTTTGGTACAGTCTTGTATTACATTTTTGAGTAAAACAAATTAGTCCCTTGCCATTTCTACGTCAAAAAGGTATACCTGTTAAAAGTGGATACGAGCAACCGTTTTCGAGATATTTGGATTTAAAACAATTTCGGCGCATGTAATTTTTTATCGCAAAATTTTAAAAGTTTGTTATTTTGTCCAAATTTAAACGCATCTTGGCACAAAAGCTTTGAAATGAAAGACTAACACATTTTTTTGAGGTGTGGATTCAGTGCCTTAGACATAAACTAAACAAAAGGTATTTAATTTTCATTAAAATTGTTATTATTAAGTTGTTTTTAATAAAATCTAGTTTTTAGGTTAGGTTTTATAATTTTCAAAAATTCCATCATTTGCTTCTAAGCACAGGTCAGCTCTATGGTGTATAGCTCGGGTTGCTCTGTGGATACATTCGGGCGCATTTCTTAGTGTTTGTGCTGCGTTTGTTATCCGATCCAATAAGGCTTCTCTTGTATTTACTTAAGTAGAATATACCAGTGATTTGAACCATCCCCAAAAACAATAATCCAAAGGATTAAGGTCTGGCGATCTAGGTGGCCAATTAGACGGACCACCCCGACCAATCCATCGGTTTGGAAAGTTTTGGTTTAAAAAATCTCTTACAACTAAACTGTAGTGTGCAGAGGCTCCATCATGCTGCAAATACATGTTTTGTCTTACATTAAAGGGAACATCTTCTAGTAGATTTCGCAAGTGATTTTCAAGAAAGCTTAAATATTTTTCTCCTGTAAGACTACCGTCGGTTATAAATGGACCAATTAAATGACTATTTAACATTTCACACCACACATTAATGCTAAATTTATGTTGGAAATTATGTTCTACTGTAGCGTGAGGATTTTCATAGGACTACCGGTGTTCATTGTGAAGATTATTTATACCATCACGCGTGAACTGTGCATTATCAGTGAACAAAACATACTCATACAACCTTCGATCTTCATTAATTCAGTTACAGAATTGCATTCTCAACTCAAAATCACCCTCCTGCATATGTTGAACCCGTTGTAAATGAAATGGGTATAAACAATTAATGTGAAGATTTCTCCAAGCAGACGATTGTGTAATTTGATAAGTATCTGCAATCCGCCTAGTGCTTATGCTTGGATCATTTTCGACGGCATTGAGTATAGCCTCTTCTACTTCAACGTTGGGTCCCGATTCCCTTTCAGATACAATTTTCGCACTTGGAAACATCCCAGATTCTCCAGCAGTAGTGAAAACTTGTTGAAAAACTCTTCTATCTGGCACCCTTCTATCTGGAAAACGACGCTGGTACTCTGCGACTGCTTGAATTGCGACCCCATTGGAGAAGCCATAGACGAATATCATATCTGCATATTCAGGATGCGAGAATATCACAGGCGTAATGACGTATTTAGATCTAAAGTTTTTTAAATGATTATTGTCAGATAATAAAAGTTATGAACAGAAATTGACAGTGACAAAATTTGATCTTACTATTAACTGACATTACTATTGCTAAGTCATAGGAAAAACGATGAGAACACCAACCAGCAGTTGTTCTGTCAGGCAAGGCACACTTCTATTTTTTTACAATACATGCATACTTTATGTGAATTTGATACAAAAAATCACATGCGCCGAAACTGCTTTAAATCCAAATCTCTCGAAAACGGTTGCTCGTATCCACTTTTAACAGGTATACCTTTTTGACGTAGAAATGGCAATGGAATAATTTGTTTTGCTCAAAAATGTAATACAAGACTGTCCCAAAAAGTTGTGATTGTTCGAAGAAAAAACCCCCGTATATCAATTTCCACTCCATTATTTACATTATCATAGATTTTATTTAAAAAATAGGAAAATTAAATAAAAACTTTAAGACCCTGTATCTCGAGAACTAAGGCTTTGCTGACACTTATTTATATAGACTTTTATGTTTATTTTTTGGTCCTGAATATGTACCTGAAGTATTGACATTTCCTCATGAATCACCCTGTATATATATATATATATATATATATATATATATATATATATATATATATATATATGATAGTATGTTTTCATTCCACTTACACCAACGTCATAACAAGAAAATGATCCTTGTTTGGAACATGTTCTGCATCACAGCAGACACAATGATCCATTTTAGTCAAACGACGATCGCGATTTCGCTCTTATTAGAGCTCATTAGGCCGCCATAGACTAGCCAGCCCCGTGTAGGGCAAAGGCACAAAATTGAATCACAAAAACAACTACTCCGCTGGCTAATACCACGACCAGCATTGAATTACATTGTGACTCCTGGCTTTCGTTGGGAGTATTAAATGATAGTATGTTTTCATTCCACTTACACCAACGTCATAACAAGAAAATGATCCTTGTTTGGAACATGTTCTGCATCACAGCAGACACAATGATCCATTTTAGTCAAACGACGATCGCGATTTCGCTCTTATTAGAGCTCATCAGGCCGCCATAGACTAGCCAGCCCCGTGTAGGGCAAAGGCACAAAATTGAATCACAAAAACAACTACTCCGCTGGCTAATACCACGACCGGCATTGAATTACATTGTGACTCCTGGCTTTCGTTGGGAGTATTAAATGATAGTATGTTTTCATTCCACTTACACCAACGTCATAACAAGAAAATGATCCTTGTTTGGAACATGTTCTGCATCACAGCAGACACAATGATCCATTTTAGTCAAACGACGATCGCAATTTCGCTCTTATTAGAGCTCATCAGGCCGCCATAGACTAGCCAGCCCCGTGTAGGGCAAAGGCACAAAATTGAATCACAAAAACAACTACTCCGCTGGCTAATACCACGACCGGCATTGAATTACATTGTGACTCCTGGCTTTCGTTGGGAATATTAAATGATAGTATGTTTTCATTCCACTTACACCAACGTCATAACAAGAAAATGATCCTTGTTTGGAACATGTTCTGCATCACAATTTTGTCTTACATTATTAAAAAATTATATATATATATATATATATATATATATATATATATATATATATATATAATTTTTTATACAGGGGCATTAAAAATACAAAAATGTTGTTTTGCGTCATTTATAATTTTCTCTCAAAAGTACAAATATTAAGTATGTTTTGAACTAAACCCCAGACAGAAATAAGATTTAAAATTAAGAGTACGAGTTTTATCACATTACTTTTTAAAGTCCCAAATATTCTCAACCATACATTTAATCAGAGTACCTACTAGTTTCTGAAATAATTATGACACTTAACGACGTACTTGTCAATGTCTTTATTTTATGAACTAATTATAATTTAACGTATTTAATTGGCCATGCAGTTACATGTTATTTACGTCGCTGTCATATTTTATAATTGTGATATTTCGCCAAATTAGGTCCGTTTGTGCATACCATTTTTGAACTAAAAACTGTCAACTTAAACCTAGTTTAAATTTAAACCTCTTTAGCCTCCTTAAATTCAAACCTGGCACGAAATCCAAGCGGGATATATTTAGCGCCACAACGATATTTAATGAACAGGGCCATGTCGATTGAAAAACAAATCCATTGCACTCATAAGTAGCAGTAGTGTCGCAGTGCTCGGAGTCAATTAAAAAATTGAACTTTAATTTGAATACATGGAAAAAATAAAATTAAAACTTACCACAGAAAAAATGGCAACCAACATAACATAAAAGCGCCCATTATTATCCCGAGCGTTCTTGCTGCTTTGTGCTCCGCTCTCCAACTTTTGGTCTGCTGCCGAATAGTCGTACCTAAAACAAAATAATCATAGTTTAAACTAAACATTATTATTATTAT
Source organism: Kuschelorhynchus macadamiae (assembly GCA_030620095.1). Classification (NCBI taxonomy): domain Eukaryota; kingdom Metazoa; phylum Arthropoda; class Insecta; order Coleoptera; family Curculionidae; genus Kuschelorhynchus; species Kuschelorhynchus macadamiae. Next base: position 539,683 of record JAUTXW010003347.1, read on the forward strand.
TATTATTATGACTTGTTGTCTCACAGTATTCCTGTGGTTGTATTTTATACTGACGAGATTATACCAAGTCAGTATAAAAAATAAAAAAAAGGAAATGGAAAAAAAACAACTATTGAGTATTAAGAAATGATCTAACTATGCTACATGTTTTCAAAATGACCGATTTCTGGATGTGCCTGTGAATGTCTGTATTAAGTCCTAATTGAGCCAAATGCGGTGTAAACGTTGTTGGGTGAGACCTGTAACTGATATGACGAGAGGAACAATGATGACTCTTTCCTGTTTCCACAGCCTTTTTACTTCCATTGCCAAGTCGGTGTATTTGGCGATCTTCTCACTGTATTTCGCTTGGATGTTCCCGTCATTCGGGACAGCCACGTCAATTAAACAAGTGATTTTCTCTTTTTTGGATTGAAAGGTGATATCGGGTCTATTTGCGGGGATTGTTTTATCTGTGTGGATGTCAGTGTCCCAGTAGAGCTTGTAGTCTTCGTTTTCAAGTATAGATGTTGGTGTATGAATGGTAGTAAGGGTCTGTGTTCTCCGTTAGTTTGTATGTTGTGTCTAATGCTTGATGAAAGACCTTCGCTGCTGAGTTGTGTCTCGCGGTGTATTCAGTTCCGGCCATTATTCTACATCCACTCGTTATGTGATCGATCGTTTCTCTCTGCTGATGACATCTCCTAAACCTCTCGTCTTCAATGGTTGTGTCCTTGATGATGTGCTTTCGGTAGTTTCTGGTTGCTATGACTTTGTCCTGGATGGCAAGCAGGAAGCCTTCTGCTTCAGGGAGCAGCTGCCCTTCTTGTAACCACGTATATGAAAGCTTTTATGTATATGGTCTTGCTTTATGTGGTATCTGTGTCTTCCGTGAAGTGTGTTTTCAGACCAGGTGTTCATCTTTTCTAGTCGTGATTGAATGTGACTGTGTGCGTCTGACGCGTGGCTCGTTTGAGACAGGTCGAGCGGTGTATAATTCTTGTCTGCCTTCACTATTGCCTTGTGGAGGTTGGTTTGTTTGTTGTAGAAGAATTTTCTGAGTTCGTAAATTTGTTTTTTATTTAGCGATTGTATATCTATAATTCCCTTTCCTCCTTCTTTTCTCTCAATGGGTCTTTCCTTGCATGCGTTGGGATGTAACTTCCTGTGTTTAGTGAATTCAGAGCGTATGAGGATGTAAATGTTTTCTATGTCTGTGTGTGACCATTTAACGATACCAAACGAACACGTAAGAATAGGTATGGCGAAGGTGTTAATAGCTTTCGTTAGATTTCTGGAATTCAGTTTTGTTTTTAGTAGCTTTGTATTCTGTTTTTAAATTCCGCCTTGAGTTCTGATTTGATATGAGTGTGGTTAACTTTTGTGCTTTGATGGAAGCCTAGGTGTCTGTACGTTTATTCTTTGAGCATGTTGTCTATAGTTTCATTGTTCATTGTTTCCCCCGTAGGGTGGTCTTTCCACTGTCCCTTGTTAATATCAACTAGCTTGCATTTACTTATGCCAAATTCCATGTTGATGTCCAGGGTAAAGGTTTCTGTGAGTTTAAGGAGCTCCTTTAGCTGTGCCTTTGTGCTTGCATATAACTTTATGTCATCCATGTACAAGAGATGGTTTATTTTGTGTAGGTTATTTTTTTGGTGTTTAATTTGAAATCCGAAGTTTGTGTTATTCAGTGTGTTTGAGAGTGGATTGAGACAGAGGCAGAACCACAAAGCGCTGAGTGAATCTCCTTGGAACATACCTCGTCTGATGTAGATCTGTTCTGTTTCGATGTGCTTTTTTTGTGTTCTCAGGTTGATTTTAGTTTTCCACGTACTCATGATTTGCGTAAGAAATTGCCTGATGTTTTTATTGACTTTATATAATTCTAGTACTCTGGTTAGCCAACTGTGGGGTATCGAATCAAAGGCTTTTTTATAATCTATGTATCCAGTATGGAGGCTTCTATAATTTTTCCTGGTTTGTTCTACGATGACGCTGTCTATATTGAGCTACTCCTTGCATCCTCAGTTGTTTTTCCTGCACCCTTTTTGTTCTTCCGTTAGAATGTTTTTGTGTGCTAGATGTTGTTCTATTCTCCTAGTAATTGTGGCTGTGATGATTTTATATAGGGTTGGAAGGCACGTAATAGGTCGGTAATTTGACAGGTCCTTATTGTCTGAATTTTTGGATTTAAGGTATGTTATTCCTTAGGTGAGAAAACTGGGGAGTGTAAAATAATTTCGTTAATTTCGGCTCTTTTCCGAGGCTCGATGCTTTCTCCATTTTCATAAGTGTGCCACCATTTGACCCTGGTGGTCCAGGTATTATTATTATTATTATTATTATTATTATTATTATGGGGTAAAAACCTTAATTAAACTTAAGTTTAACAAATATACCAGGTCATTAGAAAATGATTTAATTAGAAATCAAAAAAAAATTAAAACTATGCTTCTTCTAAAAATATCCAGCGAGATGCATGTATTATTTAAGAGTGTTCTGCGGTTCGGAGTCTAATTACCGCTCTTTCATCTGACACATCTTAAAATAGAGTCTTGAAATATCTATAAGTTTTAGAAAATAGTAATTTACGTTAAATTGCCGGCAGGTGACTTATTACAGTATGAGTTCGAATATAACCGAGGTCTCTAACACCTAACGGACGTGTATCGTATGATATTTTATTTCATTTTGCCTTTAAAATCTTTTTCCCAAACAAAGTTATATTTTTTATTCAAATTTGTATTATTTTTATCTACTGCTTGTCACTGCCAAATGAACAAAACCAGTATGTATGTATGTATATATATATATATATATATATATATATATATATATATATATATATATATATAGCGAGAGGGTGGGTAGTTGTGACTAACTAGTTAGAACAAAACGTGCTAAATCTAGTGGGGCTGTAGTCAAAGAGAGGACCTTAGATTAAAACACTTTGTTGCTTTGCCAAGCTTTCGGCAACTGTTTATTGCCTTCCTCAAGACAGCCTAAAAATTGTTATTATTTTGTATTAACATTTATTTTAAAGAAAAAGTTGTTGTGGACTTACTACTTGGTTTTACTCTTGAAGAAACAACACTGAAAAATTCTCAACATTGCTAAAGACCTATATACATATTATTTACACCTTTTTATCACTAGTTTTGAGTTGGATGTTGTTATATTGACACATTTTAAAATTCTTAAAGATTTGGTTTATTCCAACGTGCAGACACTGTCGGCCATTTTTCGTATTTAAAAGGCAAATTATTATTGTAAAATGGAGAACGTGTTTTTTTTAATTTTTGCTCTCCTTCCCTTACTTCACACTAGGTGGTTTACGCGTTTTTTTGTTTTTCAAATAATTGCCGACTGAGCACGAATCGGTGACGACGGTTTCCCAAATGTATAGTTGGAAAAGAAAAATGTAGATGGCGCATTAGTAAACAGTACTCTGCAAAGCTGGTAACCCAATCAGCACAAATCTTACAAGTTCTGTAATTGTTGGTTAAACGATGAAAACATTTTATATTCTGTAGTACACTGTGCAGCCGATAGAGGGACATGTTCCACCATCGTGCTGTGAAAAATTTTTATATTTATTTGCTATGATTAGAAAAAAGGGGAAAAAAACAAAATTACGTGAACAACACAACAGCATGATTGAACTTCTCCTGAAACAAATGAAAAGGAAAATGGAAAATCATATATACATGCAAATAATCAATGCACAGTGCCCTACAGTATGAATATATTAGGACTAAGTTATTCAGAGATTTGGACAGCATTAGAGTCATTAATCGAAACAAAATTGTCCCCACTAATTCTTAACAGATATGAATATATTGTGCTTAGATTATTGATATCAGTTTTCTTATTCATTGTGTTTGTCCCTTGGTTGTGTATATGTATCATTTCAAGGAAATTTCTTTTATAATATCTTTTTTCTTTAGCAAGAATTTTTGCCTCGGTGAATCGAATGCTGTGTCCTGTGTCTATGAAGTGTTCTGATAATGCACAGGATTTTACAAACCTGCGGCAGTCGCTTTTATGTGAAGTAATTCTGCCTGACAAATTTCTAGATGTCTGACCTACATATATTTGATTACAGTTGTTGCAATTTATGGCATATACAACGTTATTATTTTCAAACGTGGAAAGTGGAGTCTTAGTTTTTGCATAAAGTTGTGAGACAGTTTTTATTTGTTTTTTGGCAAACCTTAGGTTTGGACTATCTTTGAAAACGTCTATTAATTTATCAGTTAAATTTTGAATAAAAGGAAGTGGGTAATATTTTATTGTTTGTGTTGGCTGACTGGTGTTTTCCTCTGTCGTTATATTATGGATAGTATTTAGTTGTATTGGATTTTCATTTGTGTTACATAAAAACTTATTTATGATATTCAGAGGATACGAGTTTTCAAGGAGTATATTTCTGAGCCTATCTAAGCTTTCCTGTTTGTAGTCTTTATGTGAGAGCTTGATAGCTCTATTTTTTAGAGCAGTTATTAAATTTATTTTCATTTTGGTAGGGTGGTAAGAATGATAACTTATGAATCTGTCAGAGCACATCGGTTTGCGATACCATTTTGTTTTTAAAACATTGGTTTCGCTTCTGATTACCTTCATGTCAAGAAAGGGAATACTGTTGTCTGATTCATATTCCACCGTAAATTTCAGATGTTGGTTGTATGAATTGAACATTTCTAGTGCTATTTCTGCTCTATTTTTAGGGAGAGCCAAAATAAGATCGTCCACGTACCTCTTGACAAAAGGGATGTTAAAAGGTAGATTTTCTAAAGCATAGCTGACTAAGTCATCCAAAACAAAATTTACTAAAATAGGAGAGATTGTAGAGCCCATAGGTGTACCAAAAATTTGTTTATAAAAACTGTTGTTAAAATTAACATAGTTTGAATCAAAAATAAACTGCAACAATGCTTTAAAGGATTCAAATGATAATTTACAATGTTGGGAAATTGTGTCCCATTTTGCTGTTAAACATTCTTGTATGACTTCATATGGGAGATTCGTAAAAAGAGAGACAACATCGAAACTGACTACTTCGTAGTTATCGGGAAGTTGGTAGTCATTAATAAATGAACTAAAGGTGAAAGAATCTCGCACATAAAATTCATTGTTAGTGTTGTACGCATCTGTCAAAATTTTAGTTAAGAAAGATGCGAGAGGGGCATTGGGTGCATCGATGGCAGAGGTGATAGGTCTCATGCTTAGGACTGGTTTATGAATTTTTGGTAATGTATAAAACCTCGGGGCTATTGAGTTATAAGTTGTTAAATTTTAGCCTCCTTTTCATCTATACACCCTTCGCTCCTTAATTGTTTAACTAGTTTATTGGCTTTGAACTGTAACGTAGTTGTAGGATTGCTATTAAGTTTCTTGTAACTTTTTGAGTCATTAAGTAACTCTTGACTTTTTTCAAGATATTGATCTTTAAACATTGCCACAGTTACATTGCCCTTATCACTACGCACAAAGTATACTTCTGGATGTTCCTTCAAAAATTTTTTACATTGTTGAAAAAGTTGAGAAAAGTAAGGTTCAATTTTATGATTTTTATGAATGAAATTTGTAATTATGTTTGTACATTGTGCACGATAAACGTCATCAGTTCGTCGAATGTGGAAACGATCATTTCGATGTCAGCCAATAATGACGGCACATTAATATCTTTCTTTACTGAGGGTCTTAAAGCAAATTTAGGTCCAAGAGAAATTTATTATTTATGACATCTTGTGGTATATTGATATTGGTTAGATTTTTAAACCACTTGGTTTGAGTTTTAATATTTAGTAATTGTTGTGCTTTTAATGAATTTAATTTAGTAATTTGCCTATACTTGATATTATTAAATAATTTTTTATAAGATGTTTCTTGTCTACGATCAAGACAAAATTAAGTCAAATTTTACCTTTTCACATAATAAATGAATATGATCGTAGACAAGAAACATCTTATAAAAAATTATTTAATAATATCAAGTATAGGCAAATTACTAAATTAAATTCATTAAAAGCACAACAATTACTAAATATTAAAACTCAAACCAAGTGGTTTAAAAATCTAACCAATATCAATATACCACAAGATGTCATAAATAATAAATTTCTCTTGGACCTAAATTTGCTTTAAGACCCTCAGTAAAGAAAGATATTAATGTGCCGTCATTATTGGCTGACATCGAAATGATCGTTTCCACATTCTACGAACAATATCAGGACTTTTATCGTGCACAATGTACAAACATAATTACAAATTTCATTCATAAAAATCATAAAATTGAACCTTACTTTTCTCAACTTTTTCAACAATGTAAAAAATTTTTGAAGGAACATCCAGAAGTATACTTTGTGCGTAGTGATAAGGGCAATGTAACTGTGGCAATGTTTAAAGATCAATATCTTGAAAAAAGTCAAGAGTTACTTAATGACTCAAAAAGTTACAAGAAACTTAATAGCAATCCTACAACTACGTTACAGTTCAAAGCCAATAAACTAGTTAAACAATTAAGGAGCGAAGGGTGTATAGATGAAAAGGAGGCTAAAAATTTAACAACTTATAACTCAATAGCCCCGAGGTTTTATACATTACCAAAAATTCATAAACCAGTCCTAAGCATGAGACCTATCACCTCTGCCATCGATGCACCCAATGCCCCTCTCGCATCTTTCTTAACTAAAATTTTGACAGATGCGTACAACACTAACAATGAATTTTATGTGCGAGATTCTTTCACCTTTAGTTCATTTATTAATGACTACCAACTTCCCGATAACTACGAAGTAGTCAGTTTCGATGTTGTCTCTCTTTTTACGAATCTCCCATATGAAGTCATACAAGAATGTTTAACAGCAAAATGGGACACAATTTCCCAACATTGTAAATTATCATTTGAATCCTTTAAAGCATTGTTGCAGTTTATTTTTGATTCAAACTATGTTAATTTTAACAACAGTTTTTATAAACAAATTTTTGGTACACCTATGGGCTCTACAATCTCTCCTATTTTAGTAAATTTTGTTTTGGATGACTTAGTCAGCTATGCTTTAGAAAATCTACCTTTTAACATCCCTTTTGTCAAGAGGTACGTGGACGATCTTATTTTGGCTCTCCCTAAAAATAGAGCAGAAATAGCACTAGAAATGTTCAATTCATACAACCAACATCTGAAATTTACGGTGGAATATGAATCAGACAACAGTATTCCCTTTCTTGACATGAAGGTAATCAGAAGCGAAACCAATGTTTTAAAAACAAAATGGTATCGCAAACCGATGTGATCTGACAGATTCATAAGTTATCATTCTTACCACCCTACCAAAATGAAAATAAATTTAATAACTGCTCTAAAAAATAGAGCTATCAAGCTCTCACATAAAGACTACAAACAGGAAAGCTTAGATAGGCTCAGAAATATACTCCTTGAAAACTCGTATCCTCTGAATATCATAAATAAGTTTTTATGTAACACAAATGAAAATCCAATACAACTAAATACTATCCATAATATAACGACAGAGGAAAACACCAGTCAGCCAACACAAACAATAAAATATTACCCACTTCCTTTTATTCAAAATTTAACTGATAAATTAATAGACGTTTTCAAAGATAGTCCAAACCTAAGGTTTGCCAAAAAACAAATAAAAACTGTCTCACAACTTTATGCAAAAACTAAGACTCCACTTTCCACGTTTGAAAATAATAACGTTGTATATGCCATAAATTGCAACAACTGTAATCAAATATATGTAGGTCAGACATCTAGAAATTTGTCAGGCAGAATTACTTCACATAAAAGCGACTGCCGCAGGTTTGTAAAATCCTGTGCATTATCAGAACACTTCATAGACACAGGACACAGCATTCGATTCACCGAGGCAAAAATTCTTGCTAAAGAAAAAAGATATTATAAAAGAAATTTCCTTGAAATGATACATATACACAACCAAGGGACAAACACAATGAATAAGAAAACTGATATCAATAATCTAAGCACAATATATTCATATCTGTTAAGAATTAGTGGGGACAATTTTGTTTCGATTAATGACTCTAATGCTGTCCAAATCTCTGAATAACTTAGTCCTAATATATTCATACTGTATTGTGCATTGATTATTTGCATGTATATATGATTTTCCATTTTCCTTTTCATTTGTTTCAGGAGAAGTTCAATCATGCTGTTGTGTTGTTCACGTAATTTTGTTTTTTTCCCCTTTTTTCTAATCATAGCAAATAAATATAAAAATGTTTCACAGCACGATGGTGGAACATGTCCCTCTATCGGCTGCACAGTGTACTACAGAATATAAAATGTTTTCATCGTTTAACCAACAATTACAGAACTTGTAAGATTTGTGCTGATTGGGTTACCAGCTTTGCAGAGTACTGTTTACTAATGCGCCATCTACATTTTTCTTTTCCAACTATACATTTGGGAAACCGTCGTTACCGATTCGTGCTCAGTCGGCAATTATTTGAAAAACAAAAAAACGCGTAAACCACCTAGTGTGAAGTAAGGGAAGGAGAGCAAAAATTAAAAAAAACACGTTCTCCATTTTACAATAATAATTTGCCTTTTAAATACGAAAAATGGCCGACAGTGTCTGCACGTTGGAATAAACCAAATCTTTAAGAATTTTAAAATGTGTCAATATAACAACATCCAAGTCAAAACTAGTGATAAAAAGGTGTAAATAATATGTATATAGGTCTTTAGCAATGTTGAGAATTTTTCAGTGTTTTTTCTTCAAGAGTAAAACCAAGTAGTAAGTCCACAACAACTTTTTCTTTAAAATAAATGTTAATACAAAATAATAACAATTTTTAGGCTGTCTTGAGGAAGGCAATAAACAGTTGCCGAAAGCTTGGCAAAGCAACAAAGTGTTTTAATCTAAGGTCCTCTCTTTGACTACAGCCCCACTAGATTTAGCACGTTATATATATATATATATATATATATATATATATATATATATATATATATATGTATAGGTCCAAATAAAATAAAAATGACCAACTTTAGTTAAGCAAAATAACCAAAGAGCATTTGAAAATTGTATCAATAAATAAATGTTGTAGTTAATTTAAAAATAAAATTTTGATCCAGTAGATAATTATTAAAAATGTGTATTTAATTATTTCATTTCTTATATTTTTAAGTGAGAGGATGTAAAAGTCAGAAATGACAAATAATTGCTTCTTAATAACAATAACATGATAGTGTTGCTAGGCAATACATTAGAGCAGTGGTTCCAAATTCCTCGTGATTGCGGACCCCTAAAATTCGCAAGTAGTAACATGTGGACCCTTAACTAAATTATTTCGTAAATAAGGTGGTGGTTCGTTGTTTTAGTTGGTCCCCACAGAATTTATCATACTATTTGTAACTTTAGAATGCGTTTTTCTGCTCTTAAGTGATGTTGTTAAAAATAGACAGAACCAGAAAATAGTGGTGGCATTGTTAATTACAGCTGAAAGAAAAAACAATGTTATTTAATTTTTTTTATTGGGATTATTTGCTTTAAATAAAATATAGTAATATAAGTGTTAATGAAGCAACGAGTATTTTAGTTGTATGTTCAATACATTAACTTTAAAAAGTAAAACGAAAAACGCATTCTTATTATTAGCATACAGAAAGTTATTCCAACACTAAAAATAAAAAATATATAAATTCATCAGGGCTGGTTTATTAAAATCTTAAACTCGTATTTATTTACCATTCAAGCCCACAACTCTTAATGTGGTGAATGGAACATTTTCTTATCTGTCATAATTTTGCCAAAATCCAAGTCGGATATTTTAATTCTTAATTCTGAAGAAACGTCCAAGCGATTTCTTTGTTTTGTCTTTAGTGCAACAATTGATGAGAATCCTTGTTCACACAGATATGTCGTGCAAAAAGGAATTAGGTGTTTCAAAGCATTTTCGGAGAGCTCGTTAAAATCATTGCTCATCTTAATACAAAACTGAAGTAAGTCATTGTCTTTGAAAACAACTTTTACATCGTTGTTGCACGACAGATCAATCAGTTGATCTTGCTCTTTTTCTGAAAGGCTTAAATGTTATTCAACATCTTTGCCGTCAAAAGAGTTTCTAATCTGGGATTTATCATTATTCGCAATAGGAAAGTATTCACGAAAACTAACTGCTAACTCAGACAAATGTTCACAGACATTTTGTTGAACCTCAGGTGGCAAATTATCTTCTGAATTCAGTAGAAATGATTCCAGAACAGGAAAAGAACTTAAAGAGTTTTGTTCGACGCGACAGACCCAAATTTGTATTTTTTTAATTGTCCCTTCTATCTTGTCTTGAACTTGAAAAGTATTGGTACTCCTGTCCCGTAGACATAGGTTCAGATCATTTAGATAAGAAAAAATGTCTGAGAGGTATGCTGTCATGCACATCCACGAAAAATCAGTAAGTCTTTCCGCTAATTCAAATTTATTTTCATTTAAAAAAAGACGCACTTCATCAAGTAATTCAAAAAAACGACTCAAAATTTTACCACGTGATAGCCATTGCACTTCTGTGTGTAAAAGGAGCTGAATGTGATCACTACCGGTTTCCTCACAGATTGCTTGAAAAATCCGAGCATTTAGTGGTCTACCTTTGATAAAATAAATAATTTTGACAATATCGTCTAATGTTGATTTTAAGGATGGGGGCATCCTCTTGCACGCTAGGGCTTCCCGATGGATACAGCAATGAGTCCACATTACACAAGGAGCGACTGCTTTTACACGTGCTACAAGTCCCGTTAACCTCCTAGACATTGCACGGGCTCCGTCTGTACTTAATCCAGCACATTTCGGCCATGGTATCTTATTTTCAGTAAAAAAATCATTAAGATTCAGATTCAGATTCAGATTCATTTATTGGTAATAATACAAAGCTTTTACACGTCAAGTACAAAAATACAAATTGCAAAATATATGTCCAAGAAAGACAGTTATACAACATAAAATTAAAATATTAGGAGCATTAAAACTATATATAAGATACAATCACTTAATAGAACTCACAATAAAATAATACAATTATAATAAAGATTAAAACTAAATTAAGTCACTGAAGTTGTTATTGAGATACTCATCAAATGAATAAAAAGCTTTTAGCAAAAGGTAGTTTTTTATTTTGGTAATAAACTGTCTATCTTCCAGAGCTCTTACATGATCTGGAAGTACATTAAAGAATTTTACACAGTAGTAATCAGTTCCCCTTCTAGTCCTCACAAGCCTGTGGAAGTCAGGGAGTATGTTATGTCGATTTCGGGTTAAGTATTCATGTATGTTAGAGTGAGCACAGACCAGTGACATGTTTGCCTTTATATGTGTTAGGCAGCTAAGAATGTAGAGTGATATAAATGTAAGTATATTTAGATCTCTAAACCTTTGGCGACAGCAGTCGCGCCATCCAAGACCCGAGATAGCACGCACACACCTGCGTTGGATTCTAAAAACATTGCTTGTATGTGTAGAATGTCCCCAGTTTAGCACCGCATATGACATGGTTGATCCAAAATAACCATGATAGGCCATCAATGTAGGTGAAGAGACACATTTGGAAAGTGTTCTAATGAGGAATGTTATCTTTGACAGCCTACCACACAGCTGGGATACATGTTTTTCCCATGAGAGCTTCGAATCCAAAATAACTCCAAGAAATTTCACGTGATCATCACACGGTACAACTGAAGTAGATGTTCGGAGAGAAAAATTCATGTTTTGGGTCTTAGAAGCATTAAGACTAAGTCCGTTAGTCAGAAACCATATGAGTATATCTGACTGTGTATCATTAATCATGGTTGTAATTCGCAAGAGGTCAGATGGATGATACTTAATAGTGTTGGTCGTATCATCTGCAAATAGAATAATTTTTGACTCATTCTGAAAGTTGTTTAGGTCATTAATATAGATTAGGAACAATAAAGGACCTAAAACCGAGCCTTGCGGTACTCCATGACTAATTTGTTGCTCTCTCGACATATTCCCATTGCACGAAACATACTGAGTATGGTTACTGAGGTAAGATTTAACAAGTACTATACTACTGGGGTCAAATTTGTAGTAGGAGAGTTTGTCACATAATATGTTATGTGAAACACAGTCAAAAGCCTTGGTTATATCGGAAAATTGTGCAAAGGTGTCCATCCCCTCCTCCATACTCTCAGTTATGTAATCTAGAAGGTTATTGATGGCCAAGGTAGTTGATTTCTTGTTACGGCAACCATACTGACTCTGATGGAAAAGAGTATTTTTTTTCAAGCAAATCATTTATTTGATCTTTTATAATAGACTCAAATATTTTAGATAGTACAGGTAAAAGAGATATATGACGATAGTTTGTGGGGTCACTAGGAGACCCTTTATTCTTAAAAATTGGCACCACTTTGGCTCTTTTGAGAGAGGATGGGAATATTCCTTCAGTTATACAGTGATTTATTAGTTTAGTTAGGGGCAGAATTATGAGGTTCTTCAATGTTTTAACAATTTTTGTATTAATATCGTAGCAATCATTGCTCTTACTATTTTTTAAATTTAATATTTTAGTTCTTACTTCGTTAAAGGTGGTTTTTTTAAACGTGAATTTCATACCATGATTATTATTATGACTGTTGTCAGGTAGAAAATCTAGAAATGACTTAGGTGAGGGAGGTAGTTGTTTGAGAACCTCGTCTGCGATATTCACGAAGAAATCATTAAGAGTCTGGGCATTTGGATTACCAGACGATTGATTGTTTTCAGAAACCTCCATACTCTTTAAAATATTCCACATAGCTATCTGGGGATTACTAGAAGTGTTAATGTAATTGTCGTGAGCCATTTTTTTAGCAGCGCATTTCAGCTCTGTAATAAAATTTCAATGTTTTAATATGCATTTGCTACCAGATTAGGATACTGCTTATTGATGGAGACCAAAGTGTGAAGGGTTTCTCTCATTTGACGAAGATGGTCGTTGAACCAGTTAATTTTTAGAGATTTATGACTACTATCTGTCATTTTGAATTTAAGTGGGAAGCAAGATTTTGCTGCATTGGAAATAATATCAATAAAAACCTGAAATCTGTCGCATACACTTATACTATCACCATTAACAAAATCCCAACTGACCTGTTCTATTATGTTAAAAAGATCAAACAGTCCCTCATCCGTTACAACTCTATAACCTATTCTGGTCCTATGCGTACTGTGTGACAAATTAGCAACAAAGTCAAACATAACACCATTATGATCAGACAAATGATACAGCTGAAACAATTTTGCACAACTTATTTCATGGTCTATGTTGGTAAATATAGTGTCAAGGCATGCCTTACCTCTAGTTGGAAAGCTTACGGTTTTATAAATCCCATATGCTCGAAAAAGATTACAGACATCACGTGCCTTATAATCATCAGAGCAGAAATGGACATTGAAGTCTCCAGTTACGATAGTGTTTAATAAGGGATTCAAATTTTCAAGGATAGACTCCAATATTTTCAAGAATTTTCCCCAGTCTCAACTAGGGGACCTGTAAATTGTGACAAGCTGCGTAAGTGACTGATTTAGAAAAACACCTGCTGCCTCACAGGTGACCTCCTCTGAGAAACTAGAAACATTCAAATCACGATATTCAATGTTGTTCTTTAAGTAAATAGCCACACCCATGCCTGCTCACAGACCTGCAATAACCAGTAGCAGCCCTATACAGCCGTTAGCCAGTGTTCATTTACACACAAGCAATCCAAGCATCTCAATATCAGAAATTTTATTACGTATACATTGAATGTTAAGATGAAGAACAGAGATATTATTCTTATTTACATTTACTACCCTGTCTACCGTGCGTTGCACTCTCTGTGACTGCTCAGTTTGGTATGTCGGCGTTGTAGATTCCGAAAATGGTTTACACAGATACCTTCAGGCCAGAGTTGGGGATCCAGTACCTTATCTAGTTGATCCTTGAGTACTCCAAGTTTGAAAGAACAGACTTGCTTGGATTTAGTGACCATTTTCTCGCAGACACAATCACCTATAAGTTGATGACCTTTTAGAAAGTCAATGATGTTTTGAGCTTCTGTATTTTTTGCGAGACCAGAAACAAATATCCAGTAAAACTGCTGTGCTACTTGCAGAGAATTTGCATTTTTGTTTACTCCTATTATCGGATTAGGCCTAGTTTGGCCCACATTCCGTGTCGCTATCTTGGTTTTTTCCACAAGTTCCACAAGTTTCCATTCTGTTTCATTTTTATTATTTTCGCAGTCGTTTTCATTTGCCCCATTCTCTGCGTCATTTGATTTTTCTCCGCTGTTATAGTTGTCAGTTTGTGGCGATCTATTACTTTGATGAGAAGCAGAAAATTCATCCAGTAAGGAAGGCACCCAGCTTCGAACGGCACTGACTGAAGTTGACGTTTTGCTGGAACAACTGTTTTTCTGTTTTTGGTGGATTGATGATGGTATTTTTGAAAACGCCTCATCGTCATTATCGCCATCTATAGTGGATGGCGGTACTATGACTGGAATTTCTGAGGACGGACCATGTTGTAATAGGGCTTGTTTACGTTCTTTTTTATGTTTACTAACCTCTTTTTCCTCTAAGGTTTTCTCAAGGGCTTTCACCTTTTGTTTCCACAAGGAGCAGTTTCTTGAATAATCCGATTTAATAGCGGAATTCGGTCGTCGGTATTTTCGATTATTATAGCTTCATTACGTGATTGATGATTACAAGTGGCAGATTTTTTTGCGGCAGCTTGTTTTAAGCAAGAGGGATGAAAATTTTGATTGCACTTCAAACAACACGATATTTGTGTGGTCACTGATTTGTTACAATGAAAGCATCGCGATTTTTCACTCTTTTTTTCAATATTTACATTGCGCGGACTTTTAGTTGGCGATTCACTCGGCGCCATGATGACAGTATATGAGTGTTAAATACCGACTCGGCCGTAGTACGCATAAGCTCTCGTAAGATCAAGAAGTCTTCATGTATTTCGCCTTCCTAGTCATAACGAACAAAAACTAATAAGTTTGTTTTGTTTGTAATGGCTGTGCTTTCGTCCAACTGTATTGAAAACATTTTATATTCCTGGAGTCTTGATATTAATGTCTGTTCTATATTCAAAGACAAATCGGTAATTCTGGGTTTATAATATTGTTTGAAAGAGGTATTCTTTGCAGTTGTTTTGCCGCAGTTTCACTAATCATATTCTTACACATAATTTGCCCAGCAGGAAGGAGTAACTCCTTAGCTGTATGAGGTTTACCACATTTGGCAATTAGTTTCGTTATTTGAAACGAAGCGAGAGTTGTACTTTCATTTCCAAAAGCAACTTTAGTTATTGTTCTTTGACTTTTCTTCACCTCTCCTAGCTTCATTCGGAAAAATTCAATTGATTTGTTGACCGATTCGGGGTGTTTCGTCATTAAGTGACGTCGAAGTTTCGCTGGTTGCATGCTTTCGCTCGAAAGAACATCAAAACATAAAACATATTGTTGCTTTGGCTCCTCGCCGACACTCGTTTCAGTAAACCCAATTTGCAATGGATGGTACACTTCCTAATTCAGTGGTCGAATTCTGAGATGTACTTGCCTGTTGGTCCATAACTAACGACTCGTTATTAGCGCCACAACACAACAACAAGCGCGATTGCCAAGTTTAAACGAAAATATATAAGTCGTAAGAAAAATTTCCGAATAAGTTAAAAATAATAGCCATTGTGGTCTCTGCGGACCCCTGAAAAAATGACGTCGGACTCCTAAGGGTCCGCGGATTGCAATTTGGGAACAACTGCATTAGAGTATCAGATACTGCAATATTCGATTCAAAGCCGCAACTCAGTACAAAGTAAGTATATTTAGTAGACAGTCTGAACTAAAGCACTTTTATAGAAGCAACCCATTTAATCTAGAAAAATAATTTTCGGTACTTTAGGCAATTTTTTCCCAATTATTTTTTGGATGTATTTTTGTAAAATTACATTATCTATGCACTTAAACAATTCATACAGTAATTTCCTTGATCGCATGTAATACATGTCTGTTATACTATTTTCCTAGCCTAATTAAGTCGGCTACAATTTTCACAGAAGGGCAAATCAATGACGAACCAATTTGAGTCAGGCAATATAATTTGGCTGGTCACGCGAGATTAATCATTTTTCGACCTTCTTTGATGTTTCAATGTTTTCATACCATTTGTAGAAAAAATTATTTCTGTCAGTATGGTTTAGTTTATTTTTTTGGGAATTGGAAAATTCGACATGAAAGGAACTAAATTATTTAGAAAAAATGTGTGCCGCGTGTTTCGGAAGCAAATAGTTTTCACTATAAATATGTGTAATTTCATATTGAAACCTATTTATAAACAGTAAGGCTATTATATAATCGAATATCAAGCATAGAAAATGTTTTTTCTAAACATAACCTGTAATTGAGACTTTATATAATTAGCTGTTATTGGAATCTATTCAAGTTTTACATGAAAAGGAAAATGTCGATAAATATCTATTATTTAAAAGCTATGCATGTTCAAAACCGTATTGTAAATATTTTTGCGCATAAATAGTAACCTCAGTCCGAATCGTAAAGCAAAAAATCGGTAAATTTCCGTTACCTGAAACTTCCCTCGTTATGCATCTTTTCTGTTGTTTACAGCAGAATTATTGTTTAAATAATTCCTCCTAGGAATAACAAATCGGCAAAATTCGTGAAAAAATGAAGTCCAGGGATTAAAAGTGAATACATTTGTACAAATTTCAGATACCGGGTGTCAACGATATCGTTTTACACGATGCCATTCAATTGCTTTTTAGGTTAGGATTTTTTTATTTGGGTTAACGAAATATGGTATTAAGACACTTATTTTTCATGAAAAAACAATTGAATATCACTGCCAGTTTTTCCGATATCAGAACCAAGTTAAGAATTTCAAATGGAACCCTGTATATTATTTTACATAGTTTGATAGAGCTTAGAATTACCTTTTCAGTGACGTATCACACGTTATATTTTTTTTCAAAATGGCGGACCAGGAAGCGCTTTTTCAAAATTCAATATGGCGGTCGTTTCCCGATACCGATGAAATTTTTGTTTAACAAATTATTAAAATATTAAACAAAATCGGGTTTTCAATGGATTTTAATCAAATTTAAAATCAAATTTTTAATTTATCACAAAATGGGATAAGTTTAATTTTTTCTCTAAAATGTCAGCTTTTTCTTAAATTTTCTCAAAGATTTTAAATAGAAAGTTGTATTTATTAAATATTAGTATTAAAGTATATCTTATTAGCTACACGAAACCGCATAACAAGCCGTATTTTTGCTTTTTGTTTGAGAAAAAATTGACGAAACTCTGCCGATATACATTTTTCGTAATACATAACATGAAACACTCACACCCACACACACATATTATTAATCAGTAAATTTCGGAATATTTTTTATTGATAAGCAATTTTGTATTATTTTGACATTTTATGATTTTTGCTGTCTTATTTTAGGAAATCGAGAAAAATTCACAAGTAGTATTAATTTTATTTTACCGGTAGGCTTTCGGTTTTTCCGGAAATACCTAGACCTAAGTCAAGAAGTTTAAAAAGAACCCTGTATATTTTTTCACACAGTTTGATAGAACTTAGAATTCCCTTTACATTGACATATCACAAGTTGATTTTTTTTCGAAATGGAGAACCAGGAAGCTTTTGTTCAAAATTCAATATGGCGGCCATTTTCTAACACCGAAGATATTTTTGAATTATAGGTAGAAATAATAAACAAATATGGGGGTTTTTATTGGGTTTAATGCTAATTTAAAATCAAACTTTCACAATTAATACAAAAGTCACTCAATTAAATGTTCTATGCGCTGTCCGCCTTGTTCTTGGCATAGTGTAACTCTCTCAACATTTTCCGCGAGCAGGTTTCGTAAATGCTGTTCTGAGATACTCTCAACGGCTCGTCTTATTCTATTTTCTAACATTTCCAACGATATTACAGGAGTTGCATACACTTTTTCTTTCAGATGACCCCATATAGAAAAATCAAGCGGGGTTAGGTCAGGCGACCTCGCTGGCCATCGAATTGGTCCATTGGTTCCCAACCAGTTCTCACCAAATCGTTCATTAGTCCTACAACGCCTAACCAAACACTAACTCCAAAACGTTCCTGGAAGGCACCTTCTCTTACTAATCTTTGATTTTCCTTTGCCCAATAACGAAAATTATTTCTATTAAACATCCCTAGATTAGTAAACCTTGATTCGTCCAAAAAAATAAACTTATGATGAAACACAGGACTTATTCTATAATTATCTAAAAACCAATTGCAATAAATAAGTCGTCTTTGGAAGTCATTTTCAAATAGGTGGTGGTGAATTTGATACTTAAACGATTTAAACCCGTGTTTCTTTAAAATTTTTCTGGCGGTTTCATGGGACGTATTGCACTGTTTGCCTAATTCACGAAGGGAAGCTGTACGGTCATACTCGATGTACGCTAAAACGTTTGTTTCCACTTCTTCGCTTACTACGAAACCATCATTGCCATTAGCATGGACACCACCATTATTTTCATTTTTTAAATGTTGTACTAGCCAAGGATAATATGCATGTGAAGGAGCGTCACGATTCGGAAAGCGTTCCTGGTATAATCTCTCTGTGTCCCTTGAATTTTTGCGACATTCCCCATAAATAAGGAGTATGTCAATTTGATGTTCTCTTGAATAAACCATAATATTTATTTTTAAAACTAACTAGAACTACTTCTCAGTGTAAAAATGTAACGAAAGTTATCAGAAATGTCGATACAAAACAGTACTTTTGACGTTTCTGGTTAAATCTAATGAAAATTATAATGGCATCCCTATGCAATTGTTTCCAAGGCCTACTTATCTTAGTTAAGTCATCGTTCATGTTACTGCACCGTATCTACCGGTAAAATAAAATTAATACTACTTGTGATTTTTTCTCGCTTTCCTAAAATAAGACAACAGTCATACAAAGTCAAAATAATACAAAATTACTTATCAATAAACAATAAAAAATATTCCAGGATTTTCTGATTAATAATATGTGTGTGTTTGTTTCATGTTATGTATTAGGAAAAATGTATATCGGCAAGGTTTTGTCAATTTTTTCTGAAACAAAAAGCAAAAATACGGCTTGTTATGCGGTTTCGTGTAGCTAATAAGATATACTTTAATACTAATATTTAATAAATACAACTTTCTATTTAAAATCTTTGAGAAAATTTAAGAAAAAGTTCACATTTTAGAGAAAAAATTAAACTTATCCCATTTTGTGATAAATTAAAAATTTGATTTTAAATTTGATTAAAATCCATTGAAAACCCGATTTTGTTTAATATTTTAACAATTTGTTAAACAAAAATTTCATCGGTATCGGGAAACGACCGCCATATTGAATTTTGAAAAAGCGCTTCCTGGTCCGCCATTTTGAAAAAAAATATAACGTGTGATATGTCATTGAAAAGGTAATTCTAAGCTCTATTAAACTATGTAAAATAATATACAGGGTTCCATTTGAAATTCTTAACTTGGTTCTGATATCGGAAAAACTGGAAGTAATATTCAATTGTTTTTTCATGAAAAATATGTGTCTTAATACCATATTTCGTTAACCCAAATAAAAAAATCCTTACCTAAAAAGCAATTGAATGGCATCGTGTAAAACGATATCGTTGACACCCGGTATACACTTTTCAGCAATTTTCACGGAGACTAAGTAACGCTTTCCAAACTCATCTCAAAATAGAGTTTTAAAACATCTACAACAATATAGAGATAATAACTGATAAACATTTAAGATGGAATTTTGAAATTCATCATTAATAAAAAAAAAAGTTATTTAATAACTAGAGTTAAGTATCTTAGAAATTATTTAAAATTAAAAAATTTAAAAATACTTTATTACGCACTTTTTCAACCACATTTAAACTATGGCCTGTGTAGATGGGGAGGTGTACCGTTAATGACGGAACTTAAGGAAAAAAATATGTTAAATCGACCAAGAGAAAGTGACAATGACAAAGGGAAAATTGTTTTCATCTCTTGTTTCAATTAATACTAATATGAAAAAACTGGAAATATACAAGGCTCCAATAGAAACTTTAGTAATCTTGCATAACTGTAAAGATTAAAACTTAACAAAGGGACAAAACAAAAAATATTACATCTCAGTCTCATAATCGCATAAGCTTCGCAATGAAATAGCTAGAGCTAGGACGAGGCAGGGTAGGACTCGATTTGGACAAAAAGATTAAACCGAGTTCCACCTTGCTTCAGTGGACCATCGAAAGAAAGCGACGAAAAGAACTAACAACTAACATTAAACTAAAAACAAATACATTTAAAATTATGGAAAACTACTTAAAGTAAAAAGATTTATGTAATATATATATATATATATATATATATATATATATATATATATATATATTGCCCAGTCGCATATGTATTGGCTCAAAGAATACGTAAGAGATATGTACTATTGTTACCGAGTATTTATTGTACAGGGTGTCCAATTTTGGTTGTAAATGCAAGGTATCAATATAAAAGATAAGACCCCTCGTATCACGGTTATCTTTTAACGTATCGAAAAGGTCAAAACTGGCTCTTATAGAGCTTTTTACGTAGAATCCAGTGGCGTGGACAGATTTTTACTCGGGGCCGTCGTTTTTGATACAGGACCCAAAGTTACGTTTTTTTTAAATAAGACACCCTGTATATTTTTACGTAGTCCTATTCGCCTTATTATGAGCTTTTCAAAAATATATAATTATCTATATTTATTTTAAAAATAAGGCTACAGTGTAAGTTTTTAAGAATATATTAATCATATCTATTTTTTGAAATTAGCCATGTTCAAAAGAACTGCTCAAACTGATTTCCATTTTCTCTTAGACATCTCTCACACACTCTTTTAATTTTACCCAGTGCATCTGAAATGACTACATTGCGTGCTTGTATTTGCAATAATGCCTGGTGGTGTTACGCAGGTCTTGAACTGTGTTATGTCTGGTACGAAAAAATTAATTTTTAAGGTGATCCCATAAAAAGAAGTCCAATATTGACAGGTCAGGCGACCTAGGAGGCCATCGGACAAGTTCGTGCGTTCCAATCCAGCGTTCGGGGAAGTTCTCTTCCAAATACCGCCTCACAATTTGGGAGTTATGTGCTGGAGCTCCGTCTTGTTGGAAATATATTTGATTCACATGTGCTAAAGGGACATCTATGATTTCTGGCAATATATTTTGCAATATTTCAAGGTAGCGATTAGCAGTGAGACCTCCTTCAAAAATATAAAATTTTATTTTGGTTCCTAGTACGAAACAAGCGACATTAAAGCCAAATCTTCCTTGTTGCTCGCGTGGAAATATCAAATGTTGATTTTCGGGTGACCAGTGTCTCGAATTGTGCCTATTAAATATTCCAGCACTACTTATATACGATTCGTCGAACCATATAACCGCCCTTCCAAAATTTTGGTTAGTATTAATTTTTTGTAAATACCACTGGCAAAAATCGATACGTCGTTCTGCATCTCCAGGACGTAGATTTTGCACAACTCTGACTTTATAAGGTTTATACTTATGTTTCTTTAAAATCGTTTGAACCCGAGACTTGATTACACCCACTTCATTCTCTATTTTTCTACAGGACGTTACAGGCGTTACATTCACACTTGCTAAGACGTTAATTTCATCAGCCTCACGATTCTCTTTGTTATATTTCTTTGATCTGGGCTTTTCGAAAGAGCCAAAATCTATTAAATTCGATTTCAGCCTATAGAATATTAATTTATTTGGCTGCCTCCTTTCCGGATATCTATATAATAAAAGTTTGAGTTTTAAAAAAGATTGCAATATTAATTATGAAAATAAAACATGACCTAATGAAATAAAGCTCAGAAGCAGCGTTTATATTTTCATGACTCTCTATGAAACAGGTCCGCATATCATATTGCTTAAAGTTTTCAAATAATTGATTTGCAGCCATTTGTTAAAAAGTAATAATTAGAGCGACTAATTTAACCCGTCTATTAGTATTAACATCAAAACTTCATTCACTTTATTACAAAGCAGTGACAAAACCATTTTTGACAATCAGTCTATGGCTTACTATGAAAAATATAGATAGATATTATTCCAAACCTAAATTGCAGCCTAATTTTTTAAAATAAGTATAGATAACCGTATATTTTTGAAAAGCTCATAATAAGACGAATAGGACTCCGTAAAAATATACAGGGTGTCCCATTTAAAAAAACGTGACTTTGGGTCATGTATCAAAAACGACGGCCCCGAGTAAAAATCTGTCTACGCCACTGGATTCTACGTAAAAAACTCTGTAAGAGCCAATGTTTACCTTTTCGATACGTTAAAAGATAACCGAGATTCGAGGGGTGTCCCAAAATGCAACTTTTTCAATTTGGCCCTGTATCTCCGAAACGAGGCGGGCTATGGAAAATCTGATTACGGCAGCTTGAGTTTGACAAAAAAGTGGTACGGTGTCGCGAAAACCTTAACACTAAATATTTGCAAATAACAGAGATACCTTGCATTTACAACCAAAATTTGACACCCTGTACATAACATAAATTCAACAAATACAACTACGTTTATTTAATAGTATGTGGTATTAACACTTAATCAACAATATTCCTTATCTATATCACTAACAATAATAATGATGAGAAAAAAATATTTTTGTTAGGCTTGTCGCATATTAATTGGACCATAAAAATTTGAATAATTTGCCACTGTTACCACTCAGTACAGTCACCTTCTTGTTTTATAACTGCATCAAGTCTTGCTTGCCTGGTATCTACTAATGTTTTACAACATTTTGGTTGGAAGTTATCCCAGATTTCCTGAATTTTGTCCTTTAATTCGGGAATGGTATGGACGGGACTGGTTCGTAGAGTTTTGTTCATTTGATGCCATAGCTTTTCGATAGGCGATAAGTCGGGGCTACTAGATGGCCATTTTAAAGCAGAAATATTCATTTCTTGCAGCCAGAATATTATGGTTTACTCTGGCAAGTAAATCTCATCAATAGAAGGAATTAATTCTTCTTGTAAAATTTACTTATACTTGGCAGCGTTGACGGTACCATTAATAAAAAGAAGACGATCAACCCCTTGTGAAGACATACATCCCCATGCCAGAGGCTGGAAATTTAACTTTTCTTTTGAGTCAGTCTCTATGATATTCCTCTCCTAGCGTTCGGATAATTCGACTTCGTGAATCACCAACACATACTACAAATTTACACTCATCGCTCCATATAACGGCATCCCACTGACGTTGTGACCAGCTTTTATGCTCCTTTGCCCACAAAAGTCGATTTCTTTTTTGTTTTTGCGACAAAAGCGATTTTCCTTGGCCTAAAATAAAAACATTTTAATTTTTTTTTGTATTTTGCTATAAACTTACTTTGTAGAAGCGCTATCCCATTTTCTTCATATTTCTCAAGCAGATGTCTTTTGAAATACGTTTATCAATTGCATCGGCCCATTTTACAGCTAACTCCCCTGATGAAACTGGACGATCGTGTTTAATTAGTGTACGGAGAGCCCGCTTATCTCTTTCTGTAGTTTTCGAAGGACGGCCAGACTTCGCTTTTAACTGAACATTTCTGCTTTTTTTGAATTGGGAAATAATATTTCTTAATATTCCTTGAGGAATGTTTAGATTTTTTGCATAACTGTGTCCAGAGAGACCATTTTTGTGGGCACTAATAATGGAATTTCGCATATCATACGAGAGTACTTTTCCGCGAACCATTTTGACAACTAAACAGTTTCAAAGACTCAAATATTAATGTCATCTTTGTTTTCAACTATTTTCAAGGCCCACTCGATTAGATATTTACCTTAATAAATTTTGTATCAGATGACACTAAGTGATCACGCGGTTTTATCTGAGTGCATGGCTCCAAGCCTAACAAAAATATATTTTTCTAATCATTAATATTGCTAGTGATATAGATATGCGATATTGTTAATTAATTGTTAATACCACGTACTATCAACATAGTTGCATTTTTTGAAGTTCAGGGTGTACATCCGTTCACTACTGTCGTTCTAAAAAGAACAATTTTGCTGACGTTTCGCCAAAATCGCATTTGGCATTTTCTAAGCTTTCTTTCTCGCGTCCGAATAGAGACTGAAGTGATAAGATATCCAACAAAAACAATTTATTCGGAGAATCAGGTCTCATGAAAATAAGATAACCATTGTGCAAAATTGCAACAAGAATATTTCAAGGAAAAGAAAAATCGAGCTATTCCAGCATCCACACAAGAGAGAGTTGCATGAAAAAAACATGTAAAACACTCAAATCAAATAAGTTTATTGGAACCAAAAGTATAGCTTCACTATCATCTAAACTGTATAATTTAATTTAAAACCATATAAAAAAGATACTAGAATAACAAAATAAAAAAATAAATAAAAGAGTGGATATTTAAGTCTAGCGAAGAAATAGAAAATTTGTTTGTCTAAATGTAGAACTTTGTCTTACCCTTGGTCCCTAGTATACAGGGTTATTCACGCAACCCGTTCATTAAAAGTTTTTGATGATGCCATTTAGATAAAAATTTCAAATTTTGGGATTAAGGTAAGGTCAAGGGGTACTTCTTTTTTGAAACATTTTCAACTTCCTGTCACTTCCGGTTTAACCGGAAGTTGGTATCAACTTGCTTATTTTAAATGGAACACCCTGTATTTTATGATATTTTTGGATTCTACGGAGAATTTTAATGCTATTTTATGTAGCATGTCCTATACCTAGGTTTAAGCGTTCTTAAGATACTTGACCTTGAACCAAAAATGAGCCTTCGGAGTACCAAATTTTAAAATCTCATATTTTTGTAAGTTTTGAAGATATAATCTTCATATTTTGCAGATGATTGGTAAATAATCTTAGGTTTCTATTTTTTTTATTGAATTTGTCTATTTTTATACAGGGTGTCCTAAATTCAGCGCCAAACATTCACATTTTCAAAGCCGCTAAAGTCCGTTTTTTAAATGGGACACCCTATAACTTTCTGCACTATCAAATGTAGAATTTAATTTTCTATCGAACTGTATTAAGGTTCCCTATACCTATTCGTAACCATTTTCGAAATAATCAGGTTTTTATTAAACTATCATATGTATTTGCTAAATGCTTACACCTTCCCGTAGTAAGCTATGGAAAAACAATTGTTGTGCTTTTCTATTCAACATGACAGCTGATTTGAAACTTTTAAATTAAAATAACACTCAAAAGCTGATATTCTCAATTTATTTTATATTCGCGGAAAATGTTACAAAATATTGGAGAGAACGTGCCATGTTTTTAATGAAAACATCCTCAATTATCGCCAATGAACAAGAGAAAATTGAAGAGGATTGAATCGAAATTTTTTCGTTTCGAAAAAGTTAAAGTTATAAAAAATGTAATAAATTGTTTACATTATTTTTAACCATATCTATGAAGTTCGAGACTGTGCTAAACTTGTTTTAGTGAACTTAAAAATTATAGCAATCTAACAATCAACAATAAATAAATAAAATAATAAAATTGAATTATAGCAAATGTTCTATATGCTGTCCGTTCATTTGTAAGACACATTTCAATTCTTCTTTGTACAGTTGCTGTGGCTCGTTGAATTTGTCCGTTTTCTAATTCGGCAAAAGCTGTTCGTATCCTGTCCAGTAAATCTTGTTGGTTATTTACTTGGGAAGCATAGACTTTGCCTTTGATAAATCCCTATAAATAAAAGTCTAGAGGTGTTAAATCAGGCGATCGCGGGGGCCATCTCCAAGGGACATGGGGACCAATCCAGCGATCTTCAAAAATTCGAGATAATTGGAGATAAACTGCAGCGGAGTTATGTGCTGGTGCCCCATCTAATTGATACAAATAATTTTGCAGCTCACCAATGGAATTTCTTCTATAAATTCACAAACCGTCCCTCGTAGAATTTTCAAATACTTATCATTGTTTAATGTTTAA